>CM040241.1:280161775-280502408 GCA_022545495.1 Chrysanthemum lavandulifolium
GAAACATTGGATCCCACGCGTCGATGGGTTCCTTTTGGTTAGCAAAAGCAGTCTTTGAATCAATAGAAACCCTAGATGCAATGGCATTATCCCTAGGAGTCGAACTAGTAGAGGCATCGGACTTAGTCAAATGACATTTTGTGCTTAATGGGATTATTCTACCGGTTGGCTTCCAAACCTTAACAGCACTATTCTCGGCATAGTGGATCTAGTTAAAGAGCAAGGTTTGCCATTCGTGAACATTCGACTGTTGGCTTCCATCGAAATCCTACATTGGTAAAAACCTTCCTGTAGGTTTCGTGATTATGTCTGTTTGCTTTCCAAACTTTCTTAAGCTGGGTATGATTCTTAGATCTCGGAAATAACACATCACATTTATCATGATTACGGAAGATAAACATTTTTACATGTTTTGCGAACAAGATAAGGCCTCGAATTAATTTCGATAAGCTTAGAGCTAATACTAGAACTAACACGATTCTTTTGTTCAAATCAAACTTCTTGTCCCTATGGTGTTCTTTTACTTCCTTATCATGAACACTTTTAGTTTGCGTAATCCTATCCTTCTTTGCATTGCTTCTAGGTTTTGACCCGCTAACTTTAGTGTCAATCTTAACATCTCGTAGAAGTAACGATGGGAACATTACATGGCTTCACTACTTTTCGCATTTACGGTCTAGAAGTCTTTGGGATCTCAAGTTCTAGGAGGCACATCAAAGGTTGCTTGCTTGAATTTTGACATGGAACAAGGCATATCAAGGGTCACATGCTTGGCTTTAGGCATAGAACAAGGCACAACTATTCTATCTCGCCTATTGCTAGATTTCGGACTTGTGACAATTACATACTCTAAGAGTTCCCGAGATCGTTTGGCATCCATGCATAGGCTATAGTACTATCAAAAGGTTTTCTAATCTTTCATCTTCAACAATCTCACGGAGACCCTTCAAACTTTCCTTAAGGTATGAGAGATATGCTTTATGTGCAAGTTCATTATTCCTAATGGGTGGGGAATATATAACATATCGATAGCATATTTATCCTGGCGTAAACCTTAGGAGCAGAGTATTTGCAATTTGGGATTGGCAACTTTCCTTTCACCTCACGCTTTAGATTCTCAATATCGTTAAGTAAAGAAGTTATCTTTTCAATTTGTTTATCATGATTAACTTCAAATGAATCACATAACTCTTTGTTTTGATCATTAACCTTTGAAATTTCAAATTTTAAAACAATCATTTTCCTTTTGCAAGTTATCAATTATGTTTTGAAGTTGGAAATGCGAGAATCTAAAGGTGGAGGCATATGGGAACCAGTCACATCCTTCTTTTCACCTTTCGGTTGTGAAATTTGGGCTTTCAATCTTTGATCGTGTTATAATGAGCTCGAATTTGTTCATCACGTTTGCTAATTTCAAAAGCGCATCAAACTCGGGAGCATCGAGGATGTCTTGATATTTGAGGTTTTAACATTTTCTTTGAGATGTTGATGTTTTAATTGCAAAGCAAGATGTTCAACTTCTAATTTAGAATAATGTTTGACCAAGTTATCATGATCATCCTGTTCTATTTTCTCATGCAATTTTGAATTTGTTGTTTCAAGCTCAATGACACGATCATGGGAGACTTTCGAGCAATGATAATTCATGAAATTGAGAAGCATTAATGGAACAATTTGTAGCGATGAAAACACATCTTGAGCAATACATTCAGAGATCGATTCTCATTCGGTGTATGCAAGTTCTTCCTTTCAATCTCACTATATTTTAATTCTCTCTCATAGTCACTAACCTCAACAATCATTGCATCAAATACCTTTTCCATTTCTTTAATATCGAATCGTCCCCTTTTAAGACTCTCAAATTGATCTTTTAGTTGTTTAAAGAAAGGCATGACCTCGGTTAAATAGCATTCTTTAGTTTGCTCAAACCCCTTTCCCTTCGATTATACCGGTGGGTGTGATCCTTTTCTTACAAGTTTTCTCAAAATCAACAAATAGTTGAAAGATAACATATTCATCGATTAAGGTCTTGCTTTTAGTGGCAAGAGATCTAGGAACTAAGTGCATTGGTGTATTAGGAGGATACACAGTTGATTTAAGCGCTTTCACAAGGGGATTCTTTTCAACAAGATTTTCACTTTTGCATTTCCATATCCTTTTCCGTAACACTTGTTCGGGGTTAATAGAGTCCGAGGCTTAAACTTGTTCAAGGAGATCCAATTTTCTTTAGTGTAATTATGGGGTTTGATCGTTATGTTATTCTTTTACACTCGTGATCTTCTAACTTCTTATTCATTTTCTCCCTAGTGACTTCATCGATTTCTTATCTTCCTCGATTGCACTCAACGCAACTAGGTTTACGCCTAGGCTTAAGGATTTCATTACCATCATAAAGCACCTTATGAGCATTTCTAGCCTTTTAATTACCTCTCGGATTTGGTTCCTCAACGAGGGAATGCTATGCTTATCGCTAAGACTCGATGCTTAGTGATCATGTGAGCGGCTTGAATGGTATTCCTTGTACGCATAACTTATTTTCAAGCTTGTTTTTCAAAGTTTTTAGATTTGAAAATCATTCAAAAGTTTTGATTCCTTAGCTTTGAATTCTTGCTTAAGCATTATAGCATTTTCTTGAAGTTCATGTTTTGCTTAGCGATTTTGAAAGCTTTTCTTGTAAGAGTTTAACTCTTGTTTTAATACTTCTTCTCTAAAATTACTTTTCTAATAATTGTACGCATTTGGATATCCATCTCCGCTCACGAGTGGTAAGTTCAAACTTAGCACGTTGTTCAGATATGGCAACTTGATCCTTATAGGTATTGAGTTCGGTGGTCAAGGAATCATCGAGCACAAATGCGGTGTACTCATGCAATCCATAATCATCATTTTGAGAAGAAGATGCATACCTAGGTACTGCAGAAACTTTCATGCAAGTTTCCTCTGCATTAACGTGCGAGTTGTGGCGGTGCATCTCTATCTTGGGTACATCCAAGCTTCCATGTAGCGTTCCTTTGCATTAGCTTGCACGGGTTGTGTTGGTGCACTCTCTCTTATGGACATGAGCATGAAGATTCTATTTTAGGATTGTCCGACTCATCATTATTTGTTTTCTCTAACATTTCGCATTCAAGACCACCCGATTCTTCACCGTAAACATTACCCAACTTATCACAACAATTTTTCAATGCGCACGACACTCATTCACGTCTTCATTCTTTTGTGCGATTCTTCAATGAACTTTTTCATATTATCCATGAGTTGGATAAATGTCTCAATGAATTCTGAATTTCCATTCCAAGATGTTTTTGAAGGAAATTCGGTCAAGTGTTGATTGTAATCATGAATATTCCCAGCGATGAATGGTGAAATTGTTTGTAGATTACTTGAAGAGTCTGACCTGGAACCATCTTTTGAACTTCTTCATTGGTAAGTTGCACTTTAAATGCTCTAAGTTCAACGACAAGCTTCTTGTCAATGTAGGTAAGTCTGGCGGAAAAGAGCACTACATGTTCGATCCCCAACTATGGATAACAACCTGTATGAGGTGCGGATGAAGTAGTTGATAGGGCTCAATCGCATTCCATTTGCATGGCATTCATAGCAGTGTGCAATTCATTCTCATTGTACTCGAACATGAAGATCTCACATCCTCGTTGTTTAATTCAAACATCTTTAATCGTTCGATGTAGCATCCATTATCATTATTATCCACAAGATCATACAATTTAAGCACTTACGAAATCACAGGTCATGAGAGTAAGACATGATGTGGTAGAATGCACGGATTTTACAAGTCTATGATTTAAACCGAGAAATAGAATCTTTCGGATTTTACTAAAATCAAGACTAAACCGTTAAGCAATGACGAATGGAATGATAGACAATTGTGTGTTAGGACATATGATTGTATGTAGGATTAGCAGAGATGTTGTTTGGTTGTGATTCGGATTGGTTTATGCCCGTTTTTCCTGAGAAATTTAGGTCTAAAAACTTAAAAACCTCAATAACTTCTGTTCGGAGCGGATTTAGACCTTGAAGGTTGACCCGAATATACTTTAGTTTATTCGGCGAGCCATTCTCCTCGTTCTCACGGTCGTTTTGATGGGTAGAACACTGAAAACGGAGTTACGGTTCAAAAGTTATGGCCGTTTGAAGTTTTGACGGGAAAAATCAACCAAGTCGCTACGAATTCTTGAACCAAGTCGCTAACAACTAATTCGCTAGACAACTAAGTCGCTAGACTCCCAAGTCGCTAGACAAAAAGCAAGTCGCTAAGTAGTAACTCGCTACCCCTCAAGTCGCTAGCAAAATTTTGGCGAATTGCCACCCAAGTCGCTAGAAATACAAGTCGCTAAAGAGCAACTCGCCATGCACCAAGTCGCTACCAACTGTCGCTACTGTGAGTGGAGAGTCCACTACTTGTACTTTAACTCGCTAGATCTAACTCGCTAGGTTTAAAAGCGTAACTCGCTACAATTTTGTGAAGCAAGTCGCTATGAAGAAAGTTATCCGTGAACTAAGTCGCTAGCATGAAAACCATATAAACATCACTTTTCAATCCAAAACAACCCAACCAAGATGATTCAAGCTAACCAAATGAAAACCTAAACACTTGTGATGATTCTAAACATGAAAGTACTCACAAAATTCAAACTTTAACACAAGAAATCAACCAATGATGCAAAACCACTAAACTTTCAAACTCAAAACCACCTAAAACCACTATAAATCCAAAGATGTGCAAGATATTATCTAACCATGGCTCTTGATACCAATTGTTGGATATTAACTTTCACATACACATCAAACCATAACACAAAGTAGCATATAGATGGAATTCTAGAGAGAAAGTTAGAGGTTTAGGGAACTTAGTGAGAGAAAGTGAAAGATATTATTATGAGCTCCAACTCTACCTTGGAAGGTAGAGTATTTATAGTCTTACATAACTCGCCACACTTTGAATGTGGATCGAGGCATACGATGGGTAAAGACCCGTCCGTCCTCCACGGTGTTACTTAACTAAATTACTACTTAACTTAAAAGAACTACGACTACGAGCTTTCTAACGATTACATATACTTGAGGTGACCGACTCTTTAATACCGGGAATTTCTAATTCCTAACAATTTTGATTTAATTAAACTATTAAACAAGAAAAGTAAATTAAACTAATTAAACTACTAAGGTTGTGATTGATAAAAAGAAGTGTTAGCTATGTTACTTCTACTATATACATTTAGTTATTCGTTTAATTATGCAATGATTTAATATGAGGCATTACCGATATTAGAAACACACAGACAAGCAGTTCTATCTAAGGTAAACTATGCCTTATCTCTCTCGTACTTAGTTCTATGTATGCAACCTATATCCCTGAAGCAAATTATCGGTCTACTCAATTACAAGCATGCAATAAATGGTATCAACTAATTTATGTGATTTATCTACGGTACCCCATTGCTAGTGGTAATACCTACTCTTCTCACGCGCTCGGTCTGTTGAAGAGCACTATACGAACTTTAAGTGTTTTAAGCATTATTTTTCTAACCTTGAGCTCCTACTCCTCGAGTCCTAAGGAAAGTCAGTAATGAAGCCAGGTCAAGAGTACCGACCATAGTGATACGGATCACCACTAACTTAAATGCTATTCATATGATGATCTAGAAAATAAACATCTAATGCTTTAAACAAATAAATGAGTATACTACTTGAAAGATAAACACATAAACTATCTAAAACAATGCATCAAATCTTTATAAACGAAATAACATAAAAACAATAGTCATAACATGGCTAACATCAACGAGTGTTAGCCACTAATGTATGTAGAGTAACACTAAGTAAATACAAACGATAAAAAAAATGAAAATCATAATGAAATCAATATGCATACCAAATGATTAAGGTAGGTGTGTTGATTTGGGACCTTGTCCTCTTGATCTTCTTACCTTGGGGACTAAAACTTAGGGTGTTGGAACCTTGGAACTCGGTTGTGGTGTTCTGTGGTATATTCAAAACCCGTATTAGGGCATGTATTTATAGTATTCTGTCTGAGGCTTGATATGGATTATCGAAAGGTCGATATGGCAAATCTGAGATTTCTTAATTGCTGACGAAGAAAGCATATTCCAAGGTACTAAATAGTGATACGCCGTATGACTTCAAATCTCTGAGATACTTGGACTGGGGATAAGATCTTTAATACGACGTATGGCCAAAGTTTCATACACCATATACCTTCATAAGTTGACTCGCGTTTTGAATGTAGAGCTTCCAATACGACGTATTGCCACAGTTAAATGGGTTGCGTGTCTTCATTCATCAATACTTAGTATTCTTCGAAATACCAATACGGTATGCTCTATGCTGTATGCTCTATGTAGGTTGCATAGAATTATCAGATAAGCTCCAAAACATGTACTTTTGCGTGTCTTTTCTAGTATTACTCCATAAACACTGAAAGTAATAAAGTTAAGTAATTAAGTATTAATTTAGTTATAAACATAAAATAAC
Source organism: Chrysanthemum lavandulifolium (assembly GCA_022545495.1). NCBI lineage: Eukaryota > Viridiplantae > Streptophyta > Magnoliopsida > Asterales > Asteraceae > Chrysanthemum > Chrysanthemum lavandulifolium. The sequence goes on from CM040241.1 coordinate 280,168,289, forward strand.
TAATAAATAATCGGGGGATAAATGATATTTAAACATAGCATACATTAAATGCTATCATAAAGCTCTTACATATTATTGATTACATGATATATATATATATATATATATATATATATATATATATATATATATATCTTTACACATTAGGTTATATCCATGGTGCATAGAAATTTTGTATCACGAGAGGCCGCCAAATTAAATAATAGGGTTTGTAATTACAAGCCATCACAATATCTAATCCGTAACCAGAATCCATATTTAATAACCCCTTATTGCGCAATCAATGTTTGTTCACATCAATTAGTATTTCAGTACCCGTTAAGAAGCACATTAATTATCATCTTCATGCACACTATATTTTGGGCCCCCTATTAGAGTAATGTAATGTTACAAAGGCACATCGTATGTTTTAGTCGTGATGTTATATTTTAAGTTTTATACCGTGTAAAGTTATTATTACTTCCCCAACAAAAATAAACATGTTGTGTTTATCGATAGCTTATCATACTGATGTCAAGTGTATAATTTTCAATTGTACCAGAGTAAACATAACTTTTTTATATAATGATATGCGACCTCTCTTGTTCAAGTGGAAACAATAGGTCATGTTAACTAAATAGAAGCAAGTTAACTGAAACAATGGTCTACCTTTTTGTAAAAATCAAAATCAATGTCTCACCTTTTTTACTTAGATGATCTTTATAAATTTTGATGTACTTATTTGTAAGTTGTTAGCTTAATTTTGCTTTTAATAATACCGTTGAATTTTCTATAAAGCGTACCACATACGCTTTTGTGTCACTAAAGCGACATTACCAGTTTAGTCACTAGATGTTTAGTGTACTTAATCAATTGTTTGTTTTTTGAAAGATAACTTTTATTAGACTCTATCAAGTTTCTATAGATAATAGAATAACCGGTTACAATACATTACATTTTTACAAGCCGTTTTAGATCATGAATCTAATACCGCACAATCTAACAAAAGGAAAGAACCTATATCTTCTTCTTTCAAAATGTCTTTACGTAGAGGCTTCAAACCGAAACAAGCTTGATTTTTAAACGCCAAATAACTTAATTTGTTGTTGCATGGCCATATCAAGGCAGATTTTTGCTAAGTTATTAGATTTTTTGCTAATTAGTTGTTTCTTATGAGTTACCATATTGTAGTGATCTATTATTCATTGGCTATTAGCGTATACTATTTGATCATTGAATATTCGTTACATATATGTATATAACAATCCTGATATTATTTTAAAATGAACCTAGCTGTCACATGTAGTGTACATGAGACTCTCTAAACGCCTATTATTTCTAACCATCTTAAAAATGGTGGAGCGAAAAGTGGTGTTTGGAAGCTCGTTGTCAAATCAATACTTACACGGGTTGGAATTCCGGTATAGGGGGAATTAAAGACACAAAGGTAGGATTTTGATTCATATTTTGAAAGATGTGAAATTAAAAGTCTTCAAGATTTATATGCTCTTGTTTTGAATTTTTTTTCTTAAAAAAACAGTAGAGTGTCAATGAGATTCAGGCTGGTAGACTTAATAACGAAGCTTTAATGGTCATAAATCCTCAAGTGTTGTTCCCTTTTTATATTTGTTAAAAGATTTAACACTAAAAGAAGTAGCATTCATTTTAGTTACAGTAACGCTAAAGGATTCAGGTGCACTCCTGTAGGACTCCTCTCTAGATACAGTAGTATAAGCATCTCTTACCTCACGGAGTGGATCCATGGTTTAAAGAGTTGTCCTAACAAGGTGATAACAGTCAAGGCCCATTAAGAACTTCAACAGCTTCATAAGCTGCTGAAGCAAAATCAATTCTTTACTAGCATCACAAGAACACTTAACCTCACATTTACATTTAAAACTTTTAGTCAAATCATCAAATTATATCCAAAGAGAGTTAAGTCTATGATAATAGTCATCAATAGTACTACCACCTTGTTTGACAAAGTTAATCTTGTGTAACAGATTATATATAAGAGAACCATCAAATTTATCATAAGTATCTGATAACTCTTTCCTAAAAGAAGCAACATTTTCAGAATAAACATGACCCATATAAACAACTTGAGACACATAATTCAATATCCAAAAACTATAGCATTACATCTCTCCCGTTGAGGAGACAACATATTACTAGTAGCATAAGAATCATTAAAGCAACTACCATCAATAAAACTCTGTTTATTTCTAGCTTGAATGGCAAGTTTCATAGCACTAGACAAGATTCTGTAGTTTTTAGTACCAAAAAGTTTAAATAAAATTAAAACGGTACTACTACTATCACAAGTTTTTTACAATTAATAACAAAGCTTTAATGGTCATAGAACCTCTAGTGTTGTTAGTGTTTTTAAACTCCCTCTTGTTATTGTTAAAAGATTTACCACTAAAGGAAGCAGCATTCATTTTAGTTTCAGTACACTAGAGGATTCAGGGACACCCATGTGGGACTCCCTCTAGATACAATAGTATAAGTATCTTTTACCTCACGGAGTGGATCCATGGTTAAAAGAATTGTCCTAACAGGGTGATAACAGTTAAGGACCATTAAGAACTTCAACAACTTCATAAGTTGCTGATGCAAAACCAAATCTTTACTAGCATTACAAGAATACTTAACCTCACAATTACATTTAAGAATCTTAGTCATATCATCAAATTTTATCCAAAGAGTGTTAAGTCTGTGATAATAGTCATCAGCAGTACTACCACCTTATTTGACAAAGTTAGTCCTTTTATAATAGATTATATATAACAAAACCATCAAATTTATCATAAGTATCTTATAACTCTTTCCTAATAGAAGCAGCATTTTCAAAATAAGCAAAAACCATACAAACATCTAGAGACACATAATTCAATCTCCAAGTTAAACTATAGCATTAAATCTCTCCCATTAAGCAGACAACATATTACTAGTAGCATAAGAATCATTCAAGAAAGTACCATCAACAAAACTTTATTTATTTCTAGCTTGAATGGCAAGTTTCATAACACCAGACAAGATACTATAGTTTTTAGTACCAAGAAGTTTAAATAAAATTAAATGTACTACTACTATCACTAGTCTAAATATGCTAAGAATTACCAACATCCAAGTAATTAATCTAAACATTATTATTAGTACCACTACCACTGGCAACTATGATGAATCACCAAACAAATATCCAACAAACAGATAACAAAACCAATAGAAAACCAGCTAACTAAGACAAATAACAAATCATTCAAACACAACAAATAAAAAACCAACTCACAGATAACAGAATAATCAAGCAAACAAAATAACAACCAAATACCATGCACACCTTCAGTCACAATTAACCACCAATAAATCTGATTCCAACTACTTCCAAGACTACCCAAGAATCTAAGCTCTAGCAATCTAGACTCAATATATAACAACAAAATAAAAGACATAAAAATAAAAACTCACACCCAAATTTACCAAGGATTTATGTTGGCTTCGTTGGGAGGATCGCGTAGTTTGTTACGTCAGCTCCAAAAGGATAAGTTGCCTTAGAATCGAGAAAGTTACGTGGAGTTCATAGCCAGGTGAACTGGGAGATGGCCAGAGCATGTTTCCTTGCCACTCATGGTGGTAGGTCAAGATTAACCACGCTGTATGCACCCACTCATCTAGAGTATCAATAACCTTAAAGGAAGAAGATGACAATTAAAGTGCTTTAATAACCGCATCGGAAAACAAATCACAACTATAAATACTCTTGATTCACTTAGTCAAGAGTGCAAATGGTCAAGAACAAGCCAAATTAGGTCAAGAAACCCTAACAAAACAGACTTATTTCAACATGGTCGTTGAAATTATAACACTAATTGACCAATTTCACAACTAAATCAAGAAACCCCATAAATTTCTAGAAGACTTAGAAATCAAGAACCACTATATATCAAAGTCGTGGCTTTGATAACATATAAAATGGTTACAACACAACAACAAAAATCTTTTCACCCAGCCAACCACCCCTTGATAAATCTTTTATTACTACTGCCAAATAAAATAAGTCTAAAAATGGATGCTTACCAAACTTATACAAAAGACCACAATAGTCCCCCAATAAGGATGCTATCAACCTCACTACAAACACTCTCAAACACTTAACAAATCACAAATGTGTGTAAACAAAAGAGAAAACAAATGAGACTGTTGGATGATATTTGACCCTAGACCGGTTAGGATGTATTTATAGCATCATCTTCCATCCAGATCCTTGGACTTTTAAACTAGTCAAAACTGGAACAAACCTTGAACTTAGCCTTGAAATATTTTCATCTTTGACACAAGTAGTCCTTGCATTTATATAACTAAAAAACTACACAAGACTTTGATCAATTTAAAGTTTGACCATATATATTCGAAAGTTGGATGTAGTGATCTTTATTGAGGTGGATGTGATTCAAGACATGTTTTATTGCTATAATACGCACTGCTAAATAGTTTGAGCGCAATGGTTGTTCCTTCGTGGTAATAGTGCATTTGATTAGAAAGATACAAAGAATGTTATGTTATGGAAATATAAGTAATATTTTATTTGTTTTTTTATAGCAGTATCTTCAATTTTAGATTTTATAGCACCTGTACATGTTGCGAAATTGGTAAATTATTTTTTAAATATGTTAAATGAGGAACCTCCTAATGTCTAAATTTTTACCAAGTGACCACATATATGGTCATTAACGGATTTTAATGGTGTATTAATGGGTCCGTTATCTTTAACAAAACATTGACAATTTTAATGACCACCGTTTTTGGTCACTACCTATTCAATTAATGACCAAACTTAGTGACCAAGTATATTTCACAAGGGTTATTATACAGAAAAGTAACTAAAGTTTAACCAAAAGTTGTCTTAATTTATTATAGTTTAACTTTGTTCGCTTAGGTTAATGAACTTTGAAACTTTGTTCACTTAACTTATAAAAATATACGTTCATGTTACTGAACTTTGAAACTTTATTCGCACATTCGCTCAGGTTATTGAATATAAGTTCAGGTTACTCGGAGTAACACTGAATTTATCGAAGTGTATGCTTCCCGAAAGTTCGGTAGCCGAAGTGAACAAAATGAAACTTTAGTAACTTATGACAACTTTTGGGTAAACTTTAGTAACTTTATTTGTATAATAACCCTTTTCAAAATATAGTGACAAGTTTATTATAGTCATTACTTATTAATGAATTTTTATTTTTGGTCTCTAATAAAAATAGTGAATGAGCTATAGTGACGAAAAGTGACCACCGAGATTTTTCTCACTAAACTAGTGACTGGATTTATACCAATGGTGACTATATTCATTTTGTCACTAAATCACTTTTTTCTTGTACTGAATCTAAAATATCAAAAAATTATATTATTAATAATAAATAAATAAATATACTCACATAAGAGCATGGGCATGAAATGTGCTTTCAGACAAGGATAAATATTTTGGCCATTTCAATTTAAAAAAAGCTAAGTAACTCTTGTACATATGATGATTGGAGTATATAAGTACTCAATTATAAAAAGAGAATTTTTAAATGAAACTCATATTCATATGTTTGTGACTAGCCTCAGTCAAATGTTCTTGTTCTCTTATTATTTCCTTGAAGAAAAAATCATGAAATGGTGTTTCGTGATTGTTGAATAAACGTTCGTCTTCGTAACTACACAACAACAAATGAAGAGTTTGCGATCGAGTCAAGCGAGTAGTTCAAATCCGATGATAGGTGTGCAGACTTTGGAACAAGTCTTAGGATCTAGACGTAGATATAATCGATATGGATAGAAGGTTAGCGGGCATGGCCTCAAGTTTAAGCGCCCACTTACAACCCCAACCCCAAGAGCCATCGTATACGCAAAGAAAAGTTGATTACTTGCTCGATACTCAAAATAGAGCGATGGGGGAACAAGTTCGTGCATTGGAGGAGCAAAACCGTGCAACACAAGCCCAAGTCGATTCTACCCAGTGAAGATTTCCTTGCCACTCATGGTGGTAGGTCAAGATTAACCACGCCGTATGCAACCACTCAACCAAAGTATCAATAACCTTATATGATGAAGATAACATTTATAGTTCTTTAATAACCGCATCGAAAAACAAATCACAACTACAAATACTCTTAATTCACTTATTCAAGAGTGCAATTGGTCAAGAAAGAGCCTAATTAGATCAAGAGCCACGAATAACATAGATCCCCAAGTCAACAAATTAGGTTTCAAGAAACCCAAACAGATCAACCCAAAATCACCATGTCTATACAAAAAAGACTTATTTAAACACAATCGTTGAATTATAACACCAATTGACCAATTTCACAACTAAATCAAGAAACCCCAAAATTTCTAGAAAACCTAGAAATTCTTGAAATCAAGAACCACCATATATCAAAGTCGCGGATTTGATACCATGTAAAAATGGTTACAAACACAACAACAAACAATCTTTTCAACTAGCCAACCACCCTTTGGTAAATCTTTTATTACTACTGCTAAAGAAGATAAGTTTCAAACGGATGCTTACCGAACTTGTACAAAAGACCACGATAGTCCCCCAATAAGGATGCTATCAACCTTACTAAAACACTCTCAAATACTTAACAAATTACAAATGTGTGCAAACAAGAGTGTAAACAAAACAGTTAAGATGTATTTATAGCAGAATCTTCCATCCAGATCCTTGGACTTTTAAACTAGTCAAAACTGGAACAAACCTTGAACTTAGCCATGAAATATTTTCCTCTTTGACACAAGTAGAACCTGCATTTATATAACATAAAAACTACATGAGACTTTCACCAATTTAAAGTTTAACCAGATATATTCGACCGTTTGATGTAGTGATCTTTATAGAGGGTGGATGTGATTCGAGACATGTTGTATTGCTATAAAACCCATTGCTAAATAGTTTGAACGTAATGTTTTTCCTTTGTGGTAATAGTGCTATTGATTAGTAAGATACAAAGAATGTTATGTTATGGAAATATAAGTAATATTTTAGTTGTTGGTTCTAGCAATTTCTTAAATTTTAGATTTTATTGCATCTGTACATGTTGCGAAATTGGTGAGTTGTTTTGTAAATATGTTTGAATGAGGAACCTCCTAGTTTCTAAAGTTGGTACCATGTGACCACACATATGGTCATTAACGGATGTTAATTATGGTTTATTAACGGGTCCATTATCTTTTAACAAAACATTGAGAATTTTAATGTCCCCGTTTTTGGTCACTATATGTTCAATTTAGTCACCACCTTCACTATTTAGTGACTAAACTTAGTGACCGAGTATATTTTCACAAATAGAGTGACAAGTTTATTATGGTCATTATTTATTAATGGATTTTAATTTTTGGTCTCTAATAAAAATAGTGACGGAGCTATAGTGACAAAAAGTGACCACCCAGATTTTTGTCACTAAACTAGTGACTGGTTTTATACTGATGGTGACAATATTCATTTTGTCACAAAATCAGTTTTTTCTTGTACCAAATCTAAAATATTAAAAAATATATTATTAATAATAAATAAATAAATAAAATATATATATATATATATATATATATATATATATATATATATATATATATATATATATATATATATATATATATATATATATATATATATATATATGTTTGTATATATGTATATATATCTTTATTTATTTATTTATTTAAAAATGAAACTCATATTCATATGCTTGTGAATAGCCTGAGTCAAATGTTCTTGTTCTCTTATTATTTTCTTGAAGAACAAATCGTGAAATGGTGTTTTTGTGATGGTTGAATTAACGTTCGTGTTTCGTAACTACACAACAACAAATGAAGAGTTTGCAATCGAGTCAAGCAAGCAGTTCAAGTCCGATGATAGATGTGTAAAATTTGGAATAAGTCTTAGGCTCTAGATGCATGTATAATCCCGGTACAGATAGAAGGTTAGCGGGCATGGCCTGAAGTTTAAGCGCCCACTTACAACCAGAACCCCAAGAGCCATCGTACACGCAAAGACAAGTTGATTACTTTCTCCTAACTCAAAATAAAGCAATGGGGTATCAAGTTCATGCATTGGAGGAGCAAAACCGTGCAACACAAGCACATGTCGATTCTACCCAAACTTTCTTAATAAGTTCAGGCATAACTATTATATTTCCCATCTTAAGGTTCTCGGAAAACGAATGAGGAATGGAAATTATAGTGAGTAGGATGGGAAATGATCCCCCACCCGTCTCTTTGCTATTTTACAAACTCTGAATACAGATAAAGAAATTCATTGTACCAACAGAGAGAGCAGATGCATCCAACCATATCCTTAAACTTAACAGACCCGACTAAGGACACAAATTCAAATACTGATAAAGAAAGTTACTGCACCACCAAAGTGAGACCATGTGAACAATAATATCGATATTGCTTCATATGTAAATAATGAAACATAAAGGACCAAATATGTTCGTTAGTTAGTTAGTAACCACCAAGCGGTTAAGTTAGTTATGGCGGTTAGTTTGTTAGTTAGTTAGTTAGTTATGTCGGTTATGTAAACCGAATAGACACAAACGAAGGGACACACCCTTTCGTTCCATATATATAGGTATGCACATGCAACGATGTAATGTTAGACGAAATATAGTTATTCACTATAATTTGTAATTCATTATTCGACTCATACTTTGGGACAACAGTTGGCATCAGAGCAAGCGTTACATACGCTCGTTGGGTACCAAAACTCTTAACGAGAACAACCAAGGAAGAACATAAGCTGGAACTTTCTGTTTCAGTAGGGAACGCGGCGTTTTAAAGAAAAAGAATGACGCCTGGATAACTAGGAACGCAAAGGAGATAGTGCACGATCTAACTATTGTGGAGTTGCAAATGTAAGCATCAAACGAAATTGGTGGACGTTTTCTTGTGATCTTTGGAACGCAACAACAAAACCAGAAGAAAGAACAATATTGTTACAAATTTGTTGGTGACTAAAATAACGTGACAACAAAGGAAAGGAAAACTCTTGACGCTTGAAAGGATAGCGAGGAACAAGAGTAGTTGTTGATTAACGCAACAAGGAAGAAGAACACGACATCAAGTGAAAGAAAAAAAAACTTTGTGTAGAAGAACCGGTTTGACAAAGAAACACAAAGGGAAAGGAAACGCGTGACAAATGCAAGGATTAAATTTGCCGTGGACACGGTTGAAAAGATACCGAGAAAGACAATCAAGGATGTTTGTGAAACGTTTTGGAAAGGAACAAGCAACAACAAGAAAAACAAATGACTCATTTTGTTTTTTTTTTGGAAAACAATACCGAAAGGTATTTAAAAGTTTTGTGAAAAGTGATTTTGTAATTCAAAACAACAACAACAAGAGGGACTCGCTTGGAGGGATACCGAAAACAATTAACTTTGTTAGAAGGATACCGTGAACAAGAGGGTCTAGGGCACGTTTTGTTGGAAAATCTCAAGTCGAACACAAAAAGGAAAAGGCAACGTGGGGCACTGTGGTATAGCGAACAAGAAGAACTCGTATGGTTTATTGAAAAAAATAATAATTCAACAACAAATAAAAAAGGAGGTCGAGAGTCCTTGCTTTACGAACTGATTTTGGAGACAAGAAATAAAACAACGAGGCAACAACAATAACACGTTGGTGAACAAGGGAAAAAGAAAAATGTTGTTGGTATAGCATTCAAGTACCGACACACAAGAGGGAATACGTTTGTGTTTAACACAACAACGAGGTCACAATTCAAATTTTGGATTTCTATTATATTAAGATAGTATAGAAGTTTATTTTGTACTATTAGGAAATCCCGAGAACTATTTATTGATCCCGTACTGTTAGGATTCTCGGAAAATTATTTTTCTATTCCCGTAGTAGTAGGAAATACCTATACTAAGTTAGAAATCCCAAACATAAGAAAGTGAAGATCGTACGCACACTTAGGATGTCTATCGACGATCTTAACAACGTCTTAATCACACACAAAACCGTAACACCTATGACACACTATCAATGCCCTAACTTGAAATCAACAAACTACACAATTTGGTAATTCAAATTAAGGTTATACTTGAGGCACACGGTTTATAGGAAATTATAGAACCTAAGGAAGATACGCAAGAATATGATAAAAGGGATAAGGCAACGACCACCTTCCTTTATCAACAGTTGACCGAAGATGAGATATTACAAGTGGCAGGTTGTAAAACAGCGAAAGAATTATGGGATTCGTTAAAAAAGACACATTGGACAAGAGAAAGTGCAGCAAGCACGGTTACAATCATTGATGGTTGGATTTCAAACACTTCAGATGAAGGAAGATGACACGGTGGATTCATTTACGGCTAAACTTAAAGGCTATGCCACTAAGGCAAAAGAATTAGGAAAAACTCTTGATGAATCACTTTTAGTACGAAAACTATTAGATTCCACACCAGATAGATTCATTCATATAGTTGCATCCATAGAACAAACAAATGATCTTAATGACGTTACCTTAGACGAGATGATTGGAAAACTCAAGGCATTTAAAGAAAGAATAAAACTTCGAAAAGAGGAAAACTTACTATTCGCACATGGCGAACACTCGAAAAAGGGAAGGCGTTTTAATAATCGCGGATGTAGATCAAACTTTTCACGAGGAAACTGGCAACGTAATAAGAATAAGTATGACTCAAAGGAGGAAGGCTCAACTCACAAAGGAAGATCAAACAAAAAGTGGAATAAGCGTGAGTGGGATATGAGCAAAGTAAAATGTCACAAATGTGGAAAACTTTGACATTTTAAAAAGGACTGCAAAGAACCATCAACAACTCATGAACAATCAAACCTTATCTTAGAAGATGAAGAACCATCACTATTAATGACTACACTCGAAACTGAACACAAAGAAATAATGTGGAATGAAGGACAGATGCACCCCGGAAGTATGCTACAGAAGACATAAGCATATGGTATTTAGATAATGGTGCAAGTAACCATATGACGAGAATTAGGAGTCATTTTAGAGACATTGACGAACACATAACAGGACGTGTACATTTTGGAGATGGATCGTATGTAGAGATAAAGAGATACTATCGTTTGTAAGAACCATGAACCAAAGATAATATCGGATGTATACTACATTCCAAACCTTAAGAGCAACATACTAAGTCTAGGACAACTCACGGGGATAGGTTGTAAGATCATCATGGATGTAAATATACTGAGTTTGTATGATAAAAATAAGAAGTTGTTGATGAAGATAGAAAGATCGAAGAATAGACTTTACAGTATTAAATTGAAAATAGAAGCACCCATATGCCTCTTAGCAAATGTAGATAACCAAGCATGGTTATGGCACGCTAGATTAGGTCATCTAAACTTTGACGACATCAACAATATGACAAGGAAAGGTCTAAGTTCAGATCAAAGCTAAGTTCAGATCAAAGAAACCTTTGGATTTAGTATATGGAGACCTCTGTGGGCCTATAAGTCCAGCAACACACTCCCGAAAAAAACTCATTTTCTTGTTAGTGGATGACTGTACACATTTCATGTGGGCCTACTTTCTAACATCGAAAGATCAGGCATTTAACACGTTCAAGGAGTTTACACAACAAGTTGAAATGGAAATGAGAACAAAATTAAGGATGCTAAGAACAGATAGGGGAGGTGAGTTCACATATAATTAATTCACCAAATACTGTAAAGAAAATGGAATAGCACGGCAGTTGACAGCACCCTACTCACCTCAACAAAATGGAGTTGTGGAGAGGAGAAACAAAACAGTGTTATCTACTACGAGATGTATGATGAAAGCTATAAAGTTACCATTAAAATTTTGGGCGGAAGCAGTCAGACATGCCATTTATATACTAAACAGGGTACCTACAAGAGCCCTGGTAGATAAAACACCATATGAGACACTCTACAACAGAAAGCCAAATCTGGAAAACCTAAGGATATTCAGATGCACAGCTTATGCCAAAGTAACGATACCTCATCTGCAAAAGTTGGATGATAGAAGTATACCCATGATTTACTTAGGAGTAGAGGAAGGATCGAAAGCATGTAGGCTATATGATCCAAAAGGAAAAAGAAAACACGTTAGTAGGGATGTAAAGTTTATGGAAACAAAACCGTAGGATTGGGATAACAACAGAGCGGAAACAAGTACACAAGGCTCATTGTGGGCAAGTTTTGTGGTAGAAGGAGTCGACAATGGAAACACTACATTAGTCAACTCAGAAAACCTTGACAACAAAAACCCCTAACTCTCCCCTCCCTTTGGCGATTTTGGTGAATCTACGAAACCCTAATCCTATCTTCTCAACCTGATCGATCTTCAATTTTCTTCTACAAAATCTTGATTCAAGCTTGATTATATCTTGTGTATGATCCTGCCTATATCATAGATTGTCCCTGTTGTTGATTTGTCGGTCGATTTGGTTACTTTTTCCTGGGTTTTTTCCAAAATCGCTACTTAGGGTTCTTGGTCGGTTGTGTTCTTGTCTATTCCTATTCATTATCAATCACAACTGATTTGACATCATTAATTAATCATTGGTTAGTTATTAGCATATCCGGATTATAAATCCTAGTTGTTAAATTAGGGTTTTATTTTTTGTTGGACGATTCTTCTTGTTGATGTGCCGGTTGGTGCAAGTTTTAAATTTATAAAGGTGAATTACCAATATTACCAATAACACATACGAGCAAGTATACTCGTCCGTTATAGCAAGATTATGAAGGTAAGTCGGGATCGTTCGCAGGGATTTGAGTGAATCTAAACACAAGTTTGAATTAACGGAGTCTATCCAAAACATATAACAAAGCAAATAGATATAATGAAATTCAGATGATTAAAAACTACACTTGCTTAAACTAGTTTCATATCATAGATTAATGTGATTGTGTTAACCTCTTAACATGTTGGTTGTGATAATTAGTTGGTGTACTAATCTATTGTTCTTACAAGTCAAACTTTGATCAAGAGTTTAGTTTATAAAAACAAGCATTAAGTTTAACCAATCAATTCAAGATCAATTCAAGTTTCATAAGTTTACATACATAAACTTAAACACAAAAACATCCACTTGTTCATCAAATTGCTTAAGAAATGGTCAATACAAAAGGTAACCGATCATAGACAAAAGGCTACAATTGATTCTCAACAACTAATCTTACGACCATTTAGATGTTTCCAACCAATCCAATTTGATAATCAAAAGCGTTTCTATTACAACCACACCTTAGTTACTTTGTATAATCAAGAATAATGGGTAAAACAATCATCCATAGACAAAATGATTATGACTAGTTGAATAACACGAAGTTCTTTCGACCCCAACGATTATTGTCAATTAGCCAAACTTGATTAACAAATGTCACTATGAAACTTTAGCACAATTGGATCTTAGAATCAACTTGAAATTGAATTAAAACATGTTAACACAACCACTAACTAATCATATGATAATCAACATCATTTAAGCAAGTGCATAAAGAAACTAGCCACTCATAGCAAACATAAACATAAACTCAGAACTTTGAATATTAGAAAACATGATTGAAAGTCTTACAATGTTTGGAATAAGATTACAAATGGTATAGTAATGATTCCCAAAGGATTGAGGTAGACTTCTTGGTGTTTTAGCCTCCAAATGGTGAACTTCTGGATCTCCAAACTTCTTTGGACTTCTAAGGACGAATTTTAAGAGCTTAAGGCTTTGTTTGATGAGTAGAGAGATTTGTATTATAGGTTGTTGTGTCTAATGCTCACAATTAGCCTCTATTTATACTAATTCCAAGGCCTAGGGTATTAAATGCTGAACTTGGCCATCAAGGAGTGAGGAAGGGACTAGAATACACCAAGAGAAGGACCTAGAATCGTTTGGATGCAAAGGAGAAGCTTAGTGATGAAGATTTGGCAACTGCAGCTTCTCCAACCGGATCGGTCATACGACCAACCGATCCGGCTGGTCTTCAATAACAACTAGCCGACCGATCCGGTTGCGGGTTGCGACCGATCGGTTGGCGATGGTAAAAACTCGATTCGACCGAATTCCAACCGATCCGGTTGCGGGTGTAACCGGATCGGTTGGATCTTCGAGATACAAAAACTTGATCTTTCTTCACTTACTTTGTAGAACTTGATTCTTCAATCACGAGGTCTTCAAAAGGCCTTGAGATCTTGATTTAGTCTTGTTGAAATGGGAATCTTCGCTTAGTGAATATTTCTTCTTTTCCTCCATTTCCGCACTTGGTTATAAACACTAGACAAACATCTCTAGATACAATTAAGTACTATAATCACGCAAATATAACCAAATAACAGATATAAAAGTACACATAACGCTACTAAAACATGCACAATCGGCGTTATCAAATTCCCCACACTTAAACTTTGCTTGCCCTCAAGCAAATCTAGGAAAAACATCCTTTGGTACAAGATCGTGATTATGAAAATGTGATGCAAATCAACCAAGTATAAATACGAGAGAGGATTCATCAATTATGCTTTATAAAGGTGAAACATCAAGATGTTTGACAATATCCAATGATTTTCTTGCATGATTAACATTTCAAAACACCTCACGAAAAAGGAGCGAAATATAATTCACTCAATCACTCATTTTTAGTGGAGTAACAAGATAAATCACACTCATTGCTCGGTCATGATTAGATTATTACCATAAGCTTGTACAAGAAACAAAACTCCACCGGCGTGGCGTGAGCACCAAGTAAAAACATCTAAAGAGGGCTTTTATTCGGGTTATAATGATATGGCTAAGGGTTAAGGGTATGGATAAGGCATGGGAATGTTAATGAAATTGGTGTTAAAATAAAAATGAAATCAAGTCTAATACCCATGTTGCTAGCTACCAAACATTCCACGAACCAAATAAGCGATTATAGCTTTGCTTTCTTCTTTTCACTTTCCACACTTTTGCTTTGCCATGACAATTGTTCTTGATCATAGCACATTGGCTATTATTTCCATACTTTCAACACAATTTTTTTTTTTTTTTTTTTTTTTTTAAACATAAAGCATGGCTCAATCAATCACATAGGATGTGGTACTCATAATCATTTGAACAATCTTCACTTTCCGGCGACTAGCAACCAACCGTTTAGACATTGATATGGGATAGGCTAAGGTTTAAAGTGTAAAATCTTTTGTATTTTACGGGTGAAGCAAAATGAAAAGGATGGCTCGGAAGGTGTAACTAGGGGTATCTAGTGCTAAAATGAGCACTACAAATGGGTCCATGTGGGTGGTTAACTAACCAATGAGGCTAGCTAATATATCATTAGATGTAAAATGGAAGGCCATTTGGGTTAAATCCTAAGGTGCCTCTTTATCACACGAATTCACTTATATCGCACGAATGCAATCTCACTGCGATGCAGTAATGATTTACAAGCACAAGTTCTAGAATAAATAAAATCACCGCACACTCATAGCAAAAGATCCAAGCATAAAAGATGTATGCTAATAAGAAATAGGCTCAAATCCTCACAATTTAGTGGAAAGGGTATAATATGTGCTAGCAAATGTTTATCGATCCCGAATGGATTGCAATAGTAATCGGAACACATCTCGAAGTTTCAAATATTACCGGTTTACCGATTGGAATGATCCAGTTATTCTAATAGATAATCCTAAAAGTGTGAAAACAACTAGATCACAAGGGCAAACAAAATTTTAAATTTAAGCATGAAAACTCTAATTTTCCTATTCACCCCCACACTTAAGTTAGACATTGTCCTCAATGAAAAGCGAACTTCAAAGTATAGAAATAGGAAAATAGAGATGAAACGAGATATGTCAACGAGTTTATCGACTTAAAATTCTTTCTTCATTCCTAGCGTCCTTTGGAGAAATCATCACTGCACACAATCTTATAAACAAACAAAGGTTTTATTAAAGGATGGCACCCCCCCACACTTAAGTTCAACCAAAGGTTAAAACTTTGGGAGTGACCATAGAAAATCAAATCAAACACACGGGTTGCCTCCCGAGAAGCGCTTGATTTATTACGAGTCCTCGGCTGACTCGAATCTTCCGAATTTATTTAGGCGCAAGGCGACTTTGAACATTTTAAAAATTCGGGGATATACATGAATTCTTCACCGGTAGCTTCAATATCGTCCCAGACGAACTCGTGAGATGGTTTCCATGGAGCAGTTTGTGGGATTCTTCACGGAAATGGTGCTACAAAGGTGATAGTTTGAATTCATTCTCATGGTGTCTCAGGACAACATCATAATGAAACTTCTTTCATTTGCTCCTTGTCGTAATATAATTTGATTCGGTGTCCATTAACAATGAAACTTCCACCTTGTTTGTCATAGAGTTCGACATACCGGATGGATATCCATGTTTTACGACATATGGTCCAAACCATTTTGGTTGTAACTTAGGAGCTTTGAATTTGAATTTCATGTTAAAAGCGAACTTTATCTCGGCTTTGAATTCTTTTGAATTCGTAGCTTTTATCATGATAAGCTTTTGTTACGGCTTTATCTGAGTTTGGAGTTTTCATAAGCTTGGAGTCTTAATTCATCGAGTTCGTGCAATTGCGAAATCTTTTCTCTCCGACTATTTTGAGATCGGTGTTACAATGTCGGCGCCCAATAAGCACGATGTTCAACTTCGAACGGCAAATGACAAGTCTTCCCATACAAGAGTCTGTAAGGAGTTGTGCCAATTGGTGTTTTATAAGCCGTACGAAATGCCCACAGAGCATCGTCAAGTTTTCTTGCCCATAATGAAGGATTGTCCTTTACTGTCTTTTCCAGTATTCTTTTGAGAGCTCTGTTGGTATTTTCGACTTGACCACTGGTTTGTGGATGATAGGCAGTCGCAAATCGATGATGAACTCCATATCTTTTCATGGTTTTCTCCATTTGTTGATTGCAGAAATGAGTTCCTCGATCGCTTATGAGTGCTTTGGGAATTCCATAACGAGCGAAAAGCTTTTTGAGAAAATTAACGACGACACGAGCATCGTTTGTTGGTAAAGCTTGACACGCCCATTTGGACACATAATCTATAGCGAGAATGTATTGAATTTGTGGGATTTAGGGAAGGGTCCCATGAAATCTATTCCCCAAATATCGAATATTTCACACACTTGAATGCTTGTTAATGGCATTTCATCTCTCAGAGAGATTGGTTGTTCTTTGACAAGCGTCACAATTTTGAACAAGTGTGTGTGCTTCTTTGAATATTGTTGGCCAATAGAATCCGACATCAAAAACTTTCTTAGGCTGTGGTGGAAGGACCATAATGTCCCCAGTTGGGCCATGATGACATTCGTCAAGAATTTTTGGGTTTCGAACCAAAACACATCTTGGATCATCCCATCGGGACACATTTTGAAAAGATATGGTTCTTCCCAAAAGTAGTATTTGAGTTCGAAAAGAATTTGCTTCTTTGAGCATGAGTTAGACCTTTTACGAGAATTCCTCCGTGAGGTAATTCGCAAAGTCGACAAACCAAGGATCGTCGGTTTCATCGATGGTCATGAGAGTTTCATCGGAAAATAATCATCGATTTCTTCTTCTTTTAATTCCTCAAGATTGGGATTTTCGAGGCGAGATAAGTGATCGTGACAAGATTCTGCTCCTTTCTTATCTTTGATTTCGATGTCAAATTCTTGAAGTAGTAAAATCCATCGAATAAGGCGAGGTTTAGCGTCTTGCTTGGTAAACAGATATTTAGTATTGAATGATCGGTAAAAGCATTTGTTTTTGAGAGCACAAGATATGATCTGAATTTGTCGAATGCAAAAGCGACGACGATAATTCTTTTCGGTGACGGTATAATTTTCTTGGGCACTATTCGGTGTCTTGCTAGCAAAATATATAGGCGAAAATGTTTTCCTTCGCGTTGACCTAAGGCGGCTCCAACAACAAAATCGCTTGCGTCGCACATAAGTTCGAAGGGTAGTGACCAATTAGGTGAGACCATGATCGGAGCACTAGTAAGTTGAGATTTCGGTGTTTGAAAGCTTTTATGCAATCGACATTGAAGTCAAAGATAGATTCTTTCTCAAGAAGTTTCGTCATTGGACGAGATATTTTGGAAAAATCTTTGATGAATCGGCGGTAAAACCGGCATGTCCTAAAAACTTCTAACGGCTTTGGCGTTAGTTGGTGGTGGAAGTTTTGAGATTACATCGACCTTTGCTTTGTCTACTTCCATTCCGCCTTTGGAGATTTTGTGGCCAAGCACAATTCCTTGGTTACCATAAAGTGGCATTTCTCGATTGAGAACAAGATGTGCGACCGCATCTTTCGAGCATTTTATCGAGATTAGAAAGACAAGCTTCAAATGAATCTCCAAAGGCGAAAAATCATCCATGAAAACTTCCATGGAGGTTTCTAGCATGTCTTGGAATATGGCGATCATACACCTCACGAAAAGTCGCGGGTGCATTGCAAAGACCAAAAGGCATACGCCGATATCGTAGGTTCCAAAAGGACAAGTAAAGGTGGTCTTTTCTTGATCGTTAGGATCGATGGGAATTTGGAAATATCACGAAAATCCGTCGAGGAAACAAAAGAATTTATTTCTGCTAGTCTTTCAAGCATTTGATCCATGAATGGGAGCGGAAAGTGATCCTTTCGGTGGCTTTGTTTAACTTACGATAGTCAATACAAACGCGCCAACCGGTGGAGTTCTAGTTGGAACTAGTTCATTTCGCTCATTAGTTACAACCGTCATTCCTCCTTTCTTGGGAACACAGTGTACAGGACTTATCCAAGGGCTATCCTCAATTGGGTAAATGATTCCAGCATCAAGAAGTTTTATGATTTCCTTTTTAACAACTTCTTTCATGTTGGGATTGAGTCGACGTTGACGTTCTACCACAGGTTTAATCCCTTCTTCAAAATTGATTTTGTGTTTGCAAAAATTAGGACTAATTCACGGGATATCGGATGTTTTCCAAGCAAAAGCTTGTTTGTGATTTTGAGGACGAAACTAAACTTTCTTTCTCATTATCCTCGAGCAACGAAGATATGACTCTTTGGAAGAAGAGTTTTCCTCCAAATAAGCATATTCAAGATGATGCGGGAGAGGTTTGAGTTCGAGATCGTGGGTGGTTCTTCGATAGAGGATTTAATTCGCATCTCGTCATTGAAAGTTATTTCTTGAAATTTTCTTCCTCTTCCTCTATTTCTTCTTCTTACGAGTTCTCTCCTTGAATTCTACTTTCATGAAATCATCAAATTCTTTATCAAAATCTGTTTCATTGATTTTTTGGAAGTAGTCATGAATGGATCGGATTCGTTCGATAATGCATCTAATTCCTCATCGGTGACTTCATCAATAACATCGACGTTAAAACAAGTGTCATCACTTTGGAATGTGGGTAGCGCATTGCTTTATCGATTAGAAAAGTGATTCGATCTTCCCAACTCAAGGTTGAGTTCTTTTCCTTTCACTTTGATGATTGCATCGGGTATTTAGGAAAGGTCTTCCTAGAATGAGTGGGACTTTACTATCTTCTTCCATTTCCAAGATTACAAAGTCCACGGGAAAAATGAATTTACCGACTTGAACAAGCATATTCTCGTGATTCCCGGGATATTGATAGGAATGATTTGCCAATCGGATACTCATTTTGTTGGTTTCAGTTGTTGTTGCACAACTTGGAATAGAGTGAATAAGGCATCAAATTGATACTTGCGCCAAGATCGGCCAAAGCATTGCATTTAACATTATTCCGAAAGTACATGGAATAAGAAAGCTCCCGGGATCTCCGAGCTTTGGTGGGATTTTGTTTTGAACTATAGTGAGCATTCTTCGTTAAGAAAAGCTGCGATATTTGCTCAAGCTTGCTTTTGTTATTAAGTTCTTTCAAAATTTCCGTAATTGGGCATTCCGGCTATAACATCAACGAGAGGAACATTGAGTCTAACCTCTTTGATTATTTCGATAAACTTCTTATAACGCTCTTCCATCTTCTCCTTCTTTAGGCGTTGAGGATAAGGAATTTTTGGTGTATCGCCTTGGCGGTTGGAATGTTTTTCTTTTGGTGGTTTGAGTTGTGTTTGGTTCTTCGTTTTCATCCTCACTATCAATGGTGGCAGGAGCATTAGGATTAGGTGGTGGATCGTCACGAGACCACTTCTTGTAACTTGACATTGATATGTTCATTTCTTGTTTGTGGTGGATGATGCGTCTTATCATTTGATGGTTTTGGGTTGGATTGAGTGTTACTTGGCAATGAACCGGATGGTCTAGAGGAATGTTGGTCGAAAGTCATGCAAGCTTGTTTTCAAGATCTTGGATAGATGCTTGATGATTTTTCGTCCTTGCTCAACTTTGGCTTTGAGATTGAAAAATTGATTTTGATAAAATCATTTGCGGATTTTGACCGACCACGAATTCTCTCATGGTTTTTGAATTCGGTTTCTTGTCTTTTGTCGGGATTTTGTGGTGGTGGATCGTCAGTTCGTGGTTGAGAATCACGGTTGTCATCCCTTGGTCGGCGATCTTGCCAATTTCCAGAATTTCGACCGTAATAATTACTACGATATCCTCCTCCACGGTATCCTCCTTGAGCATAACTTGCTTCTCCTTCCTTCGGTCCACCCATAGGTTTATCGTCGCACTCGGACGATGGATGATTTCCTCCACAATTGTTGCATCCGTCTCGTATTTCCTTTATTTCATCTTTGATATCTTTGTACTGCGAGTCGATTTTTGAGGTTAACGCTTCCATCTTCTCCATGAGTTTTGAGGTATCGGTGTTTTCGACAAAAGCAACGGTTTTTCGGAGAGGTTTGGTTTTGGAATCTTTGGACCAATCAAGTTTGAGAAGTACTCGATCTTCGAGCAATTGATGTGCATCGTTGGGAGTCTTATAGAGAAAAATTCCTCCAGCATCAAGGATGCCTTGAGAGATTTCATCTAGTCCATGGTAAAGATTTGGATAATGGTTCCTTTTGATAATCCATGTCCATGACAACTCTGAAGCAAATCTTTCATTGAAGCCAAGCTTGACAAGTGATTCGTTTGGGTTTTGGTTGAAAGCAATTTCTCCCATTGTCGATCAAACATGGCGGTGGAAAGAATCGGCTCACAAAAGCTTGCCTCATCTCCTCCCAAGTATTGATGATTCGGGGTTAATTCATTGTACCATACTTTAGCATCTCCGGCGGTGATGATGGGAAAAGTTTGAGTTTGATGGCATTGACATCGGTGTCGCCATAACGGAACATGCCGCAAATTTCGATGAATTCGACAATGTGCTTATGCGGATCGGCCAGCGCACGACCATCGAATTGTCGGTCTTTGATCATAGAAAGGTGATGTCCCTTCACGGTGAAGTTGTCACCAAGGTTAATAGCAACAATAGCACTTTCGGGGTTGGTGCTACGGTTGGTTGGTTCCCACATGGGTTGATCGTCCGCCATGGGAAAAGGTAAATTGGTGAAAGGGTTGTAAACAACTTTGGCTTCAATGAGGTTATCAAATGGTGGGTTTGGTACTCTTGGTACACGATTTTCCAATGGTATGAAACGTGTTCTCCTTCTTCTTCGAATCAAACGTTCGGGGTTGGTAAGAGGTGTAATTGGTTCTATTCCCGCTGCTCGAGTGTTCATACAATGTCCTAGAGAATCCAGGCAATATCTAAACACACGGACAAACAACGAAAATGGTTTCTATGGGTCAGAGAAGGTAACCGGATCGGTTGCGGGATGCGACCGATCGGTTAGACTAAATGATTGATGGACAAACTCGTAACCGATTCGGTTGAGGGGCAACCGGATCCGGTTAAGGTTTCTGAGAAAATATATATATATATATATATTTTTTTTTGGTTGAATCGACTGAGGGAAATTCAAAAACTTGTTGAAACACAATCAAATCCCGGCGTGGCGCCAAAAACTTGATGTGCCGGTTGGTGCAAGTTTTAAATTTATAAAGGTGAATTACCAATATTACCAATAACACATACGAGCAAGTATACTCGTCCGTTATAGCAAGATTATGAAGGTAAGTCGGGATGGTTCGCGAGGATTTGAGTGAATCTAAACACAAGTTTGAATTAACGGAGTCTATCCAAAACATATAACAAAGCAAATAGATATAATGAAATTCAGATGATTAAAAACTACACTTGCTTAAACTAGTTTCATATCATAGATTAATGTGATTGTGTTAACCTCTTAACATGTTGGTTATGATAATTAGTTGGTGTACTAATCTATTGTTCTTACAAGTCAAACTTTGATCAAGAGTTTAGTTTATAAAAACAAGCATTAAGTTTAACCAATCAATTCAAGATCAATTCAAGTTTCATAAGTTTACATACATAAACTTAAACACAAAACATCCACTTGTTCATCAAATTGCTTAAGAAATGGTCAATACAAAGGTAACCGATCATAGACAAAAGGCTACAATTGATTCTCAACAACTAATCTTACGACCATTTAGATGTTTCCAACCAATCCAATTTGATAATCAAAAGCGTTTCTATTACAACCACACCTTAGTTACTTTGTATAATCAAGAATAATGGGTAAAACAATCATCCATAGACAAAATGATTATGACTAGTTGAATAACACGAAGTTCTTTCGACCCCAACGATTATTGTCAATTAGCCAAACTTGATTAACAAATGTCACTATGAAACTTTAGCACAATTGGATCTTAGAATCAACTTGAAATTGAATTAAAACATGTTAACACAACCACTAACTAATCATATGATAATCAACATCATTTAAGCAAGTGCATAAAGAAACTAGCCACTCATAGCAAACATAAACATAAACTCAGAACTTTGAATATTAGAAAACATGATTGAAAGTCTTACAATGTTTGGAATAAGATTACAAATGGTATAGTAATGATTCCCAAAGGATTGAGGTAGACTTCTTGGTGTTTTGGCCTCCAAATGGTGAACTTCTGGATCTCCAAACTTCTCTGAACTTCTAAGGACGAATTTTAAGAGCTTAACGCTTTGTTTGATGAGTAGAGAGATTTGTATTATAGGTTGTTGTGTCTAATGCTCACAATTAGCCTCTATTTATACTAATTCCAAGGCCTAGGGTATTAAATGCTGAACTTGGCCATCAAGGAGTGAGGAAGGGACTAGAATACACCAAGAGAAGGACCTAGAATCGTTTGGATGCAAAGGGAAGCTTAGTGATGAAGATTTGGCAGCTGCGACTTCTCCAACCGGATCGGTCATCGACCAACCGATCCGGTGGTCTTCAATAACAACTAGCCGACCGATCCGGTTGCGGGTTGCGACCGATCGGTTGGCGATGGTAAAAAAACGATTCGACGAATTCCAACCGATCCGGTTGAGGGTGTAACCGGATCGGTTGGATCTTCGAGATACAAAACTTGATCTTTCTTCACTTACTTTGTAGAACTTGATTCTTCAATCACGAGGTCTTCAAAGGCCTTGAGATCTTGATTTAGTCTTGTTGAAATGGGAATCTTCGCTTACTTCGTGCTATTGAATATTTCTTCTTTTCCTCCATTTCCCTGCACTTGGTTATAAACACTAGACAAACATCTCTAGATACGATTAAGTACTATAATCACATAAATATAACCAAATATGAGATATAAAAGTACACATAACGCTACTAAAACATGCACAATCGGCGTTATCACGTCAAACTTTCGTGGGTTGGAGTGTTATAAGAAAGCTAATGGTGTGGATCTTTATGTCCCGATGAAAGTGGTTGAAGAGGTGAACTCTAGGTTTGAGAATACTTTATATTGGTATTTCCTTTGTCAACGACTTGGTTTTCTGTTGTTGATTACTTTGTACATAATCGTCGGCTAAGTTTGGTATACAAAGGGTATGATGAATGCAAAGGGTTCTTCTTTTTAAGTTCAATTCAAGAAGGTGTTGATGATGTTCTTGAAAACGGTCCTTGGTTGATTAGAAATGTACCTATTATTCTTAAACCATGGACATTGAACACCAACTTACTTAAAGAGGATTTGACCAACATCTGGTGTGGGTTAAATTCTATGATGTTCCTCTTGCTATGTTTTTCGATGATGGCCTTAGTCTCCTTGCCACATTGATAAGCGCGCCTAAAGGTTAGATGCTTTCACTAGCCAAATGTGCAAAGACTCGTGGGGCCGTAGTAGTTTTGCTAGATGCATGATTGAAGTGAAGTCGGATGAGGTGCTTAGGGACAACCTTCTTGTTGAGATACCGTTACTTGATGGGTCGGGTTTGACTATTGAGAAGATACGGGTTGAATATGAGTGGAAACCACCTCATTCGATAAATGTAAGATTTTGGTCATACTCTTATTGAATGTCCTAAAGTTGTTGAACCTCTTGCTCGACCTACTAAGCGTGTTAATGATGGTTTCAAGACGGTTAATAACAAGAAGAAGGGAAAGCAAGGTGGGTCTACTATTCGGGTCAAGGAGGGTTTACTAAACATGTTGTGGGTAAGCAATTTCAATATCAACCCAAAAGACTCCTCTGAACCTAAGAAAGTGGAAGTCACTAAGAAGAAGAATGCTTATGTGGCTAGTTCGAAGTGGAACAAAGATCTCTACATCTAACGGTTTGATGCTCTTAATATGGAATATCTGAGATCGTTTGGTATTCCTTCAATGACACCAACAAGGATGTGGATTTTGGTCGTACAATGGAAGTTAATGAAGATAAGTCTACTAAGACAGGTCCTACATCACAAGAACCCTTGTGAGTGATTTGAAAGAGATGGAGTTAGGTGTGGCTCCTAATACTAGTGATTCTTGTAATCCGCCCGCCTCTTCTACTAAGAGAGTTAATCTTTTTCTAAAGTGGGAGAGATCGTGGTTTCGATTACGATGATGAGGTGGTTGCTAACCCATTTGATGCGTCGCTAATCTATTCGATGGTGGTGGCCAAGAGTTTGAAGATGAGTATGATGACTATGACTATGATGACTATGCAAAGCGGGTTTATGATCTTCCGAATTTGGATGCCTTTAATGCCATGTATGGCACCAAGCTTCAAGGTCCTAGGAAGTAATTTTATTCGTTATGTCCTATGTTATCATTTGAGTAGTGGTTTGTTTTCTTGTTTAGACAATAGGTAGTATCTTGTTATGTAAGCTTTATGCCTATGTAGCGGGTGAGATATGGGATTTCACTCATATCTATGGGCGGAACCGAAATTTATGTTGAGGAGGCCGTAAATAATTTTTATAATAACACACTTCATGAAGCGTTTATCTTAGCGTGTTCAATGGTTCAACCATCTCAATTGATTAACAACACATTTGAAATTACTATTTGTTCTTTACATTATTATATTTAACTTTAAACAATAAAATACTATCTTGCTATCAAATTAACAAACTTTGCATAAATATTTTCAACTAACTAGGTATCTACTAAATGAGTAATTTCTTAATCATTATTTCCCTTCAAACATCTCTTCCTCAAACATATAAATGTCTTTCTGAATTGTATGAACGAAAGAAAAGTGTTTAATAATTATACAAAATGATTGAAATACTTGCTCGAAAAGTTGAGAAAAATGAAAAAAAAATGAGAAAACAGTAATGAAGGATCTTGAAATTTATGTTGATAATAGCAGGAAAACAAATTGAGTAGCTTTTCTTTTATTAAAATTATAACCCAACTATAAAGTTAGAAAACATATAAAAAAATTCTCATCTTATTACATTATATTTATCATTCAAAACAAATAATAAGAAAAACATTATCACAAAAGGGAAGTTTATAATTTAGAAGCTATGTGATACGTATTGTTGGAGATTGGAAAGTAACATAAAAATAGAAATAAATATAAAATAAAAAAAGTACATAGAAAAAGTCAAACAAGTTATACACCTATACTCACTAGTCACTAGTTACCAGACACTTCTTGTCTTTTCTCTCTGTACTCATTTATTGTTTCTTCTTCATAAACAAAACCTGCAACTTATCTCCATTTCTCGACCCTTAATCACCTAGTAAAAACTTGACAATCCTAACGAAAACTCAAGCTACAAGCTATGCTAGTTGAGCAGGTTGGGGTGGTGAGCACCCTTGACCACCCCACTCGCTCCACCTCGCTCATATCCATTGTTCTTAAGCGTTTCTTTTGGTTAATATATTTACAGTGCGGGATTACTCCCTTTACCCAAAAAGAAAACAATGACAACACCTACCAGAGCAGGAACCGATTCTTGCTCCAAACTCTCCGATCACCCATAACATACACTTACAACCCCACTCGTAAGAGGAAGAAGATGCTACTATTAGTTCAATTAAGAACTCAAAAGATAGATTTGATGATACACGGTACAAGGTCTCAAGGACTTAACGGAAACATATAAGCATGCGTAGAGTTGAACCTCAAAGTCTACTATTTACGAAAGAAGAACCACGTAACTACAAGAAGGCTTCAACAGACAAGAAATGGATCGAGGCCATAGAAATTGAAATAGATTCAATAAACAAGAACAACACATGGACTCTTACTACTTTGCCTACAAATCAAAAGGCAATAGGACTTAAATGGGTCTTCAAGACCAAGAGAGATGCAAAGGAGAAATCATCAAATACAAGGCACGCTTAGTAGCAAAAGGTTATGTACAAGAACAAGGAATAGAATTCGATGAAGTATATGCATGATTGCACCTATCGAGACAATTCGTTTGATTTTAGCACTAGCGACATATCATGGATCGCAAGTACATCACCTAAATGTCAAATCGACATTTTACATGAAGATTTGAAGGAAGAAGTCTACATCAACACAACCTGAAGGTTTCATACAACAAAGAAATTCACGAAAAGTTTACAAGCTCGCGAAGGCGTTATATGGCTTAAGACAAGCACCACGAGCTTGGAATGTGAAGCTTGATCAAACCTTAAAATCATTAGACTTTAAGAAATGTAATCTCGAACAAGCAGTTTACATTAAGAGAAGCAAGAGTTCTACACTTATAGTTGGAGTATACGTAGATGATTTGATAATCATGGGCTCTCCGAAGAAAGAAATTGCGTTGTTCAAATCCCAAATGAAAGACAAATTTGAAATGAGCGACTTAGGATTGTTAGATTATTACCTTGGAATAGAAGTTACTCAGACAGGAGGAGAGATTACAATCAAGAAAACAAGGTATATTAACAAGATCTTGAAAGAAACAAGCATGACAGACAGTAATGCTACAAAGATACCAATGGATCCCGGTACTAAGTTGGTAAAGGCGGAAGATGGAAACTCAGTTGACGCAACTCATTACCGAAGTTTAATTGGAAGTCTCAGGTACTTACTACATACAAGACCAGATCATAGTTACTCAGTCGGACTACTCAGCAGATTTATGGAAGACCCGAAGGATCATCACCTAAAGGAAGTGAAGCAAGTAATCCGATATATCATAGGAACAAAAGAGCATGGCATTGTATTATGGAATCAATACCGATCAAGGAAAAGGAACTACAGGATAGTATTTTATTTTGGAGAATCACCTATTACTTGGTGTACTCAGAAGCAACCAACGGTAGCGCTCTCATCATGTGAATCAGAATTCATGGAGGCTACTGGAGCAGCATGTCAAGCCTTATGGTTAAAACGGCTACTTAATGAATTAACTAGATGGGAAGAGAAACGAATAACGCTGAAGGTCGACAACATTTCAGCAATAGCACTCATCAGGAACCTAGTTTTTCATGGAAGAAGCAAGCACATCGACATTCGCTATCATTTCATTCGGGAATGCGTAGAGAATGGACACATCAATGTGGAACACGTCAGTGGAGAATTACAAAGAGCAGATATTCTAACAAAAGCTTTATCAAGACTAAAGTTTGTGACTATGCGACAAATGGTCAGAGTTCAAGACTTAGGATGAAGCAACGATCAAGATTAAGGAGGAGAATTTAAACAATAATCTCCATATTTCTTGATATGTAAATAACGAAACATAAAGGACCAAAGATGTTCGTTAGTTAGTTAGTAACCGCCAAGCGGTTAAGTTAGTTATGGCGGTTAGTTAGTTATTTATGTCGGTTATGGAAACCGAACAGACACAAACGAAGGGACACACCCTTTCGTTACCTATATATATATGTATGTACATGCAAGCGTGTAATGTTAGGCGAAATATAGTTATTCAATATAATTTTCAATTCATTATTCGACTCATACATTGGGACAACAACATAACCCTAAACCTATTGGACCCTAACCTCTTGATTAGGGTTCATTAGGTTTAAGTTACATTAGCTCATTTCTTTCTCGTGACCCGCCGGATGGGCTTTAATCATCGGTAATCTTAGTTTCCTCCTTTGGTTTTACCACCAACATTAGCTTTTCAACGCGACTACATGGACTAACACGGTGTTGCTTACTTCTTTACTTTGCTCCGCTTTCGATGGGCTAGGATCATCGATATTAATTCCGACCTTCTATTTCTTAGAAGCCTTTACATTTTTATCATTGTAAAGAAAACCTGTCGACTTTTCTATCATCATTGATCTTGTTACGATAGAATTTTTGGTAATCAGTAATTGCAGCTGTGTCTTTAGTCGGTCTGTTGAGTTTAAGGAGAACTGCATAATAGCAAATTTGTTGGTAGATCTTACTTAACTCTCGGATACCATGTAAAATTGTGAATAAAGATATTAGTGAATACGTTTTGTGTGATTACATAATGAGATCTCATTATGTATTGACACCAAACATACTCGATAATATCTTGATTTGTTATTTTTACATGGTATTGGAGCTTTATGTAAGATCCACCAACAAATTTGTTATTTTGCATGTCTCTTCAAAACTCAACAGACCAGACCAAGGACACAACTCCAAATACTGGTTAAAAAAACTTCTATTGCAACATGATTAATGAACATAGAAAAGCCGACAGGTCTTCGTTGTGATGATAAAAATCTAAAGGCTTATAAGAAATTGATGGTCGGAATTACTTCCGATGATTATAGCCCATCGAAAGCGGGGTAAATAAAAGAAGTAAGCAACACCCTGTTAGTCCATGTGGTGGCGTTTGAAATGAAAATGTTGGTGGTAAAACCAGTGAGGTATCTAAGATTAATCACGATTAAAGACCATCCTACGTGAGGCAAAGTAAGAAATGTGCTAATATAAGACTAAACCTAGTGGAACCTAATCAAGGGCTTAGGGTCCTGTAGGTTTAGAGTTATGTTAGCTTGAGGTGGCAGCTGCTCTCACTTTGGTGGTATAGTAACTTTCTTTATCGATTATCCAATTTTGTGTCCTTGATGGGTTCGGTAAGTTTAAGGATACGCTTGGTCTCTCTCGAGTACTACAAGTAAGTTTCTTTTCGATTATTCGGAGTGCGTCTTTGATGCAGTCATTGAGTTTAAGGAGACACCTAATCTCTCTTTAGTGCTAGAGAAAACTACTTGATCAATATTCGAGTTGTGTCCTTGGTTGTCTCGTTTGGTTTAAAGATCTGTTGCTCCTCTCCGATGGTAGAACAATTGCTTTATCAAGATTCGAGTTTGTAAAATAGCAAATAGATGGTTGGGGAATCATCTCCCATCCTACTCGAGATAATCGCTCTTCCACATTCGCTTTCCCGAACCTAAAGTTGGGGAATAGTTATGCTGAACTTCTTAAGAAAGTTTGGATAGAATCGAGTTAGGCTTATGTTGCACATAAGACATGAGCATGAAATGTGTTTTCGAGACATGGATAAATATTTTGGCCATTTCGATTAAAACAAAAGGCTAAGTACCTCTTGTATATATGATGATTTGAGTATATAAAGTACTCGATTATAAAGAGAATTTCTAAATGAAACTCATATTCATATGCTTGTGACTAGTCTGAGTCAAATGTTCATTTTCTCTTATTATTTCGTTGAAGAACAAATCGTGAAATGGTGTTTCGTGTTTGTTGAATTAACGTTCGTGTTATGTAACAACACAACTACAAATGTAGAGTTTGCGATCCAGTCAATCGAGCAGTTCAAATCCGATGATAGATGTGCAAACTTTGGGACAAGTCTTACGCTCTAGACGCAGATATAATCCCGGTACGGGTAGAATGTTGGCGGGCATGGCATCAAGTTCAAGCGCCGAGTTACAACCCCAATCCCAAGAGCCATCATACAAGCAAAGACGAGTTGATGACTTGCTCGAGACACAAAATAAAGCATCGGGGAGAAAGTTCGTGCATTGGAGGAGCAAAACCATGCAACACAAGCTGAAATCAATTCTATCCAAACTTTCTTAACAAGTTTAGGCATAACTATTATATTTCACGACTTTAGGTTATCGAAAACGATTGAGGAATGGCAATTATAGTGAGTAGGATGGGAGAAGATTCCCACCGTCTATTTGCTATTTTACAAACTCGAATCTTGAAAAGAGAAGACCAAGGACACAACTCGAATCGTTGATAAATAAATTTTCTGTAGCACTAAAGAGAGAGCAGTTGTCTCCTTAAACTCAATAGACCCGACCAAAGGCACAGCTTCTCGAACATTGAAAAAGAAACTGATTGTAGCACTCAAATGAAACCAACTGTATCCTTAAACTTAACAGACCCGACCAAGGACACAAAATCAGATACTGATAAAGAAACTTAATGCACCACCAAAGTGAGCCCAACTGTCACCTCAAGCTAACATAACCCTAAACCTACTGGACCCGAACAGGGTAAAATTAAAATACAAATATGAATATTCGTGAGAAGCGTAAAAATGATTCGGAAAAAAGTGTTTAACAAGTTTCACATGATGGGGATGTTGGTGAATAAAAATCTATAAATGAAGTTTTTCAAAATGTATACTTTTGATGAAAAAAGTTGCAAAAAATATGTTTGTGCATCAAAAATTTAAATCCACATTTTGTGCATCAACAATGTTTTTACATCCAATTTTTTAGTATTTAAATCAAAATTTCATTCTATATGACAAAAAATTAAAAATTAAAATAAAATTGTGCATTAAATTTCCTTTCTATGCATTAAAAAATGCGTAAAACTTCAAAATTATTAAAAATTACATGAAAACTTTTATTCTCCAACATCCACCATTTTCTAAAATAATTTAGAATGTTTGTCAAATAATTTTAATTTTTCAAGTCTTGTTACACTTCTCAAGAATATTTGCCTTTTATTTGATCTCCTCCCTATAGTAACAATACTAATGAAATAGACTTTAAGTTTGACTAAAATACACCGTTGGTCCCTAACTTTTCAATAAGCTTGGCGTTGGGACAAACCTCGGCCTTTTCATCGTCGGGGGTCCCTATTTCAAGTTTCTTACTCGTTACTGGTCCTTTGACCATATTGCCGTTAGTCAAGGACGTCAGATGGCGTTAGATTTGTCTTTAGTCCAAGGGCATAATTGTCAATTCCATATTTCAATTAAAAATTTCTTAATTATTGCCACATGTAATGTAACCCTCTTCCCGCCCCATAAACACCTAGTCTGTATTATTTTTCGTCCCAGAACTTTCGTTACAAGAATTATCAGAATTCACAAACCCTAATTGCATGTCACAAAACCCCTGTTTATCAATCATAAAACCGAAACATGGACTTTACTCTATGGAAAGTAAGAAGACATCCGTGTTATCCAGATTAATGATACCGTCTATCGACTACGCTAAGAAGAAATACGGTCTTTTTTTTTTATTATAGTCATTGGAATTTGTAATTGGGGTATTTATTGGTTGCCAATTAAGTTTTTAGAATGCCCTAAACATATATTGACATGTTTTCGGTGGTAGATCTAATATGTTTAGCATGAGGGTTCATCGCAATGGTGTCCTTAAATCTTGACATAGTAGAACATACATTGGAGGTATGGAAACTTTAGTTGATTTAGTTGATGTTGATAGTGTGTTAGTTGAAGAGTTAGATGTTCTTATGTATAAATTGGGTTATGAGCTTGGTTCAAAAAATTACTATTACTTTGTTAAGCCTGATAGTAATTTAGATGATTTTTTGTAAAGCTTAAGTGAGAGTGCTAATTTAGAAATATTGAAAGATCTTGTCGATGGCCATGAGATGATAGAGGTTTATGTTGAAAATGGTAAGCCAACATTGGATGTTGATCAAATGTCACCAAAGTCAATTAGGACAATTATTGCTGATGTGGATGCAACAAAGATAAAGGCAGCTCTTGTTATTGTTCCATATTGCTCAAACAAATTGTTCTTAGAAAACATTGTTAATAAATTTGTAGTAGAGGATATATGTCGGTTACACATCAACCTTTGAAGTCAATACTTTGGTACAATCTAGTCGGATGCCGAAAGCAGAACCCTTGTTTCCATCTGTAGAGGTCTCATGATGAAGATGTTGTAGGCGATGTCAACCAAGCATATAGATAAACATTTTGATCATATCCAAATAGATAGTCCTGAAGAGGTATGTCAAAATGATCAAGAGTTAGGTCATCATGATGAGGAAATATGCAATCCTGTGGAGCATATCCAAAAAGGTAAATTTGTACAGGTAAGTAAGATCGATGAAGCATTAAGTGATGACAATGTGAGTGAGACAGACAGTTATATGAGTGATGATGATGATATTGAGAACAATCGTAATTGAAACACAGTTGTCGATGAGGCTACTACTTTTGAGGAGCCTGATTTTGATGTTAATCTGTTCAAAGTGACTGAGACTATAGAGTTACCATCTATAGGTACCACCAACCAGCTACCACATGATTTTTTAAGAAAAGTGAGTTGGATCATTAGATGATAATGATTTTGCAAGTGGTTACGAGAATGAGGATGAGTATGTTATTAGGAGGAACAAATTGAGGGCATACAAGAAACAAAAAGTTAAGTGAAAAGACAAACAGAGGACTAAATATATTTTTTACGTGGTCAAAGTTTTGTAATCGCAAAAGAAGTGAAAGATAGGATCGACCGCTTTCAATAAAGACTAGAGGAAATTGCAACTCATTAAGAATGACAAGCAGAGAATTAGGGTTAGGTGTCTTGGAAAAATACATGTTTGTGGAATAACAAGGATCGTGGTGGAAAAGCCCCAAAGAGGAAAAGCGGTCCGATAACTAGAGGCCTTGGAAGGATGTATATTTGCGAACATGCAAGGAGCAAGCAACAGATTGCCCATGGTTGTTGTATGTAGCCAAAAATACTGACTAAAGATGTATGGATTGTTCGAACTTTTAGGGATGAACACAAATGTTTGCAATCAAGAGATTAAAGCATGTGACTACAAGTTTCTTTAGAAGCAAATAGTTGACCAAGTTCAAGTCAATCTAGATATTCCAATCAAGGTTGTTCAAGATCATTTCAAGAACAGTTTGAAGTTCGGTGTCTATGCAAAAGGCATTATGGCAAAAAAAACAAGGCGAGAAAATGAGATTAGGGGTGATCAAAAGCGAATACACCCTTTTAAGAGACTATGTTGAAGAGTTGCGAAAACAAACCAAAATACAACAGTTAGGATAAGTGTACAAACCGAAACAGATGCAACTAGTCCAACCGTAGTTTTCAAGAGAATGTATGTATGCTTAGGTGCTTTGAAGGAAGGATATAAAGCTTGTCAAAGAGAGTTGTTGGGGTTAGATGGTGCTTTTATGAGGGTCCTTTTCTTGGCCGACTTCTTACAGAATCGGTATAGACAAAGAACAATGGAATATACCCTTTAGCTCACGGTTGTGTTGAAAGCAAAGACTCATGGATTTGGTTTCTTGAATGTCTAAGAGATGATCTTGACTTGCAACCAAAATCAAACTACACTTTTATCGCTGACAAGCAAAGGTGATGTTACCATTTAGTTGATTAGATTCACTTGTATTTTCGATAAATGCAAGTTTTATTAGTAATGAATTGATGTTTATTTGTGTATGGTATCATCCAAAGATTAGAAGTATACTCCCTAGTGTTGAACACGATATTGTTTGAAGCACATCCATGATAATATGAAATTGCAATGGAATGCTAAAGCATACAAGGAACATTTGTGGAGATGTGCGGAAGAACAACCGTCCAACAATTTGAGGCGATCATGCCGGCATTCAAGAGGTTTAGCGAACCCGCCATGCTTGGTTAAGTAAGATACCACCAACCCATTGGTCAAGGTCGCATTTTTCATGTACCTAACAAAATATATGTCTACCTATACATGTTTTGTTCTACGACATTGTTCTACACTGTTGTTTCTATAAATCAAACATGTTTTATAAATGTGTAGGGAGGGCTCATTCCGATGTGTTACTTAATAACATGTGTGAGGTGTTCAATGGGAAACTATTGGGAGGTAGGCACCAACCCATCATTACTGCTTTGAAATACATTAGAGAATACTGTATGAAAAGAATAGTGAATGTTGTGAATGTATTTCACAAGTGTGACGGACCATTAACACCAAAGGCAACACTCATGTTAAATGCAATCAAGAAAGAGGCTTATAAGTACACCGTTTTACGGGTTGAAGGAGATAATTATGAGGTCGGTGGATGGGGAGATAAGTGTTTTGTGAATGTTAAAGCTAGGGCTTGTACATGTAGAAGATGGAGCTTATGTATGCCATAAATCTTTATGTACTTTTGAAATTTATAACATGTTAAATTTTTCTAAGATTGTCATATATAATGACTATATATGACAATTTGAAAAGCATAAGGACAAAAAAAAAACGTGGCAGAAAACTAACTTTTGGCTCATTTACGACAAGTGAAACATCATACGAATTTTCAAAGATAATGTATCTAGATAAATCACGCGAGAAAAGACATTGTTATGCGCCTCTATATTTTTGCTGACAAATAAGATCCCCCACTTATAATTAACAATATGTAAACACATTGTTGACGATATAGAGTCAATATATCGTTAAAGACTGGGTTATATTCATGTTTCAAGCAAATGTTATTTCATAAGTGCCGCCAAATAAGATAACAAGAGTTGTAATTGAAAACCGCTACAATATCTAAGCTATAACCAAGAACCAAATTTGATAAACCCTTATTCCGCAATCAATGTTTGTTCACCTAAGTAAGTATTTCAGTGCCCGTTATTAGACTCACTGGTAACCATGGTCACTTGCAGTGTATTTTCGGGCCCATTATTTGAGTAATGTAATTTTACAAAGCCACATTATGTGTTTTAGCCATGATATGGTATTTGTAGTTTTATACATTAAAAAATTAATCATTATTTTTCACGTACAACAACAACTACTAATACACATATGATGAAGAAATAAGTTGTTGATACTAAACAATGCAAATTAGACAGTATATGTTATATCGATAGGTTTTACTAATAATGTGTCAAGTGTATTATATTCTGCGTTACTCGTCACTTTTCTTAGATACCTAATTTTCTGATAATAATGGTATGAGGCCTCTCATCTTTAAAAGAAAATAAGAGATCATGCTGACCAATTAAAAGCAAGATAGCTTAAATGACGGTCCGTTCTAGTAAAAAGCAATAGCCCGCATTTTTATTTGATCTCAATAGAGTATTAGTTTATTTGTACTAAAATTACACAAAATAATATTTTATGTAATAATAATTAATTCATCTATTTTTCTTACGTATAAAACATATTATATCACACTAAGATTGTCATATATAATGACTAGTATATGACAAAACCAAAAAATGACAAAATAAAATTGCGGCAAAAAACTAGACTTGGACGATGATGTAGTGGAACAAAACATAATGCATGTGCTCATTTATAGCAAATGAAACATTATGCACTTATTAAAAGAAAAACATCACGATATCCAATCAAGAGAAAGAAAAAAGATGACTTTATGAGTTTCTATTTTGGAGTTGATAAATGAAAGTTATGTGTCTGTTGTTGCCTATATTTTATTATCAATTTTAAATTTATTTTTTGTCGCTACTCTTATAGACAAACACGTAGTGTACTCGATCAAATGTGGTCAACAAGTACGAGGTCGTTTTACGAGTAGTGTTGTTTTGACTAACCTAGTGAATTTCTGATTAATAAGGGGTTTGATTTTGATTAAATTAAACTACTAAACAAGAAAAGTAAATTAAACTAATTAAACTACTAAGGTTGTGATTGATAAAAGAAGAAGTGTTAGCTATGTTACTTACTATATTCATTTAGTTATTCGTTTACTTGTGCAATGATTTAATATAACGACATCGATATCGAAACATGCAGACAAGCATTTATATCTAAGGTAAACTAAGCCATATCTCTCTCGTATTTAGTTCTATGCATGCAACCTATATCCCTGAAGCAAATTATCGGTCTACTCAGTTACAAGCATGCAATAAATGGTATCAACAAATCTATGTGATTTATCTACGGTACCCCATTGCTAGTGGTGATACCTACTCTTCTCACCCGCTAGGTCTATTGAATAGCACTATACTAACTTAAGTGTTTTAAGCATTATTTGTCTAACCTCGAGTTCCTACTCCTCGAGTCCTAAGGAAAGTCACTAATGAAGCCGGTCAAGAGTACCGTCCATAGTGATATGGATCACCACTAACTCAAATGTTATTCATATGATGATCTAGAAAATAAACATCTAATGCTTTAAACAAATAAATGAGTATACTATTAGAAAGATAAACACATAAACTATCTAAAACAATGCATCAAATCTTTATAAACGAAGTAACATAAACACAATAGTTATAACATGGCTAACACCAAAGGGTGCTAGCCACTAATGTATGTAGAGTTACACGATGTAAATACAAACGATAAAAAATGAAAATCATAATGAAATCGATATGCATACCAAATGATTAAGCTAAGTGTGTTGATTCGGGACCTTTTCCTCTTGATCTTCTCACCTTGGGGACTGAAACTTGGGGTGCTGGAACCTTGGAACTCGGTTATGGTGGTGTGTGGTATACTCAAAACCCATATTAGGTCATGTATTTATAGTCTTCTGTCTGATTCTCTATATGGCGTATCAAAAGGTCGATACGGTAAATATGAGATTTCTTAATTGCTGATGAAGAAAGCATATTATGCGTATCTTTTAAATACAGCGTATTAATGAAGATTGATACGCCGTATGACTTCAAATCTTTGAAATACTTGGACTGGTTAAGATCTTCAATACGACGTATGGCCAGAGTTTCATACACCAGATACCTTCATAAGTTGACTTGTGTTTTGAATGTAGAGCTTCCAATATGACGTATTGCCACAGTTAAATCTACCGTATGTCTTCATTCATCAATAGTATTCTTCCAAATACCAATATGGTAAGTGGCCAGAGTTTAATACGCCGTATGCTCTATGCAGGCTGCATAGAATTATCAAATAAGCTCCAAAACATGTATTTTGAGTGTGATGTGCTATTTCATCCCGCTTTTAATATTTATAAAACTTGAATAACTTAGGATAGACACATACTAACAGGCGAGCACCCGATCGATGTAGTAAAGCCTTAGGTAAATCCGAGTATCGTCCCAAGAGAGCTGTGACCTTAAAAGAACTAAGATGATTAGATAAAACATAGGTAATATATGGGTAGACAAAACTGATGTAACTCTTGGGTGAGCAATTATTCTACTTACACGACACCGTAAATTTAGGTAAAAGAGAAAGATAAACGAATCTTAATAAAGAAAACAAATATGAATTGAATCCCATACTAAGATTCAATATAGTGGTTAATTGTCACCGACTCCTTGGTCGATTCGTCATGTCCTATGGTTCTTAGGTTCCTCACCAAGATGAAGTGTCACCCGGATCATTCGGCAACCTAATAGCAATCATTAGCACCATATCTACTAGATCTAGACGGTGGGAACCCGGCCGTTAGGAACTTAGATTCCCCAACCTCTTAAGTACCTCCACTTGATAAGTGATCCTTTGGTCGATTCGCACACGAAGAGTGGTCGTACTATGGCCAATTCCTTTCATACTTCGCTATCTATCAGACTGGGGTCAGTTGGTCATATCTCCCAGCCCTTCAGATACTACCAAGCTTATAACACTACTAAGGCTAGCATTCTATGAAAAGACTAGCAAATGTCTATAAAGAATTATAGAGAATAAAAAGAACATAAATGCAAACTTTTAATTAATAACATGAATTCATAATATAAGATTTAGAAAAATATAAAAAGAATCCAATCTCGAATACAAAGGAAATCGTAGGCGAGAATTTCGTTATTCATGCTCCTAAACCATGCTTCTTCTTCTATGTTTTGATCTCCCCAAACCCTAGAAGGTTTGGGAAAGGAGAGATATCTAATACTGATGAAATCATCGAGTATTTATAGGCTTCAAAATAGTTACGGCGTAACCTAATTATGTAGTTACGCCGTAACTTTCTTCAATCTTCAGTGCTTATCCATTTGCTACGGCATAACTTAGTTCGGTGTTACGCCGTAGCTGCTATATTTTAGTGTAAATCATAGTTACGGCGTAGCTTAAGTTGAGAACTACGCCGTAGTCTTAGTTATCAGTTGTTACGGCGTAACCTGATCAGAAGATTACGCCGTAGTCCTCGAAATCTTTAATTGCGTCGTAACTGCGTCACTTGGTTACGTCGTAATTAAGAGAATATGTCTTGAAAACGTCCAATTGTTGCTTCCTTGCTTCTAATGCGTCCGGAAATGAAATAACAAGGAATAAGGATGTTTTTACTAATAATATATTCAAAATGTGATGATAAAGGGGGAAATTAATGCTTAGAAACTAAGGACTATTTGATGTTATCAAATATCCCCCCACTTAAACTCTACTTGCCCTCAAGTAGACCAGTTTAGACTGCAAAAGATACATTCATGAAGAATGCGCAATTTCAAATTCCATGCTAGAATATTAAAAAGAGCCGAACACCTCACAAAATGGGAATGAAAACACTCACTCATCCTATTCTAAGTGTTAATTTGGGTGATCACCAATTGCATGGACATAGTAAGTATTCTATCATAAGTCGTCAATTACACTCAACTCCACCACTAAAGCTAAGGTTAAGACAAAATTTAAAAAGCAATGTTGGGTTGAGTTTCAAAGGCTAAAGGGGTGGTGTCATTACTAACGTGTCACGGCGAAGTGGACAAAATCAATTATACATGACCAAATCCATGGCCAAGACATCAAGGATTGCTCGCTGCATCACCTAGACATGCTTCACGACAAAAAGGTTAAGGATAGGCATGGGATATTTAATGGGTGAAAAGGAAAAAGAAAACAAATAGTTTTAGCTTAAAACCGAGTTGCCATCATCCAACCAATAATTCAAGGTTCGTCTTCATATGGTCAGTGCATGCCTCCAGAATCCTCCAAAATTATTCTTGAACTTATTCTTCCAACCTTTGAACGTGATCGAGAAGATTATTCTCAATGCCAATTCATGTAGTGCTAATACTTTGTCGCACTTATAAGAAATCATGCTAATTTTTTTTAATGCATATACTAAGATATGCTTGAGATACAATGATATACTTCCCCCCACTTGAGCTGAGCATAAGGTGATTACTTGGGGTCTTCAGAGATCTTTAAGCGAGATGTTATACACTTCTTTATTTGAACCTCAACTATGGCGAACAATGGTTTCTAGGTAAAAAGGTAAAACTACATGGTAGGCTAAGGTGTAAGGTTGTAACGAAAATAAGGGTTATGAAATGAAAGGATAGGCTCAAAAAGGGTGTAACTAGGGGTATCTTGCACTAAAAGATGAGTGCAACAAATAGGGTTAACACGGGGGTCGAAAAGCCAATGCGACTAATCGACAAACACACACAAGTGAACACATATAGGCTATTTGGGGTGAAATCCTAAAACATTTACTTTTTTCAAATTCCTTTTCCAAATGCACCAAGTTAACTTGATACACTACTCGTCCATGGTCTCAAGTGATGTAAAAGCCAAGTTCTAAAGTTTACAATACTATCGGCACACTCAATTTATGGTATATTTGGGTAAAATAGGGAAACGGAAAGGCTAAATCTCACCAATGGTAATAAGGGTTAAGGTGTGCTCGACTTTTATGCGATTCTAGTTTGGTTAAAATATGACAAATATTTTCAAATAAGCTTAAATTTTTAAAACCAACTAGAAAATTAGAAAGTAAGCTAAGTAATCATACACTTCATTTCTATACCTATCCCCCACTTGAAGTGTACAAAGTCCCATTTGTACGAAAAAAAGGAAAAATAAGATAGAAATGAAAAATAATCAAGAAAGAAATAAACTCTCCTCTCGAATGGTTGCTCAAGATGTCTTACTAAAGGTTGAAGGTGGGTCATGGGGTGGTTAATGTCTATCGAATCTGGGATTGGCCTTAACTAGTTGTTTTGCTTCCAAAATTCCCTACTCCAGCAGGGGTTACGGCGTAACTAAATCATAAGGTTACGCCGTAACTGTGTCACAGAACAAAAACCTGCACAGCATACCAGGAAAATTCTGTACCCGACGGGTACAATTAACGATAGAACAAGCAAACATCCAAATAGTTAAGTTATTACAGACTTGAGTTTCAAATAGTTTTAAAATTGTTTCAAATTGTTTCATCAAATGGGGAAATCACTCGTCCCCGGGGAGATCATGATCCATGGAGTGGAATTGAGAAGGATCAAATGGAGTGCTTGCGGTGCTTCGAGGAGTGGCTCCGGGATGCATGAAGGCCACTCCTCCTTGGACTCCGACATCGGGAATGTTAGGCTGGTACACGTACTCCGGACCTTCCCACCTATGCTGGCTCAAATGCATATGCTGGAGCCTCTGGCTAGTCCGATCTGCACTCCAATGAAAAAAGTCCTGCTAGAGCTGCTGCACCTGATCCAATGTACCTGAAAAACCCTCAAACTGGTTACTAAGACCAAAAAGACCCACTCCAAGGCTTTCAATTTCCTCGTTGAAGTGGGATGACATTCCTTCGAGCCTTTCATCAATAATCTGCAACCTTTCCCCAACATTCACATGTGCCCTTCTACGTCCCATGGGCACCTGCTCCTCGGCTTCTCCACCGACTTCTCCACCTGAACCACTAGCTT
This sequence comes from Chrysanthemum lavandulifolium, assembly GCA_022545495.1. Taxonomy (NCBI): domain Eukaryota; kingdom Viridiplantae; phylum Streptophyta; class Magnoliopsida; order Asterales; family Asteraceae; genus Chrysanthemum; species Chrysanthemum lavandulifolium. The sequence continues at coordinate 280,209,224 of CM040241.1, forward strand.
CTCATTCTTCCCTTCCAGGGGCAGTCCCAGCTAGGTGAATTGCACCATAAACATCCTGGACGCAAATCCCTAACTCCACTAGTTTAGGCAAGCCAATCAAACTAGTATCCCTACCAATGGTTACTCGGGCCAAAGCTTCATCGGTCATAAGATCAAAACTCCTAACCAATCTCCCGATTAAATGTGCCCCCTGCAAAGGACTCCTACCAGAAAACCCCTTAGCACCTACTGACCATAAACCTAGCCAAATAATAAGGAACATCAATGTTGTTCCTCCTTCCATCCCCCGCATCGATAAAGGTCTTCCATAGTCATCTTCTTTGGTCGAGTGCCTTGCTCGAATCGAGCAAGCAAGGAGGCGTGCACAAGTCGACGAATGGGGCTCCTCACCATGGTATACGATGGAGGGCTACTCGATTATACCCCCGTGATAGCAATCTGGTCAAAATAAGTCGCAAGGTCTTGATTCTCATCCCTTCTTCTCCAAAGATGTGTTATAGAACCGCTTAAAAGCCTCGGCCCATTTCCTCCTCGGTGTACAAACCCATACGCATAGTAAACTCCCCAAGAGTCAATCTCCTCCGATTGCCTCCAAGCCGGAAAACATAGAATCCTCTTCATCATCATTAACCTCCGTTTTAAACTCCACACTAGCAAGGAATTCACAAACGATTCGAATGACCGGTTCCGTGATCCTAAACAACCTCAACCAAGCAAAGACATGTGAAATCCTCACAAGACATGTGAACTTGATCTTGCAAAACTTCCTCAATCTCCTACTAGCTCTTCCATTTACCAAAGTACCGAATGCCTCAAAGTTAAGAGCCTCGGGTTGACTGATATCCTTCGCCATTAATTTCTCATATTCCTCCACACACAGTTGCCTAATACCAGCATTGGGGTGTGCTAAAAATCTAGGCCAGTACGCGGGATTGTTTGCACCTGAAAATAAGATAAGAGACAATAAGTGCAGACCTTACTGATGTCAAGTTACGGCGTAACCAACATAAGAGCTACGCCGTAATTACAAATTTTCAATGGTTACGGCGTAGCTATGACAAACTGCTATGTCGTAATTGCAGATATAAAGGTTACGGCGTAACTAAACCCCAAGTTACGCCCTAACTTCCCCAGAAACTCAACACCTCAGATGTTTCAATTACGCAATAGATTACGCCGGAACCATCAAATTTTTTTACAAGGGTGAAAAGTTTCGATATATTTTTAACCTACTAGTGCTGAGGGACCGCGCCTAACCCACCAAGTTTGCGCTTGACCAAAACCTTATTTTAATAAACCCAAAACACCCAAATCAACCCGTAGTAATAGGACACGAATCAAAATAACATGAGGAAATTATCAGAACTATCAATTAATCATTCCAACATCAATAATTAATTCGAATGGGCAAGATCCCTAAAATGTTAAAATAAAACTCTAATTGAAATAATCAAAAGAAATAAATCAAAAAGAGTAAAGATAGGTCTTACCAGCCATGAAGATGGATTAGATGAAGCGATATCGAAAAAAAATTTAGAGAGAAAATTTTCTTGCTTGTATGGGCGGTGAATTTGTGTGTAAAACCTAATTTTTATTCAAGGTTTTATACCGCTACAATAGTTACGGCGTAATAAGATGAATTGGTTACTAGTAACTAATATTTTTAGAAATTCGATATGGTGTGAAGGGTTACGCCGTAATCCCATTAAGGGTTACGCCGTAATTAATTTTAGTCAAAGTTCGATTTTATTCATAAATATGATTCTATAGTGGTTACGTCATAACTTCTGAGGGAGGTTACGTCGTAACTAATCAGTCAAAAAGATTTTTTTTCTTTTTTTTTAATTTTTGATAAATTGCAGTAAGGCTACGTCGTAACTAGATGAAATAGTTACGCCATAACTAATAGCGTCCGAATACTAATTATATAATATTGTAATAGGAGAGATTAAAAACGTACCTTGTGGGAATGCTCAAATCTCTTAATGAGGTGAATATAAAATACCTTAGATCTTTCCATTAACTGCTCCCCGGCAGCGGCGCCAAAAAGTTGATGTACTATTTCATCCTACTTTTAATATTTATAAAACTTGAATAACTTAGGATAGACACATACAAACGGGAAGAGTACCCGATCAGATGTAGTAAAGCCTTAGGTAAATCCGAGTATCGTCCAAAGAGAGTTGTGACCTTGAAAGAACTAAGATGATTAGATAAAACATAGGTAATATATGGGTAGACAAAACTGATGTAATTCTTAGGTGAGCAATTATTCTACTTACACAGACACCAGAGATTTAGGTAAAAGAGAAAGATAAACGAAGCTTAATAAAGAAAACAAATATGAATTGAATCCCTATACTAAGATTCAATATAGTGGTTAATTGTCACCGCACTCCTTTGGTCGATTCGTCATGGCCTATGGTTCTTAGGTTCCTCACCAAGATGAGCGTGTCACCCGGATCATTCGGCAACCTAATAGCGCTCATTAAGCACCATATCTACTAGATCTAGACGGTGGGAACCCGACCGTTAGGAACGAGATTCCCCTAACCTCTTAAGTACCTCCACTTGATAAGTGATCCTTTGGTCGATTCGCACACGAAGAGTGGTTGTACTATGGCCAATTCCTCCCATACTTCGCTATCTATCAGACTGGGGTCAGTTGGTCATATCTCCCAGCCCTTTAGATACTACCAAGCTTATAACACTACTAAGGCTAGCTTTCTATGAAAAGACTAGCAAATGTCTATAAAGAATTATAGAAAATAACAAGAACATAAATGCAAACTTTTAATTAATAACATGAATTCATAATATAAGATCTAGAAAAATATAAAAAGAATCCAAACTCGAATACAAAGAAAATCGTAGGCGAGAATTTCGTTATTCATGCTCCTAAACCATGCTTCTTCTTCTGTGTTTTGATCTCCCCAAACCCTAGAAGGTTTGGGAAAGGAGAGATATCTAATACTGATGAAATCATCAAGTATTTATAGGCTTCAAAATATTTACGTCGTAACCTAATTATGTAGTTACGCCGTAACTTTCTTCAATCTTCAGTGCTTATCCATTTGCTACGGTGTAACTTAGTTCGGTGTTACGCCGTAGCTGCTATATTTCAGTGTAAATCATAGTTACGGCATAGCTTAAGTTAAGAACTACGCCGTAGTCTTAGTTATCAGTTGTTACGGTGTAACCTGATCAGAGGATTACGCCGTAGTCCTCAAAATCTTTAATTGCGTCGTAACTGCGTCACTTGGTTACGTCGTAATTAAGAGAATATGTCTTGAAAACGTCCAATTGCAGCTTCCTTGCTTCCAATGCGTCCTGAAATGAAATAACAAGGAATAAGGATGTTTTTACTAATAATATATTCAAAATGTGATTATAAAGGAGGAAATTAATGCTTAGAAACTCAGGACTATTTGATGTTATCAGCGTGTCGTTTCTAGTATTACTCCATAAACACGGAAAGTAATAAACTTAAGTAATTAAGTATCAATTCAATTATAAACATACAATAACTAAGAAATAATCGTGAGACAAATGATATATAAACATAGCATACATTTAATGCTATCAAAAAGCTCTTACATATTATTGATTACATGATATATAATCTTTACATATTAGGTTATATCCACGGTTCATAGTAATTTTGTATCACGAGAGGACGCCAAATTAAACAATAGGGGTTCTAATTAAAAGCCGTCACAATATCTAAGCCGTAAGCATAATCCAAATTTAATAACCCCTTATTGCGCAATCAATGTTTGTTCACATCAGTAAGTATTTGAGTACCCGTTAAGACGCACATTGTTAATCATCTTCATGCACACTATATTTTGGGGCCAATATTAGAGTTATGTAATGTTACAAAGGCACATCATATTTTTAGTCGTGATGTTATATTTTAAGTTTTATACCATGTAAAGTTATTATTACTTCCCCAACAAAAATAAACATTTTGCGTTTATTGATGGCTTATCATACTGATGTCAAGTGTACTATTTTCAATTGTACCAGAGTAAACAGAATTTGTTTTATATTAATGATATGCGACCTCTTTTGTGCAAGTGGAAACAATAGGACAAGTTAACTAAATAGAAGCAAGTTAACTGAAACAATGGTCTACCTTTTAGTAAATATCAAAATCAATGGCTCACTTTTTTTACTTAGATGATCTTTATACATTTTAATTTACTTATTTGTAAGTTGTTGGCTCAATTTTTCTTTTAATAATACCGTTGACTTTTCTAAAAAGCGTATCACATGTGCTTTTGTGTCACTAAAGCGACATTACTAGTTTAGTCACTAGATGTTTAGTGTACTTAATCAATTGTTTCTTTTTTAAAGGTAATTTTATTAGACTCTATCAAGTTTCCATAGATAATAGAACAACAAGTTACAATACATTTTTACAAGCCGGTTTTAGATCATGAATCTAATACCGCACAATCCAACAAAGGCAAAGAAACTATATTTTCTTCTTTCAAAATGTCTTTACGTAGAGGCTTCAAACGAAACAAGCTTGATTTTAAACGCCAAATAACCTAATTAGTTGTTGCATGGCCATATCAAGGCGATTTTGCTAAGTTATTAGATTTTTGCTAATTAGTAGTTTCTTATGAGTTACCATATTGTAGTGATCTATTATTCATTGGCTATTAACGTATACTATTTGATCATTCATTACATATTTATATATAACAATCATGAACGGTACTACAGATACTCTTGATTCACTTATTCAAGAGTGCAAATGGTCAAGAACGAGCCCAATTATATCAAGAACCACCGAATAACAAAGATCCCCAAATCAACAAATTAGGTTTCAAGAAACTGATACGCGTATAACGCGCGTTCGGGGTCAAAGGAAACTTCCTTTTCTTCGAGCAGTTTTCTCAACCACCTAGGCAGTGAACCTAATCATTGTAGTGTAGTAATAAGGTGAGCCTCGGGATTGATATCATTCTCTAGGGGAATAGGAATGCTAGTGAGAAATTACTACGCTAAGGTTGGGGTGAGGAAGATTATTTTTATATTTATTTAGACAATTAAAGGTACAATCTTGGGGTTTGGATTTGGGGTGGTACTTCACCGATTACTCTACTATCTAATTATCTAATTAACTAAACTAAGGGTAGTCTATGTTTATTGATGTGTGCTCGTATGATGATTAAAAATGTGTTTACCTAGATACTATTACTCCCTAGTTATCTTTTATTGGTGGTTGAATTGTCACGTCTTTATTCTTAACGCGTTGTGTCTTCTAAGGTCGTAGGGTATGCTTTTCTCCCTAACTCTTTGAGAATACCTTAACGTTATTGCCTACAAAATCTCTAGGATTCATAAAATAACACTAAGGTTATCTTTGGATATTTAGCCTACAATTACTCTAGGCGATTATAAACTAAGGTTCACAAAGATTACTCAAGCATTAAAAACACAACGATGGACTATTGCAATCCTAAGCCAATTACAATTAAGATAAGAGACAACCAATCAATATTCAAACTCCTCATCGGAATCCGAGTCATAGAAAGGACTATGTTATTGCCAATTTATTTCATTATGCCCTAGGTGATTTCCAAAGTGGTGAACGGGTGAAAGGTTTTGCGGGATTTCGTTTTCTATTTCGGGATTGAGAGGAGGATTAGGGACGGAATTGGGAGCAGGTATTATAAAGTTTCTACGGCGAAAGATGTGAATCATGGTGAGTGATGGGTTTTCTGAACAAAGTCACGAAGGGGATAGACTACAAGGAAGTTAAAATTGAGAAAAATCTCACTATGATAGGAATCAAGCAGGGAACCTAAACAAGATAGAATCCTAACTAGCTATTCTATTCCCGCAGAAATGCGCCTAAAACTTGATACGCTTACAACGCTTCGGGTCACAGGAAACTTCCTTTCTTCGAGCAAGTTTTTCAACCACCTAGGCGGTGAACCTAATCATTGTAGTGTAGTATTAGGGTAAGCCTCGGGATTGATATCGTTCTCTAGGGGAATAGGAATGCTACTGAGAAATTACTATGCTAAGGTTGGGGGTAAAGAAGATTATTTTTTATCTTTTTTATATTTTTTTAGAAAATTAAAGGTACGATCTCGGGGTTTGGATTTTGGGGGTGGTACTTCTACCGATTACTCTACTATCTAATTATCTAATTAACTAAACTAAGGGGTAGTCTCTGTCTATTGATGTGTGCTCGTATGATGATTAAAAATGTGTTTACCTAGATACTATTACTCCCTAGTTATCTTTTATTGGTGGTTGAATTGTCATGTCCTTATTCTTAACGCGTTGTGTCTTCTAAGGTCGTAGGGTATGCTTTTCTCCCTAACTCTTTGAGAATACCTTAAGGTTGTTGCCTACAAACTCTCTAGGATTCATAAACTAACACTAAGGTTATCTTTGGATATTTAGCCTACAATTACTCTAGGAAATTATAAACTAAGGTTCATGATATGTGTCTAAATACACATATATTTGTATTATATAAACCCACAAAAACAACCAAAAACACACAAATGACTTTCAAAATGATACAAATTCATGAAAATGTGTTTTATGTGATTCGGTACAAAGATTGAAAACAAGTGAAACTTGATCAATTTCACAACAATTGTCGTTTTCGGTCCACAGAGTTACACAAAATGTCAAAACTAGTCCCTAAATGTTTTAAATGAATGAAAAGTCAACTTAAGTCCTTGGGAAATCAAAATGTTCACAAAACATCCTCGGACAAAAGTTTACACAAATGGCAATTTTACCCTCAAGTTACAAAATTGGCAAAATGGTCCCTGGTATTCAAAACTTGGAATTTTACAAATAATACCCTTGTACTATGCATGATTTACCAAATGGAACAATTTGATAACTTTTGGGAAATTTACAAGTTTAGTCCTCAAAATCCAAAATTACATTTAAGGTCCTTTTAAGTTTTAAAAGAAATTTTATACAAAAGGTCCTTGTTTTATCAAAGTATGGCATGATTGGTCCTGTGAGAGTATTGGAAAGTTGGCATTTTCAGTCCTTGAGGTTTGGGTAAATTGCATTTCTAGTCCTTGTTATCACTAATATACCAAACGGATCCTATACCAAGTCCAAAGCCCAATCCACCCAATAGCCCAAACTTAAACCGGCCCTTTGATATACCACTTGGGTCAACAAAAGTCAAACGAGGAGAAAACCGCCAAACCGTGGTTATCAGAGACCTCCTCTCCCAAGTCTCAGATAACCAATACCGACCATGGTTTCACCCCATTTCAACCCTCCCATTCCTTGTCCCTCCACACCCCTCTAAACAACAAAACTCTTAATTGAGCCAACCAAATCTCATTAAAGCTAAAACCCGCTCAAGATGACTTTGGCGCCAAAATCCAATGGAAGGCCAGGATGAATTCTGCTCATCCAATGGTGGTGGGATTATCTCAGAGTACAAGTGGGAGATGATTGGATATAAAAAGAGAAGCAAGAGCAGAGGAAAAGCTACTTTGGCCTTAAGCCTTAGTCAAGTAGTTGTAGTTTTATGCTTTCTTAGTTTAAGTGTCTTTTAAGCTTTCAAATGTTGTATTTCATCTTAAATTAGTGTAATGAATCTTTAATTTCAGCTCAAATTCAAGATAATCTCGGTTGCAATGTTTTGCTTATTTCCTTTAAATTTTCAAGTTATTTGAATTTCATGTTAAATGGTTGTTTGATGGATTCTTTGAACTCAATAAGCTCTTGACAAAGTTTTAAGGTTTTGATTCATTAGAACAGTCTCGATCTTTTAAATTCGAAAAGTTCTAAAAACCAAAAAAAAAGTCAATGGAAGTCAAAGCGTGATCCAAATAAGAAGTTCGGGATAGGAGTCAAGTTGGATGGATTTTACGGTTCTTAGCTTATGACAATAAGCTAGGAGTTGCCTCTTAGCCTTGGTACTCAGTTTCAAGCATGATCATGTGAGTTCCATTTTTGCCATATTTTTGCATTTACTGTTTTAATTTTTTTATGCTATGATTTTCATGATTCTGAGTTTATTTGTTGTTATTTAATGATATTATAGCTTAAAATTAGGTATTTATGTTTTGGATTTGATCATGGTTGGACATTGCATGTTAACTGTTAAGATTTCAATTTTTGAAAATCCTAGACCTAGACTTGTTTGACACCTGGTTTAGGTTGAAACAGATCCACTTTGACACTTTGGTATCTATGGATTGGATGGAATTGGTCTGTGTAGTCATTTGCTTTGTAAAACTCAAATCAGTCCTATTGAAGGTTGTTTGGATTTGCTTGCTTAAACTGTTATAGATATTGTATGAGTTGTTGTCTGTGCTTACTCTGTGTCTCTTTAGTGTTTATAAACTCATTTAAGTCAAGAAATTGAATCCTCATTCAAGCAAAAGTCAAAATCTTGTTTAAATCTTCATTAGCAGCTCACTGTTAGGATTTTGCAATACAAATCTCATCATAGTGATACATAAGTAGGATATTTAGCTTAATTTCATGTTCTTGTGTCTTAATACATCATATATAATCAGTGGTTTGATTTCTAAATTCATTTTAGTCAAACCTTCATGTTCTTGTAAAAAGTCAAGTTTTCAAATAGTCATTTTTGAATAAAAAGTATAATTTTGTGTAGGATTCAGTTTTAAGTTTTAGTCTTAATCCTTTTGGGATTTCAAAGTTTGGTTGGTTTAGAAAAATACAAAAATATTTGTTCTTATTAACTCAGCTTTTAGATTGCTTATTTTCTAGCTTAAATTGAGTACCTGTTTCAAAATGATGCCCTGCACCATGGTTTTGCTGTCAAAACCATGAGCTTGCATAAGCTCATGGATTAGACCCTAGCTGGTGTACTTGGCTCATTTGTGTTGCCATTATAGTCTAGTTTTTATGTGTTTGATTATTTTTTAGTCTTTAGCTTATTTGCTTAGCTTATTCTCCAAATCTATTTTGTCCCATTTAGACCACTCAACTGAAGCAAACAGTTGAGTGGGGCTTGTCAAATAAGTTCTTATAAGCTCCTTATTGAGCTTGAGGTTGTGATTCTTGGCTTTGTGAGAAGCTCAGTAGTCCATCTCATTGTCTCAGTTTAAGTTGAGCTTATTAGAGCTTATTTGATAGGTTCAAATGAGCTTGTGTTTGCCCACTCACAACATACCACCGAGCAATTCGGTGGTATTGCACCATTTCCACAAGCTTCCGAAGTTCATTGGTGATCCTTAGTTGGTGTGGCTTGGCTTTTCATGAAGCCTAGCAACCCATCTTTATGATCATGTGCTTAATTTTCACATTGTAGCTCATTCACTGTACTGCAACATGCTTTTGTTTTGTCCCAACACTCGCCTTTAGCCGAGCGATGAACCGAGTGTTCATTAGCATTTTCATAAGTCTAGCAAAAGCTCATCGGTGGGTCCCACTGATGAGCTTTGCTTTGGCAACCCAACCAACCCGACTTGTTATCCCAATTTTCATTTTGGCCTTTTGAGCTTATTCTATTAGCTTAATTGGCCATTACAAAAGTGCGAGGGTGTTTGGTTCATATATCTTGTGAGAGCTTATTGGCTTATTTTGAGCTTATAGGTGATTGTCGATTGCACTAGCTTGTTCATTCTTGTCAATATAGCTTGTACACATGTATTTTCTCTTTTATTTCGGTGGGAGCTTATTACGTGCTCTTTGAAGCCTCAATTCCATCCAAGTCAAGCCAAAAGCTTGATTGTCTAAACCATAAGCTCACACCTTTTCAGTCCATTTTTCTTGTTTATATTGTTGCATTGGACTTGTATATACCTTATTTTAGCTTTTGTTTTATCTGTATAGCTTATTTTGAGCTTATCATGAGCTTAAGCCCCTACAGTCAAGCCAAAAGCTTAACTGTTGGGGTCATAAGCTCATGCTATGCTTATTTCTTGGTTTGTATAGTTCCATTTTCATTAAACATGTATAATATCTATGTATAACTAGTCCAGAAAATAGAAAAGCCAAAAAGAAGTTCTTTTCAAGCTTAAGTGATAGCTTCTCTTTTGGAGCTTTTGCCCATTAGCTTATTTTTGTACATAAGCCTCCATTTTTATATTTTTCTTTAGTTCTTATATTTATTTTAGATTTTTGTAAAAAGTTTGAGATTTTTCTTTTACTGTTTAGTATTTTAATAATTAAATATTAGTTTTAATACTTTTAATAGTTAATAATTATTAATAATTAGTATAATTGTATAATAAATATATTTTCTGTTTTAAAATTAGTTTTATAATATTTTAGATTTTTCTAAGTGTAAATTTTATTTTCCAAGTTATTTTTATATTTTCTAGTATTTAAGTGTATTTATAATAGTAAATAATTAATAATAAATAGAATAATTATGTAAAAATACATTTTCAATTTCTTAATTCATTTTATGATATTTTAGATTTTTCAAATTCTTTATTTCATTTATTTAAGCTAATTTTAGATTTTATTATTATTTAATTCATTTTAATTCATTCTATTCATTTTAATTTATAATAATTTATTTAATAGTGTAAAATTTATCTTTCTTTTCTAATAAATTTCTTATCTTTTAGGATTCTAAAATATGATTTTCACATTTGTGGAGTTATATTTGATAGAATTCACTTTTATTTTGTTACATGTAAGTAATTGTCACATATACGTTCTTGTTTTAGATTTTAAGTTTTCTTACACTTTTATAATTTGTAAATTATATAATAAGTTTAATAAACAAAATCACAAACATCAATTGTAAATATAGTGATAGCGTTTATTTAATAGTTTTTATCTTTTATTTTATTTAATTTGCATTTAAGTCGCCTAGACTTGTAAATCTCTATTATAGTTATAGTCGTTTTGTTTTAAACGTTTACGTTTTAGTAAAACGTCGTTTGTTTATCTTTATGTTTTAGGTTTCGATTATGCGTTTTAACGGCATAGGCGTGACAGAGCTATTACTATTCACATTCCTAGTGTTAGTCAATCGATTCTGTTTTTGTACATTCTTGATCTTTTCATCTTATCACACGATCGTTGTATTCGTGGATATCACACCTCACCGGGACATAAACGATCCAAGGTTATTTTTAAACCTTGGTATACTTGCATTTTCTCCGGTGTCGCCCTTTTATCATCTGTTACGGTTGACCGCTCACAAGCGCTTGGCTCGTGCGACGGAGAAATAAAAGAGGGTAGTCGGGAGGAATCAAATTTAAGCGCTCACGGGAGGTGTGTCACAGAACGACTTGTGTTTTATATCTATCCCTTGTATATATTATATATAATATATTTCGATTTCAAAACAATATAAAACACAAAACATTTTTTCCTTTACACAACTTGCCCGGTTTGATAAGTCCTCGATTACAACATTTGGTTGTTGGTCATTTCTGATTCTTGAGCTCTGTCGGACCAGCATTCCCTTTCGAGGGCGGTTGTTAGGAATTTCTTTTGTACATATATATATAAACTTTAAAAAAATACAAAAATATTTTCCATTTCTTTTATAAAATCAAAATCAAAAGATTCTTCTTGTCTTTTCTAAGTTTCTTTCTAAGATTCTTAGACTCATCTTAAGTGATGAATTTCATAATTACGTGAGTGGCAATCCCACTCCAATTTCTCACCAATCTTTGGTGGCAATCCCACCCTTCCCCATGAACAATTCAATTCGGGGTCAAGTCAAGCTAGTGACTTGGTTATCAAAACAAGCCACTCAATATGGGTTTTCACCCATATTTCATCTTTTTCCCTTTCTACCACCTAGTGTGGGGTAATAACCCACCGTTGTATATATAAAAACTTTGAAAATTGTAAATATTAAAAATAAAATAATTGTTGTGTTTCCATACTTTGAATATTGAGGACAATATTCATTTCTAAGTGTGGGGAAATTCGCGAATTTGATCATAAATGTGCCCTTTTAGTCCCTTTTTCCCCAAAATGGCCAAAATTTAAAATTTTTTTTTAGTGGAAGTACTATGTACTAAACACAACAAATGGTAATCAGTCCACCATGTTTGATAAACAAAGGATTGGCTAATCCAGAGCAAACGGCTCTTGGTAAAGATTAATCAAACCGTTTATATGGCTTGCAATTTGCCCAAAATTGTATGGTTCTCAACTCACCATATCCTAATAAGTGAAGAGTTGGCTAGCCCGCAAGATTATGGCTTGTGGTAAAGGCGATGGAAAATCCATAATTGGTATTCACTCACCAAAGATAATCTTGATAATTTATCTAAGAGTTGGCTAGTCCGGAAAGTGGCACGGCTCGTAAAGACTAATCAAATCGTTCTTACGACTTATGATTTGCTCAAAATCATTTGGTTATCGATGTACCAAGGTTCTTACTTGAATGAAACATTTGGCTACTCCGAGTGATGGCTTTTGGTAAAGAGTTTTCAAATCCATTAAAGTTTCAAAAGATTGCTAGGGACTAGCAATAGTTGATGTGGGATTTGATATGTGTCTAAATACACATATATTTGTATTATATAAACCATAAAAACAACCAAAACACACAAATGACTTTCAAAATGATACAAATTCATGAAAATGTGTTTTATGTGATTCGGTACAAAAGATTGAAAACAAGTGAAACTTGATCAATTTCACAACAATTGTCGTTTTCGGTCCACGGAGTTACACAAAATGTCAAAACTAGTCCCTAAATGTTTTAAATGAATGAAAAGTCAACTTAAGTCCTTGGGAAATCAAAAATGTTCACAAAACATCCACGGACAAAAGTTTACACAAAATGGCAATTTTACCCTGAGTTACAAAATTGGCAAAAATGGTCCTGGTATTCAAAACTTGGAATTTTACAAATAATACCCTTGTACTATGCATGATTTACCAAATGGAACAATTTGATAACTTTTGGGAAATTTACAAGTTTAGTCCTCAAAATCCAAAATTACATTTAAGGTCCTTTTAAGTTTTAAAAGAAATTTTATACAAAAGGTCCTTGTTTTATCAAAGTATGGCATGATTGGTCCTTGAGAGTATTGGAAAGTTGGCATTTCATCCTTGAGGTTTGGGTAAATTGCATTTCTAGTCCTTGTTATCACTAATATACCAAACGGATCCTATACCAAGTCCAAAGCCCAAATCCACCCAGCTAGCCCAAACTTAAACCGGGCCCTTTGATATACCACTTGGGTCAACAAAAGTCAAACGAGGAGAAAAAACCGACCAAACCAGGGTTACTGTAGCACATCCTCTCCCAAGTCTGTATAACCAATACCAGCCATGGTTTCACCCCAATTTCAACCCCCCTCCCATTCCTTGTCCCCTCCACACCCCTCTAAACAACAAAACTCTTAATTGAGCCAACCAAATCTCATTAAAGCTAAAAACCTGCTCAAGATGACTTTGGCGCCAAAATCCAATGGAAGGCGGGATGAATTCGCTCATCCAATGGTGGTGGGATTATCTCGAGTACAAGTGGGAGATGATTGGATATAAAAAGAGAAGCAAGAGCAGAGGAAAAGCTACTTTGGCCTTAAGCCTTAGTCAAGTAGTTGTAGTTTTTACTGCTTTCTTAGTTTAAGTGTCTTTTAAGCTTTCAAATGTTGTATTTCATCTTAAATTAGTGTAATGAATCTTTAATTTCAGTTCAAATTCAGTATAATCTCAGTTGCAATGTTTTTGCTTATTTCCTTTAAATTTTCAAGTTATTTGAATTTCATGTTAAATGGTTGTTTGATGGATTCTTTGAACTCAATAAGCTCTTGACAAAGTTTTAAGGTTTTCAGATTCATTAGAACAGTCTCAGTCTTTTAAATTCAGAAAAGTTCTAAAAAACCAAAAAAAAAAAGTCAATGGAAGTCAAACTGTGATCCAAATAAGAAGTTCTGGGGATAGGAGTCAAGCTGGATGGATTTTCTGGTTCTTAGCTTACTGACAATAAGCTAGGAGTTGCCTCTTAGCCTTGGTACTCAGTTTCAAGCATGATCATGTGAGTTCCATTTTGCCATATTTTGCATTTATTGTTTTAATTTTTTATGCTATGATTTTCATGATTACGAGTTTATTTGTTGTTATTTAATGATATTATAGCTTAAAATTAGGTATTTATGTTTTGGATTCGATCATGGTTGGACATTGCATGTTAGCTGTTAAGATTTCAATTTTGAAAATCCTAGACCTAGACTTGTTTGACACCGGTTTAGGTTGAAATGATCCACTTTGACACTTTGGTATCTATGGATTGGATGGAATTGGTGCTGTAGTCATTTGCTTTGTAAAACTCAAATCACCCTATTGAAGGTTGTTTGGATTTGCTTGCTTAAACTGTTATAGATATTGTATGAGTTGTTTATGTCTGTGCTTACTCTGTGTCTCTTTAGTGTTTATAAACTCATTTAAGTCAAGAAATTGAATCCTCATTCAAGCAAAAGTCAAAATCTTGTTTAAATCTTCATTAGCAGCTCACTGTTAGGATTTTGCAATACAAATCTCATCACAGTGATACATAAGTAGGATATTTAGCTTAATTTCATGTTCTTGTGTCTTAATACATCATATATAATCAGTGGTTTGATTTCTAAATTCATTTTAGTCAAACCTTCATGTTCTTGTAAAAGTCAAGTTTTCAAATAGTCATTTTGAATAAAAGTATAATTTTGTGTAGGATTCAGTTTAAGTTTTAGTCTTAATCCTTTTGGGATTTCAAAGTTTGGTTGGTTTAGAAAAATACAAAATATTTGTTCTTATTAACTCGACTTTTAGATTGCTTATTTTCTAGCTTAAATTGAGTACTGTTTCAAAATGATGCCTGCACCATGGTTTTCTTTGTCAAAACCATGAGCTTGCATAAGCTCATGGATTAGACCCTAGCTGGTGTACTTGGCTCATTTGTGTTGCCATTATAGTCTAGTTTTATGTGTTTGATTATTTTTAGTCTTTAGCTTATTTGCTTAGCTTATTCTCCAAATCTATTTTGTCCCATTTAGACCACTCAACTCAAGCAAACAGTTGAGTGGGGCTTGTCAAATAAGTTCTTATAAGCTCCTTATTGAGCTTGAGGTTGTGATTCTTGGCTTTGTGAGAAGCTCAGTAGTCCATCTCATTGTCTCAGTTTAAGTTGAGCTTATTAGAGCTTATTTGATAGGTTCAAATGAGCTTGTGTTTGCCCACTCACAACATACCACCGAGCAATTCGGTGGTATTGCTCATTCCACAAGCTTCTCGAAGTTCATTGGTGATCCTTAGGCGGTGTGGCTTGGCTTTTCATGAAGCCTAGCAACCCATCTTTATGATCATGTGCTTAATTTTCACATTGTAGCTCATTCACTGTGGTCGCAACATGCTTTTGTTTTGTCCCAACACTCGACTTTAGGAGCAAAGGAACTGAGTGTTCATTAGCATTTTCATAAGTCTAGCAAAAGCTCATCGGTGGGTCCCACTTGATGAGCTTTGGCTTTGTGGCAACCCAACCAACCCAAATTTTGCTATCCCAATTTTCATTTTGGCCTTTGAGCTTATTCTATTAGCTTAATTGGCCATTACAAAAGTCGCGAGGGTGTTTGGTTCTCATATATATCGTGAGAGCTTATTGGCTTATTTTGAGCTTATAGGTGATTGTCAGTGCACTAGCTTGTTCATTCTTGTCAATATAGCTTGTACACATGTATTTTTCTCTTTTATTTCAGTGGGGAGCTTATTAAAGGCTCTTTGAAGCCTCAATTCCATCCAAGTCAAGCCAAAAGCTTGATTGTCTAAACCATAAGCTCACACCTTTTCAGTCCATTTTTCTTGTTTATATTGTTGCATTGGACTTGTATATACCTTATTTTAGCTTTTGTTTTATCTGTATAGCTTATTTTGAGCCTATCATGAGCTTAAGCCCTACAGTCAAGCCAAAAGCTTAACTGTTGGGGTCATAAGCTCATGCTATGCTTATTTCTTGGTTTGTATAGTTCCATTTTCATTAAACATGTATAATATCTATGTATAACTAGTCCGTAAAATAGAAAAGCCAAAAGAAGTTCTTTTCAAGCTTAAGTGATAGCCTCTTTTGGAGCTTTTGCCCATTAGCTTATTTTTGTACATAAGCCTCCATTTTATATTTTCTTTAGTTCTTATATTTATTTTAGATTTTGTAAAAGTTTGAGATTTTTCTTTTCTTGTTTAGTATTTTTAATAATTAAATATTAGTTTTTAATACTTTTAATAGTTAATAATTATTAATAATTAGTATAATTGTATAATAAATATATTTTCTGTTTTAAAATTAGTTTTATAATATTTTAGATTTTTCTAAGTGTAAATTTTATTTTCCAAGTTATTTTTATATTTTCTAGTATTTAAGTGTATTTATAATAGTAAATAATTAATAATAAATAGAATAATTATGTAAAAATACATTTTCAATTTCTTAATTCATTTTATGATATTTTAGATTTTCAAATTCTTTATTTCATTTATTTAAGCTAATTTTAGATTTTATTATTATTTAATTCATTTTAATTCATTCTATTCATTTTTAATTTATAATAATTTATTTAATAGTGTAAAAATTTATCTTTCTTTTCTAATAAATTTCTTATCTTTTAGGATTCTAAAATATGATTTTCACATTTGTGGGAGTTATATTTGATAGAATTCACTTTTATTTTGTTACATGTAAGTAATTGTCACATATCGTTCTTGTTTTAGATTTTTAAGTTTTCTTACACTTTTATAATTTGTAAATTATATAATAAGTTTAATAAACAAAATCACAAACATCAATTGTAAATATAGTGATAGCGTTTATTTAATAGTTTTATCTTTTATTTTATTTAATTTGCATTTAAGTCGCCTAGACTTGTAAATCTCTATTATAGTTATAGTCGTTTTGTTTTTAAGCGTTTACGTTTTAGTAAAACGTCGTTTGTTTATCTTTGCGTTTTAGGTTTCGATTATGCGTTTTTACGGCATATGTGATGTGAGCTATTACTATTCACATTCCTAGTGTTAGTCAATCGATTCTGTTTTGTACATTCTTGATCTTTTCATCTTATCACACGATCGTTGTATTGTGATATCACACCTCACCAGGACATAAACGATCCAAGGTTATTTTTTAAACCTTGGTATACTTGCATTTTTCTCCCGGGCTGTCGCCCTTTTATCATCTGTTACGGTTGACCGTTCACAAGCGCTTGGCTCGTGTGACGGAGAAATAAAAGAGGGTAGTTCGGTAGGAATCAGTTCACAAGGATTACTCAAGCATTAAAAACACAACGATGGCCTATTGAAATCCTAAGCCAATTATAATTAAGATAAGAGATAACCAATTAATATTCAATAACTTGGTTTCATAGATCTAAGCAAACACACAAGTAAATTAGCCGGACATGGTAAACATGCAAGCATACACACATACAATTGAAGACATAATGAAATCAATGAAGTAAATAACTTATCTTGGTGTAAAATAGGGTATTAGAACTCTAAAATACTGTCCAAGATGGACCAAAATTGTTTTAGGTTTTTACTCCACAAATCTACCTCCCTTAAATTCTGAAAATTCGAATTCTATATATAGAGTTACAACTGCGACGATGTCACCTTTTAACTGTGACGCCTTCAGATCGCCGCCATTAGGGTTTCGTCTTAGCCAAGTCAACTTTGGGACGGCGTCACGTTGTGGTTGTGACGTCGTCAACTTCGACTTCGGCGTCGATCGAATCTAGATCTAGGCCGTGCTGGGAGAAGTCTTCGTGACGCCTACTCTTCAAAGCCCGACGCCATCGGTACAAAATAGCAAATTCGCTCCCGAGTCACAAATATTGGGACGGCATCCACTGTGTGGGGCCGTCACGTGCACTTCCAAAGACTTGAGTGTCTTGATCTTGACTTTATCCATTTTCTTCACATATTCATCCTTTTCGTCCAAATAAGCATCATTCCAAAGATTTTGCCTTCAAGAGACCTAAAAAGTGAAAAGGAACAAAATTAAGCAGTAACGGATATAAAAGTAGGCGATTAAGGGCTTAAATGACCCCTTAAAAGTGTAAGTTTTAAATCTTTATCAGAAGCCCTAACATATCAACCTACAAATCACCATGTCTATACAAAACAGACTCATTTCAACACAATCGTTGAGTTATAACACCAATTGACCATAACTAAATCAAGAAACCCCCAAAAAACCCATAAATCCTAGAAAGCAAGAACCGCCATATATCAAAGTCGTGGCTTCGATACCATGTAAAAATGGTTACAAACACAACAAAAAACAATCTTTTCAACCAGCCAACCACCCCTTGGAAAATCTTTTATTACTACCACAAAAGAAGATAAGTCTCCAAACGGATGCTTACCAAAGTTATACAAAATACCACAATAGTCCCCCAATAAGGATGTTGTCAACCTTACTACAAACACTCTCATATACTCAACAAATCACAGATGTGTGTAAATAAGAGAGTAAACAAAAGAGACTACAAGATGATATCCGAAACCCTAGCCCGGTTAAGATGTATTTATAGCATCATCTTCCATCCAGATCCTTGGACTTTTAAACTAGTCAAAACTAGAACAAACCTTGAACTTAGCCTTGAAATATTTTCATGTTTGACACAAGTAGTCCCTGCATTTATATAACATAAAAACTACACCAGACTTTGACCAGATATATTTGACAGTTGGATGTAGTGATGTTTATTGAGGGTGGCTGTGATTCGAGACATGTTTTATTGATATAAAATGCAATGCTAAATAGTTTGAATGCAATGTTTTTTCCTTTGTGGTAATAGTGCTATTGATTAGTAATATACAAAGAATGTTATGTTATGGAAATATAAGTAATATTTTAGTTGTTTGTTCTAGCAATTTATTAAATTTTAGATTTTATTGCACCTGTACATGTTGCGAAATTGGTGAGTTGTTTTGTAAATATGTTAGAATAAGGAACCTCCTAGTGTCTAAAGTTTGTACCAAGTGACCACTCATATGGTCATTAACGAATGTTAATGATGTATTAACGGGTCTGTTATCTTTAACAAAACATTGGCAATTTTAATGTCTACCATTTTTGGTCACTATATGTTCAATTTAGTTACCACCTTCACTACTTAGTGACTAAACTTAGTTTCCGAGTATATTTTCACAAATATAATGACAAGTTTATTACGGTCATTACTTATTAATGGAGTTTAATTTTTGGTAACGGAGCATAGTGACAAAAAGTGACCACCCAGATTTTTGTCACTAAATAGTGTTAGTTACCGGTTTTATACTGATGGTGACTATATTCATTTTGTCACTAAATCCATTTTTTCTTGTAGTGAATCTAAAATATTAAAAATTAATATTATTAATAATAAATAATTAATTAATTAAATAAGTTAATATATGCACATAAGTGCATGGGCATGAAATGTGTTTTCGAAATGGATAAATATTTTGGCCATTTCATTAAAAATAAAGGCTAAGTAACTCAGACATATGATGATTTGAGTATATAAAGTACTCAATTATAAAAAGAGAATTTTAAATGAAACTAATATTCATATGCTTGTGACCAGCCTGAGTCAAATACTCTTTGTGACAACTGGTAAATTTTCAAGAACACATTTCCATACCACATCATACTTGTGACATTACTTTGATAAACTTGAAACATTTTAAAACTTGAATCAGTCGAAAAACAAGAAATCATCTTCGAACGTGTAAAATGTAAGCACAAAGCGGACCGACACGAGTTATTTAGTAATTTATATATATATATTTGTGGTTTTATCGAGAGTAGTCGTGTTTATAGTCATTTTGAATGGAAAAATTATTTTAAAGCTAACGGCGCAATTTTCGTGAATTTCCGACAACGTTTGAGGGTCGAAATGAGCTCGAGAAGCAATATCGTGAAAGTATAGAGAATTGACGCAACTAGTCCATCGAATACTTACCAAACGCGCCTAAGTTTTGGTTTTAACATGTTCGGTCCTCCGGGGTATAGAAGCCCCACAACACACACACAAACACACTTTTACACACTTTTCTCTCTAACATTCCGGCGACCGAAAACCCCTACCGCCGCCTTCTCCGCCAAAATTCCAGCCACCGTCACGGAAAAATACACCACCTATACCAAACGATAGATCGTCGAAGGCGATCATTTTGACATAGGTACGTGCGGTGAAACCCACCGACGCGCCAGAGATCTACATTTTTAGTTTTGGACTTTTCAGGTTTTGTCTTGCATGTGTTACCGTGATATTTCACGGTAATACCCGTGCTTGGTTTGTGTTATTTCCATGGTAAACCGTTTTTTCATGGTTGTTGTGGCCTGGTCCTTGTGGAACGTGGGTCTTCGCCCTCTTGGTTAATATTTTGGGTCGTGTAGTGTTTGATGGTGATGTTTTTGGTGTTGGTTGTTGAGTAACTGACATGGTAACCGAGGTTACCGTGCCTTGGTGTGGGCTTGTCATGGTGTCGACAGTCTCTCATGACTCCTTGGGATGGAATACTTGTTGTGGTGTTTTGTTGTTGGCTATTTTTGTAGTTCGGATGTGACCACCGCCGCCACCAAACCCTAGTGATGGTGCGGCTGTGGTGGTATTATTGGGTATATCGATGAGGTTTTGAGACTGGGACACACTTTGTGTCACGGCATGGCTCGTGTTAAGGTTTTCGCAGCCAAGGGTAACCTTGGCGAGGCGGTTATCACACGATTGGGACTTTGAGACCGAGACCTTGTGGTCACGGCAATCTTGGCAGTTTTGATATTCGAATGATTCGGGTTGACTTGGTCAATCTTGTGATATTATTGATGCTAAACATATCGAAACATGGAAAATAAAAACGGATAACTAATAATAATAATAATAATAATAATAATAATAATAATAATAATAATAATAATAATAATAATAATAAATGTCTAAGCCGTTATGATAATTTCGTTGATTTGATTCGTGATGATGTGAGCACTTGTGAGTCATCCGAGACCTTATGGTTCGGATTGACCACGAGTAGCCGATATGGACTTTATGAGTATATGGACATTGTGGACTGTATTATTATTAGACTATGACCCGAATTAGATACTTGACTTGGGAAACGGACTTAGGAATAGATGGGCTCGAGTCAATTAGTATTGAATCGAGAAGGGTTGAGTCAAAATGATAGGTCGAATGAGTTAAACATACTATGTTTTGAAAAATCATGAGCATTAAATGATGAAATTGAATGATAGTTTAATTGTATAAGTTAATCAATGTTTCTAAAAAAGAAATAATAATGTAATACATTTCGAGACACGAGGCCCAAGTTTTCTATTTAAGAAATTTAATGTGAATTTGATCGCGGATTGGTTAAAATTAATAAAAGTCTATTCTCATATTTATTTGGACTTATTGGATTGACGAGTCCCATAAGAGCCCGATAAATATGAGAAGAGGAGATTATTAATGACAACCCATCCTAAGGACTCTACGTGCAACCCATCTAGATTTACCTTGAATTAATAAATGAGACGAAGGGAACGCCAACCTTATTAAGTTGACGAGCCTAATAAGACTTGACGAATCCTTCGAGTACCTTATTAACGCATGGTTTAATCTATTAGACCCAACCTTTTTGTGACTTATATGACGACATATTCTTGTTTGTTTTGGTCGTGATTTGTGTGAGTTAGTTGTTGTTAGTTGAACTACGTGAAACATTGCTAATCGTGTGCGTTATTTGAGTCGTCATTCCACAAGTGACAAAGCCAAGTGCTCTATTCTATCGTTATGCTTCAACCTACAAGAATCTTTACGTTTTATGCGACTTTATTTTGGCAACTTCGTGAGGATCGATCTCGAGTCGCGTCTTTTGTTATTTTAGGTTGAGCCGTGTCCATTGTCTTTGTGATGTTACTTGTTGATGTTGTACTAGTCTCTCTAGAGTGATTTTTGTGCATTTCCTTGTTAAGGTGAGTTTCATAGCCCCATTTTTATCTCTGTTTTACTAAATTGGGGTGAGAAAACATGCTACTCTTTTGGACCTTTTAAACTTTCTTGATTTGTTTATGCATTGGTGGTTTAGGTAGATGAGTTGTTACATGATACTAGGGTAGCCTATTGATGCTATAATGTAATACCTAGCTTGTGAATGGTTATTTACTCCGATCTAGTCGAGCGGTTTGACCATGCTACAACCATCTTGGCTAGAGTCGCTTGGGATCCCACTTGTGAGTTGATATGTGATTATATGTTTTTGTGCATCTATCTTACTCTCGACAGCGAATAAACTCTTCTGTGTCCACTACTCGAATTTGAACTTAAACCTATGAACGCACTTTGACTTTATGTCGACCTTTTAGCATGTTTTCTCGTGAATTTGATGAAAGCTTGGGTAATATTTGGGAGGCGTTTGGCGATGATGCCATGGTTTTGGATCCTTCTTACTCGATGCTAAATGGGGACCCTTTTTTAAACTATTTTATTTGGGCTTACTCGCACTTTTCAAGAAATGTAAAACTTAATTATTACCGATGACTATGTTTTCAAGTCATAAATTTTCATTTATGTTGTTCTCATCCTTGTGTTGTGTACCAATTTCAGTAGCACCCCAAAGTTAGTAAAGTCTTCGATGAGCCAATTTTGGGGTGTTACATATTGTTATCGAGCTCAAGGTTATAGAGAACCGGGTATTTACTAAAACCTATACTATAACCATTTTGAAAAACTCGATCCAAAAGACCGTAACATGCATACCGCCAAGTGAAGCCTAAAGATTACAAGTTAAGAATTGATGTGGTATTAATTTCTATTACTTGTCTTGTAATCATGATATGATTTTCTTGGGAAATTTTTATGTTTGAAACCGGATTCATTGGAGATTTTACGTATGTGCCGACTTTACTAAAAACACCGTTGTCACAGCTATGCCTTCCTTCGAAATCACTGAAGACATTCTTCTTGCTGGCTCCCGACCATCATCACTTGTACCGGGGATGGACCTGAAGGACCCATATGTCATGGCGCGACATGCACTACCAGTGATACATAGGACTGCTTCGGGCTCCTCTTCATCTATTCATGGCTCTCCTACTTCACTCACTGTGCGTTTACCCGCACGATCATCTCCTAGCTCCATGTGGCAGACTGCTACACCTCACACTTTGACACTCCGTCGCACGGCATGCATATCCGAACATTCACCTACCCTACTCTCTTTCCACATTACTGCTCACTCTCCTCTGTCCCTTACACCCTTTACCTCTGCTTTTCAGATTCCGAGTGCCTCATCTTCCGTACCATGCGATTCGTCACCACCTTCATCTCCTGACTCTCTGCCTACTCAGAGGCGTCGACTACTCATATCTTATGAAGAAAAATATCCTAAAGAAAACCTGAGGAAGATCTCGAGGAAGATCCTCTATAGGAGGAAGACCCGATAGATGAGTCTTATAGGGAGGATGACCCTGAGGCTGAGCCACAGGAGGATGTGGAGCCCGAGCCTCAGGAGGATATGGAGCTTGAGCCTGAGCCTCAGAAGGAGGACGAGCCTGAGCCTCAGGGGATCTTGGGGGATTTGGAAGAGTGTGACTTGGAGGATGATGTTGATGAGCCTATGATAGAGCCGGTTTTCCCAGCGTCTGAGGTGGATTGGGTTGATCCGGATTCTCCTACTACCGGACCCACCCTTGAAGACTTAAGTGGGATGGCCACTCAGTTGGGGATGCATGAGGAGGCTCTAGAGGACATAACCAAGCGATTAGCGGGGGTGACAGCAGAGCGACTGGGGAAGATTGAGAGTGACATTAGTGTATTGATGGAGAGGTCTGCTGCCATGAGGAGAGACATGCATAAGATGGATGATCGGGTGAGAGCAGCATATCGATCTATCTAGACTGCGAGAGAGTATGATCAGGTGATGTGGAGGCGTCAGTCTAAGACAGATTCTCAGAACGCACATCTTATGAGGAGGAGATACGAGGATAATGTGGAGATTTCTGCTATGAAGGGGCGGTTGGATGATCTGGATCGTGCTTTCGAGACTTTCGCTTTGGGGTTTCGTGAGTATTCTTTGACTAGTGTTTTGTACCACTCTTTATCAATTGTATTTTCGTATTTTCTCATTATCGATCTTGCTATCGTTCTCGCCATAGAATGGCTCATAATTGAGAACCTTTGTTTTGAGTTTTATGAAATTTATGTTGAGTTCGTGGTTGTGGCATAAATTGTATTTCGATGATCGTTGTGGTTTTAATTTGATATTATGGTCTCTATACTCGTGTGATGTACTTCTATTCGATCTCAATGTTCTCATTTCTTGTACATGATTCAGATCAATGGCTCAAACGCATAGGGCAATCAGAACGCGCGAGCAACACCGCCATCGCCATCGCTGCGGCGCTGGCCGGTCGTCATGGACGATCTTCGATTCAAAATTCTAGTAATCCTAATGTCAATAACGGAAGAACAATTCCATTGGTGAAGATCCGAATGTCGATATCCCTTCTCCGCCCTCCTGTTACCAATCAAGCTTTAATCGATCAACTGGTAGCTCAGCATGTAACTTAGATTCTGGCTGATCCAAATCATCCAAATACCGTAGTGGGAACTCTTAGGCCAAATGGTAGTAACTGGGGTTGTACTTACAAAGAGTTTCAAAGTTGTATGCCCACGGACTTCTGTAGCACTGAGGGATTTGTTATGTTGACTCGTTGGTTAGAAAAGATGGAATCTGTGTTTAATGTTTGAAATTGTGAAGGGGAATCAAAGGTGAAGTTTGCTTCGTTCACACTGAAGGATGAGGCGTTAACCTGGTGGAACAACTACCTCAAGTCTGTTGGGATCGACGCAGCTTATGCTATGCCTTGGGAAGAGTTTAAGGCAAAAGTAATTAAGAACTATTATCCCCAAAACGAAGTGAAGAAGTTGGAAATTGAATTCTGGAATCATAAAGTGAAGGGTAATGACATGCCAGCTTACACTCGTCGTTTTCACGAATTGGCACTGTTATGCCCTAAGATGGTTCGCACTGAAGCGCTTAAGATAAAGCATTATACTGATGGACTTCCACCTTCGACTAGGAATGATGTGCTTTCTTCTAAGCCAATTGACCTTCACGAAACCATCAGTTTGGCACATGGCCTGATGGATTCATTATTTGCGACAATATGGGGAGTGGAGGCGACAACAAGAGGAAATGGGTGGATTATTCAAAGAATATGTATCCTAACAAGCGACAGGAGACTGCTAAAATTTATGCTATGGGTCCGGAGAGAAAAGTGGTTAAGAGGAAATCAACCTCATCAGAATGGTTGCAAGCGCCATCATTATGGACAATGTACCATAGTGTGTCGCTCTATGCTCTAAGGTTGGACACATAGCCAAGGGCGCAAATCCAAGACGCTTGTCATGGTTCAAACCGCCCTAGACCGTATTAGAAGGCTAATGTTACTTGTTACGGATTCGGGAAGAAGGGACACTTTAAGAATGAGTGTCGAGAACCGGAGGTCGTGGAACCCAAGGAGTGGTGGAAAGGTGAATTATGGGGCGGAGGACACCAAGGAAACCAAGGCACTAGTAATCAGAGGCAACACTATAGAGGCTCGAGGAAGAGCATATGTAGTGAAGGGAAAGGGAGTCAAGGAAGACTCATCGTTGTTACATGTACATTCCTTCTCAATAACTGATAACATCAAATAGTCCTGAATATTAAGTGTCAATTTCCCCAGATAATGCTCGTATTTTATATCATTTATATGGATTTACGCTTGTTTTCCTCTATATTTCACTTTTAGGTAAATTACGAGCATTGGAGCAGAAGAGACGCGAATTTGGAGAAATTATTGAAGATTTATCGCAGTATGCTCATTTTGAAGAAGTTACGGCGTAACTCCTCTCTCACATTACGCCGTAACTAAAGCGTGGCTAAGAAAACCAACTCAACTGAAGATTACGACGTAACTCTCCCAAAGATTACGACGTAACCAACTAGTTCAAATGAGGTTCCCGATCACGCAAGCTACGCCGTAATTATTGTCTCAATTACGACGTAACCAAGATTTATTGAAGATACGGCGTAACTCCTTCCATAGTTACGCCGTAAACAGATTTTAGTGCAAAATACGAAGAATTGTATGTTACGGCGTAACTCTTAACATTAGTTCTGTTGTAACGGATCCGCCTATAAATACCCCACGATTTTCGGCATTTCAAAGTATCCCATTTCACACACAACCTTGAGGAACGTGAGTAGAAGTCAAGGCGATCTAGAGGAGCATACTGAGCTATCTCTAAGGAGAAATCACTCCCCACGATAAGCATTAGCATTTTATCTTTTCTTTACTTTAAATTCATGTATTTCGAATGTTAAACATTGAATCGATTTTTAGTTAATATGAATGCTACACCTCTGGTGCTGGCCTAGTTATGATTCCTTAATTGTTTTGTTTGCGTTTATATTGCTTCCGTATAATTATTTCTAAGTGTATGCATGTATAGTTTGTTGGTAGCTACCCTTGTTTCGGTAGTTTTGAATGGCGGTAGTGGCTAGTTACTTAGAGATATGACCAACCTGACCCTAAGTAGGTAGACCGAGTGGGAAGGGTAAGATATGACCAATGACGACCCTTTACCTTGTGCGATTTAACCAACCGATCAACTACCGCTTGGATGAACTTAAGAAATAGGGGTGAGTGTTTAAGATGCTGGCCGGCACTCACTGTTATGAATCTAGCATGTAGCGGTACTTAATGACTTGGCTTAGGGGACTAAGAACAAATGGACTTATGGCGGATCACCTTATTTCTCCAGTGGGACCCTTTGTTGATAGGTTAGGACGAACTGACCAAATGTTGTCCTAGCGACTTTGACCCCACCTGAAGTAACTGGAAGTAATTAGACGTAAACATAACTAGTTAGGATGAATAACTAGGTTAGCACCACTCTCCTCTATTGATCACATCCCTCGCCTTTATTTGCTTTAGTAGTTAATTATATCAAAATCATATTAAAATCATGACACCTATACTTAGTTTAAATCCGCACACATAGCTCTTGGGATGACCTCGGTTTACCGACATTACATTACACACGACCGGGTACATCGCCCGTTAGTGCATTAGGGTAGACCTTAGGTATAATGAGAAATTATAAATATTAAAACTCGTCAAGAAACTTGCATCAAGTTTTTGGCGCCGCTTCTGGGAGAGTTATTTTAGGGTTTTATTAAGTCTATTTTAACTTTCTTTCTTCTCATAATGTCGGATTCAAGACTAGAAGCTCAAGACCATTTTTGGCCACCTGCTCGATGATCCGGAAAAACAATTTCGGAGGAAAAAGTTTACTCTCTAGTTCCTATTCATAAAATTTTTCGCTTTACAATCGACTAACGATGCGTAACCTAAAGTCATTGATGAAAATAATATCGAAGAAATAACCATGGAGCAGTATTTGGAAGAACCAAATTTGAACTGTAAACGAGCCTTCACGCAAGACTATAGTGTGGAAAAATTCTCCATTATGTATTCGGGAATTACATGAGCTTAAGTTTTTAGGAGATGAAAATGAGGATGTTCAAAATCATGTGGAAGAAGTGCTCTACCTATCATCTCTTTTCGGCGTCCGGAGTATCCCCATCTATTACATTACAAAGAAGAATTTTTCCTATGACTCTTACAGGACTACGAAAAGATGGTACAATAAACTCCCTAACGAATGTAAAGAAACATGGGATAAATTAAGAAGAGAATTGTTCAACAATTTTGCCCTCCTTCAAGATGGCTAAACTTCTCAGTAAGATCCATCGATTCGCTCAAGAAGGTGAAGAAACGATGTATCAATCGTGGGAAATATTCATGAGCTACTTTACCGATGTCCCACTCATGACTTGAACAAACATCAAATCGTCTATGTCTTCTATTGGGAATTAATGCATCGACACGTGAATTACTCGATTCTCCTAGACCTATTCCAAGCATGACCCCGACCAAGCTTTGGAGTGTATTCAACGGATTTCGAACATTGTTATAAATGGCATATGGAGACAGGTATGGACCAAGAGATAATTTTGATCATAAGGTGATGAAAACATTGATGAAGCAAGAATATAATTATGGTGAAATTTTTGAAAGGCGTATATGGAAAGGGCCAAAAATGAAGCATGTAGGGTAGAAGGTTAAGAGTGTATTTGGGACCAAGACCGGAAGCGACTTAGAAAAAGGATCCTTGACCATATCAAGGAATCTAGGAACGTGATGAGAGAATTGAAAAATGATGAAAACATTTGTGGAAAACAGTTCTTCTCTCAAGACTCATGAAGACCGGATAAAGGGTTTGGAGAAGAGTGTGAACTCATGTTCGAAAGCCATCACGGATTACCTCGCTGCACGGGAAGAAGAAGTTGTCAACACTATAGAAACAACCTTTGAAGAGCCCACTACCTTTTCGGAGAAGGTTAAACGAAGAATCAGCAAGGAGAAACTCTTCCTTCTTGACGTTGGAGCTCTCCCGGTAAACGTTCCTCTTGTTAATTCCATTAAGACTGATCCTAACAATATTTTACAGGAATTAAGTGACGATTCCGATGAGACGGTTCAACTTAACGAGAGATGTTCAGCAGTTTTAAGGAATGAACTGCCGCAAAAGGAAAAAGATCCCGGTTGTTTCACTCTCCCTTGCTTTATCGGGAGTCTCAATATGTAACGCCCTAGGCGATCTTGAGCGAGCATTAGCATATTGCCTCGTTCAATATTCCTACTTATGGGTATCGGAGACCTTACACCAAAAAAATGAAGATTGAAATGGCCGATCGGTCCATGCAATCACCCTTGGGAATCGTTGAGAATGTATTGGTAAAGATAAAAAAATCTCTTCCGGTTGATTTCGTGATTCGGATATTACCAAAGACAACCGAATACCTATCATTTTAGGAAGACCTATGCTTGCTAACGCCCATGCAAACCTGGATGTCTTCACCGAAAATTAACTCTCAAAGCTACGAGGAGGTTGACACATTTAGACCTAATGAACTTCGTCCACTCCTCAAAATTTTGCGAATTGATCCTATTGGTGATTTCGGCGATGCATTGAAGATTCCTACAAATCTTGGCAAGATAGCTTCAGGAAATATTTTGATGTGTTCAGAATTTTGAAGAAGAAGACTTAGGAGTCGGTCTTGATGATTTCTCTAGTGACGCCGAAATGGAACTCATCATGAACCGATCCGAGCCCAAACATGTAAAATTTGTTAAATATCTTGTTTGTTGGCTTAATTGAAACAATACTTTGAAATGCCCTCAATATACAATAGCATTGTCATTGAGACGTTCTATCATACTCAATATTTAGTAAGTATATGATTTTAAGTGTCGTCAAATCATCGCTTTCAAGCCAATCTACCTATGTAAACATTACCGATAGAGATCCTTTAAAGTTTAATTAAATTATGACCGGTCATGTTGATGTTTTTTTTAAAAAGAAAAATATGAGCCCTATAATGCATCACTATTATTTTAGTAAACTTCAAAATCTCACACAAAATAACACTAAAATGAAGAATTTCAATTCTTCAAAGGCCTAAAAGTGGTGACCTCTTGCGCCCTTTCTCTTTATATTGGTCATGGAAAGCCTTCATCTCCTTTCTCTTTATATTGGTCCGACACTGTAAGTGAGGAGGAAATACTAGGACAAGCAAGTAGATTGGCCGAGTTTGAGAAGTCAAAGAAAAGTGAAGTATTGGCTCAATAACTTGAAACAGGACTTTCATCTTACCTCCGAGAGAAGAGAACTTGATGCGTGCCAACAGTCAAGCTAAATCACAAGCCCGCCACTTGTGAATGGCGGACCGTAACCACTTAAAAGCTATTTGAAGCACGAAATCAATAAGGATCCGAGGAGTATAGGGTCTCCCGGTCGTTATGTCCCAAATGAGCTATGCAATGGATCAATCAACGTATAGTGATCGAGAAGTTTGAACGAAAAGAGATTATGAATTATTATGACTACAGAAATATCAAACAAATACAAAAGCTAAAATGCAAATTAAAGGAAATTAAAAAGATAAAATCTATTAAATAAACGCTATCACTACAATTAAAATGATGTTTTTGTTTTTATGTTTTTACGAAACTGAAATTAAAAACTACGCGACGTACAAATTAAAAAGTAAAACTTACACAATATTAACCCTAAAAATATGAAAATGATGTTTTACAATCCTAATGATAAAATAAGATTTATAGAAAAGAAAATTATTTTAAAACTAATTATCTAATTAAAACTATTTTTAACTATTAATTAATTACCTAAAATACAAGAAAATGGGAAATTAGGCTAGAAAAATAAAATTAAGACTTAGAAAATCTAAAATATCAAAATAGAATTTTCAAAACTATTTTGTATTTTTCCGATTATTTTCTATTTTCTATGAATTTTAAACTATTAAAAACTAATTAAATTACTAAAATTACCAAATAAACTATGAAAATATGGAAAATTACTTTTTACTTTTTATATTTATCTAAACCTAAGAAAATTGAAAATTATTTTTATGACCCTTTTACGAATTTTTGTATTAAATGCTATTTAAAAGTGCTAAAACTAATTAAAATCAAGAAAAATAGCAAAACACTAGGAAAAATCTGAAAATTTCGGAAAATTCTAAAATTATATTAAGAAGCTATGAAAATTGGAAAACAGTGATTACTTGAAGATTATGAATCATATGAACTCGAGCTTATAAATAAGCTCTTTAATAAGCCAAGTGAACCAAACAAGTAACCCATCGACATGTAGCAATAATATATCTTGAATTAACCAAGTTGAAACTTAAATCTACAAGCTAAAACTACTGATTAACAAAATAACACAGATTTGAAGCTTATGAGATTAAGCTAAAAACAGAAAATGGGTATCAACTTGCAGTCCAAGAAAAAGCACTCAAATAAGATACAAACTAAAAACCAATTATTAAAACTTAAACTAGACCTAAGTGGCTACTTGAAACCAAAAGACCAGAACTAGGAAGGATCTAATGAATCACATGCACCTGGACAACCGAGAAAACTCGGATTACGCAAGGTAATGAACAGGCAACTAGCCTAACTTTGAGCTTATTCACCGGCTTATCTAGAGATCTTTAGCCAAAAAGAAATGAGGTCTTATATACCACCGGTAGACTACTTATAGACCAAATATCAGACCCTACAAACCCTTATTGAAACCTGTGCACACTCTGCAAGTTCTGCAAAAACTGAGTTTGGCACATTTTTTACTTTTGAATCAGTTTGTAAGTTTGACTTTGGTGAGATTCCAATGCAAATTTAGGAATGATCTTGATGTAATTTGATGTAATACTACTTTATCAAGCAAGCTTAACCAGTTTTAGACCTTTTTGGGTTGTTTAGTGATAACAGTTCCAATAAAGAAGCAATCAAGAGCGCTTTCAAGCTAAGTTTGACTTTTAGAGAAAAACTTGTGCAAAATCTTGTTGAAACAATATTACTAGTGATATTAGAGATAAATGCAACAAAAATATTTTACCAAAACACCTCTGAAAACAGTTTCACAAGGCTAACCAAACACCCCTTTATGAACTGTTTGAGCAGTTAAATAGATCCAAACACAGAACAAACTTGCATTACTGATTAAACTAAGTTCACTTAACCTAATTACTACTTTTTAAACAGAGGTTACTACTGGAGACCACTTAAAGCAGATTATGCAAAAGAGTGATTTTGAACTTACACTCAGTCCAAAGCCACAATGGCTAGCCAACAGTGAAACAAGGACCCTAACCTATCAATTTCCACCCAATGCTTCCATTTCAACCCATTTCCAGTTCTGAATCACACCATATCATCCATGCATCATGTTTGCTCCAAATTTGACTTTTGTTGACCAATTGCCAAAGTTGCATGAAATGTACAAATAAGCTTATACAAAGCTTTGACAAGTTTATTAGAGCTTGTTTAAGTTTAAAATTAAGTTGCTAATGTGCTTTGCTTAAGATTTTGAAAGTAGAAAATTAATCGGTGAACATAAAAAATGGAAACCGAACTTGAACTTGAATTGATACTTAATTAGAGTTGAAATACACTTGAATACTTTTGTTGAGTACAAATGAACTTTAAAACATAACTAAAAACTAGTTAGGATACTACAAGCTAAAAACGACATATATTTTGGAAAATTAAAACTAACTACTCTTCTAGCTTCCTCTTGGTCTCTTATAAGCTTCATGCTCTTTCTCTCTCCTTTCTGAGTGGATCCCAGCAACAATCTGGGCCCTTGGATGTGCAGAAGTAATCCTAGCCATTTATGCAATTTTGGCGCCAATTTCTGTTTTGGATATCTGGGACAGGAAAGAGGTGCATTAATTGTGGTGGGATGGGTAGGTGAGGTGGGGGGAGACAATGGGTGTAGTAGGGAGGCAAAGAGGTGGCTGGAGGAGGGGGGAAGTTGCAGACATTTTGGTCGGGGTGACAGGGAAAAGGGGGCCGGTTTTGCTTATTTAAATCATGGATTGGTCGGGTTGGGTAAACGGACCGGGTAAACATGATGGGGGCAGGGTTTAGTTTTGGGCTTGGGTTTATATTAGGTCCGGTTAGGTTTGTAGAAATAATAACATCAAGGACCCTTTTGCAATTTCTCAAAACCAAAGGACCAAGGGTTTGTTTTGACAATCTCCAAAAATCCAAGGACTATTATTGCCAATTGTGAAATTCCAAGGATTAGTTTTGAACATTTTTGGATTTTCGAGGACTAAATTGTAATTTTCTCAAGACTTTTAGATTTTCCACCAAAGGACTAAATATGACAATTTGTGATTTTAAAAAGACCTTTGGTGACTTTTCTTTGAAATTATGGCTCGGGGACTATTTTGACAATTTTTGAAACTTGGGGACTAAAGCTGCAATTTTGCAAATTTGATATGTTTTTCATCCGATTTTGATATTTTGCATTTAAAACACATAAAACAACGATTTGTGATATTTTCATCATTTTGATGTGTTTCGAGTGTTTTCGGATGATTTTGCGTTTATTTTGTACAAAATGATGAGTATTTACACACTCATCAAGATGCTCACTTGAATCTTGGGATGCTCTAACTCGGCAAGTTATTTCAAGCCCTTCTCTTGCTCAAAGTATACTAGGTGGAGATTTCAACGGTGAGAGTTATGTGGATCAAATGATGGCTCAGGGAAAACAAAGGAAACAAGAAGCTATTGCACAAAGGAGAGCCATCAAAGCTCGAAGGACAAAGAGAACCTCCTACTAAATCTCAAATGAGACTGTGGTGAAAAATCAATGCTCGATGTACAACTCGGCTTAACAATGAAACAAGTCAAGGCTTTTCCCGATCATGTCCCGGTTCGCAAATATAAACAGATCATGGGGACAACTCATCATCTTCAAGACCTTCTACCAACTTGAAAAGGATCATGGGAATGAAGTTGCTCAAGAAGCCAAAAGACTCAAGTCCGATGATGCTCCACCCTAAGCGACTTCTCCGGTCATTTCTCTTTGAAGAAACCATCAAGTTGCTTCCTCTCGACAAGGGTCCATCTGTGAACCATCTACCAATTCTCCTGGCATTCGATGTATCGGCCCCACTTCATCTGTGGCAACCGTTGACACACAAGAAGATTCTAAAGTTAAGGAAGCCGATCTCGTGAAATAAAAACAAAAGGCGATAAAGATGATTCACGGATGAATGCGCTCGTGAAGGTATTCCAACTAAGTCTCCTCTACCTCTTCAAGTCTTACCACAAATGTTCAAATCGAAAATGCTCCTCCGGGAAATCTATAAGCCCGGTAGGAGGAAGAAGAGAATGGCCAAAGATCTCCTCGATCTTGAAGTCGATGACTCAACTTTCATTACAGAGGGTTCTGCTCACGATTTTCCGAGGGTGATCAAAATGTGTTGGTCAATTGGAATCAAGGATGATGAGATGAATGTCATTCATCGAAAGGATACCACTTCAATGGAATTCACCTTCAAGGAAATTCTACACTTGGTAGAGCAGGCGATTTGCTTACTCAGACACTCTTGTTACCACCCATTATCGCAACAAGGCACCACAAGGTTCGGGATGTTCTTATTGGGAGATCTTCAAGTCTGTTAAACTCTCATTCTCCCAATAGTAAAGCTCATTCCATTTGGGAGAACTCACATATGTGGAAGGTTGCGTCACGGAGATTCTATCCTCTCCTCGTGTGCATGTGCTTGAGACTAAGGGTGGAATCACCGTCTGCATGTTTGTCGAAGAAAGTATCCATTGCCCAAGAGACTTATGGAAAGGATGCTTAGTCGAAATTAGAGATTCCTCCGTAACCAGTGGGCAATGAAAGAGCATCGCTTCAACATTGGTGGGTTTGATCAAGACTCAACTTCTATAACAAAGAACAGCCTCATCCTCATCCTAATCATGGTACTTGGTACTCTGCATTACCTTGTTTTGTTGCATTTAGTTTGTGTTATTTATGTTATTTGTCAATTTCGTGTTATTTTTCAATTTCTTAGTTAAAAAAAAAAAAAAAAAAAAAAAAAAAAAAACTAACTTTTATGCGGGTTTGTTTGTTGTACAATTCGATGGTTTTAACTCACCGATATACCTTGTGTATGTCAAAGAGTTGGCTAGTCCAAAGGGTACTTTGGTAAAGACACAACAAATCTGTTGATAATTGTAATGGTTTGCTCAAAATCATAGGGTCTACAACCACCCATGCTTAATCACGAGAGTTGTATGGTCATCAATTCACCATGGTCTATTCCTTTTGGAATCCAAGAATTGGCTAGCCCACAAGTATATGGCATGTGGTAAAGGCAATCGAATCCATAATTGGTTCTCAATTCACCAATTCTAAGAATTGACTAGTCCCGAGCAAACGGCTACGTGTAAAGACAAGTCAAATCCGTTTATATGGTTCTTGGTTTGCCAATAAATCGATGGTTATCAATGTACCATAGTTTTCGAACTCAAACATATGACTACTCCAAGAGTGATGGCTATTGGTAAAGAGACATCAAACCCATTATTTTCAATAATTCACCTCACAGGAGTTAACACACCGGAAGTGATGAGAATAGTATGAAACTTATATGTTTTGATGTACATGATGTCATATGTTCTTTGCAAAGATCCGGTGTCTCACAGCTCATCATCATAGAGAGGTTCTTCTTTCGAATCTTTGTTTGATGTTCAATGCAATCCTCTTAATGTGAAGTATTTGTGCTCAAGAAACCGGACCTTCATAGCTCGAAGTGTTTAAGATATGGGGAGGATATTGTTTGGAAATTTTGTCATAAGATGGTACAATCCTCAAAAGTATTAACGATCTATCAAGGAAACTGGAACTTAACCTAGTCAAATTCCGGTTTAGGGAGGATTGTTGGGAATTATGGTAAACTCTATGGATCTGTCAAGTATCTCGCGAAGAGTTTCTGAAGAAGAATGGATTCTCATCAAGTTATACTTGGTGAAGTGTTAAAGAGTAAATCGTGATTCTGCGATAGTCGAATCCACGTGGGAGATAGGCGCCAGTATGTAGGAAAAGTCGGTATATGTATGAAAGATAGGTTGGCGCCGTATTGTTTAGTGTTTACTCGTAATATGTTTGGAACAAAACATTATGATTAGTAAAACATTATGATTAGTTGCATGCTTGTCTAGGTGCATCGTTGTCTATGTTTGTATTAGAGCATACGTTGTAAATGCTCGTGAGTGATTAGGGTTTCTTGTCTATAAAAGGAACCATAATAGTTTGTATTAGATAAGCTTTTTGAAAGTCTTTCAAGTCTTGTAAAATATCCAAACATAGAGTTTCAATAAACAAAAGATCCATAGAGGATCTAAGAGTTCTTAGTTATTATAACTTGTATTTTCATTCCGCTAAAGAATACGAGTTGTAGAGATCTTCTATTAGTTTGCTTGTGATTACATAGGCAACACTAACGATCTCCGAAAGTGCTTAAGATCTATCAAGGTCTTAGTGTTTCTAACATGAGCCTCTCCGCATCATTTAGACGTTGTCCGAGAGGGGTCTTTCAAGAAGCTCAAATGATAGAGCTCATTTCGTTGACCGATAACGTTCTCCTTGGGATATGAATGATAGATGGTACGGGATTTAGATGGTTTGGGGAGTTCTCGGTCGCTCGGTGAGGAAGGTGATTGACGACATTCGGCTTCCTTGTGTTTCGTCCCAAACTCGATGGATAAAGGAGATCCCTATCAAGGTAAATGTTCTACTTTGGAAGGTTTGTACGAATAGCTTGCCTTCTCGTTTGAATCTTTCGCGTAGAGGCTTACCAATTCCGTCCATTCTTTGTCCGATGTGTGGAGTGGCGGTTGAATCGACTTCTCATATTTTCTTTGGCTGTGATGTGTCTTGTGATGTTCTCCGGAAAATTTGTAAATGGTGGAATGTGGACTTTGTGGCATTGAATTCTTTTGAAGATTGGGAAATTTGGTTTCACAGCATCAGGATGAACTTAAAGCTTAAGAAGCTGTTTGAAGGGATATGCTTCGGCTTATGGTGGCTCTTATGGGTGTTCCGGAATAAGTTGATTTTTGGCGTTGATCCTCCTTTAAAAGCCGATAAATTTGATAGTGTTGTGTCTCATACTTTTAATTTAATTGGTGTCGTTCTAGATGTAAAGGGACGTTTAGATGGGATGATTGGCTAAAAAATCCTCATCTTATTTCTTTGTAATATTCTAGCTCCTTGCTAGTTTATCAATAAAATGCCGTTAAAAAAAAACTTCTTTTAATTGGTCACAACGTATATTTCATGCTTATTTTGGTATTTCTGTTTGAGCATTTTTTCAGTGACATGTCTTCTATGTTATACCCATAAAGATGGAACTAGCACAAGCACAAGAAATTAACATGTGATACTATTCGCACAATTTAGTGCACCACACCAAATACGTATAACTCGTCAATACCCATAAGATCATCAATCAACTATATAACTAACAACTACATGTGATGTTGGCTTTGCATATAAAGTCTTTCAACTTGATGTCTAAAAACACACTTTTTAATGGTTAATTTCAAGAGACCATTTAAAAGAAACATACTTGGTTGTGATACTTAATTACCTAAATACCAAGACTCTTTATCAGCAAGTTTCTTGAATATTGCAATATTATATTTGTCGGAACTGATCAACTTAATAAGATTTTGAGATTTGTATATTTGCAAATTGTCCCACATTGGTTAGTGACCAAAATAATAGTATGCCTATTAACACAAGTGCAATCCTTGCCAAACAAGTAAACAACAATATATTTGTGCCTGCATTCATAGGTTCTCGATAATTCAATGAAAACTTTTTGTCTAGTATTTAGAAGTAAAAAATAACACTTTTAAATACTTTTTGTGAGGTAATTCAACACGCTATGAAATGCAAATAAGTATGAAACACGTTAAAATTGGTTGCGGCAAATTGACTTCCATGCTTATAACTATGAATTATTCTTACTTCACACAAACCTAAAAGCACGTACATATTTTCTTATTTATTATCCACCCAATACAAACATAAACATGTTATACAGTACATAATTATAAGTGCGAGAAAATACATCAAATCTTAAATAAGTGAATAAAAATAAGGTATTTGTTGTAGTGTGGCCAATTGACCACGACAACCGCATTAGCTACCGGCGGTACAACAAAATGTTGTTACAATGGCCAAAGATGATTTTTTTTGCAAATGCGGGACTTGGGACCACCATAAAGATTATGTAGAAAGAGTTTAAAGGAGTTCTAATCAAGCGAGCCACACAATGTTTGAGAATAAGGTGGGATCCGTAGATCCAGTGGTCATCAAATTGATTGTGACAGGAAGACGGCATGTTGTACTTATTACTCGTTAAGTCATTAATCGCCAACCATTCGGTCTTCATTCATGCTTCATGTTAACAAAACAAAAATTGTTGGATTTGCCCATAGCGTACTAGGTCATATATGGTCATAAGTTAGACAACACATTATTTTTACCATGGTCGTAAGTTAGACAACAATTTATTTATATTCAAACATGGTAAAAAGACTATTTTAAGGTAAGGTTAGCATAATCACCTCATACAGTCATTATATTCTTTGAAATGCCATCAATATACAACGTACGTTATTAGATTCACATGCATTCGAGACGTTATATCGTGTCATCAATTTACTCACTCATACCCAACCCTGTCTAGACTGCTTTCAAACTCATGTTAACTGACATTAGATAAAATCTAGGCCCATGTTCAGTTTACAAATTACTACGTAATCAGTAGCTATTTAAATTTGACTGATTAAGCGTAATCAGTAACATCACAATATATACTGACAAACATAATCCAACAATTGAATATAGAACACCTAACTTGTTTTAACTTGTACAACTTATATTTCATGCCTATTTTGGTATGTATTCGTTGTCAAATTACTGAGTTTTGAATTATACATATTAACCTATAGAGATTTGACTTTACAACTCTTTGTGCAATACACACAAAAAAGCACAAGCAACATAAAACTATTGACAAAATTTAGTGAACCGAACCTACGGATAGTATAACATGTCAACACATATAAGATCATCAATCAACTATGTGACTAACTATAAGTAGGATTTACATGTATGCTCTTTCAACGTACTTGATGTCTAAGAACACAATTTTGAATGTTTTTTTTATAAGAGATCAACTCAAAAAACGTATTTTGTTGTGATACTTACTCACCAATAGTCTTTGTTAACAAGTTCTTGAATATTACATCACATTGTTGCAATTTATGAACTTAGGAGTATAAGATTTGTGTCTTGCAAGTTGTCCCATTGATAGCGTGTTTACAAATTAGTCGAAGATTTCTATCCTTTGAAAGAAAAGTCAACTACACAAACCTCTAAACACCCTAAGCCTGCTACACACTCAAGTGGGCCTTCCCCCATCCAACCCCAAAATCAAAATAACCCAACTAAACCTCATTCTCCTAATGGGCCTTCCAGAAATACATCTCATAAAACATCTAGCCCAAAGCAACATTACCAATCTTCGACTAATTCCAGACCTAATGTCAACTCCAGAAATAAAACAAGACACTCCTCTGTTCCTATACATCCTCTCAATCTCAAATTCGCCCCACAATACAACGCAAGAAAAGATATGCTTCTCTTAAGATGATTCACCCCATCCTTGGAATGACTCAATCACGTAAAAAAAAGAGAATCCAAGAATACCAAACCCCTTTAGCTCACAACCAACAAAATCAACATACATGTCCCCCTCAAACCCCACTGAGATTTCAGATTCTTTATCCAACATCAACAGATGCAATCATAGGATCCTATCAGGTAGAAACCCCCAAGCTGCCTCACATCCCTCTAACTCGAATGAAGTCGCTGGTGTCAACCTTGGCTTTGATATCAATGGTAAAGATAGCGATATTGCTTCCATTATTGGTTGTGGTGATCATGACGAGATCAAATGAACATTCTCTCGCTAAACATAAGGGGTCTTGGAGAAGACCATAAAAGGGGTTGGGTTAAACGACTTCGAATCGATAACAATATTCACTTCATGGGTTTACAAGAAACAATGTCTGAGGAAGTCTCTAACATCACAGCACAGTCCCTATGGGGTAATCCGTTTTTTGACTTTGTCACAAAGCCCTCTAATGGTAAATCAGGCGGGATTTTGGCTATTTGGGATAAAAGAAAATTTACCTCCATCTCGTCATCCATTCGCGACGGTTTCTTCAATTTGTTTTAGGATGGTGGCAATCCGTGGAGGTTCCATGCCTTTTGTAGTGGTGTATGCTCCTTAGAACCAAAGGAAAAGAAAGCTTTGGACCGATATTGAAAGTATTATTGCTAGACACGATACCATCTCGATCATTATGGGAGACTTCAATGAAGTTAGAAATGCCACCAAAAGAAAGGGGACGGTCACGTCGAGCCACACACTTCAACTCCTTTATTTCTAGTGCGGGTCTATCGGACTTACCTTTAGGTGGGAGAAGGTTCACACGCATGAATAATATTGGATCCCAACTAAGTAAGCTCTATCAAGCATCCGTGTTTCGATTCAATTTCGAATCGATGGCCTAACTCAACGTTTCGCTCTACCTCGAGTTTCCGATCACTCTCCTTGCTCCTCACCCTTATCGTGATGACTATGGTCCATTACCATTTAAGTTATTTAACTCTTGGTTAGACCATATTAGCTTCCCTACTGTTTTGAGCACTTGCTGGTCATCCAACATATGCCCACATAATATGGCAATCAATTTTAAGTCCAAACTTCAGTTTCTTAAACAAAACATCAAACAATGGCGTTTGAATATCCAAATAGAAGAATCGGTAAATGCCACTAACCTTAGAAATACCCTTAATAACATTGACATCAAGGCTGAAACTTCTCCTCTCACCCAAGCCGACATTGATAGTAGATCTTTTGTGTTAAGGAAATTTTTGATCTTGAATGCCGCAAGATCAAGGATCTTCGGCAAAAAGCAAAAATTAAATGGGCTCTTGAAAGAGATGAAAATTCAAAATTTTTTCACGGAGTCATCAACAACCGAGTTAATAAATCAAGGATAAATGGCCTCTCCATTCACGGGTCCTCGGTAAAAGATCCAAACACCATCAAAACCCATATCTTTGACTTTTTCAAATCAAAATTCAAAGAACCTGTTTATTCAAGACCTAAATTCACTAGTACTCTTTTCAAACGCCTCTCCTTTGATGACATCACATTTCTTGATAAACCATTTACTAACCAAGAGATAAAAGATGTTGTGTGGGATTGTGGTAGTGAAAAAGCCCCGGGTTTGGATGGGTTTACCTTTAAATTCTTCAAAAGGTTTTGGGACATACTTGAAAAAGACATCATCTCTTATGTTGAGGAATTTGAAACAACGAGTCTTATTCCTCGTGGTTGTAACTCCTCATTCTTCACCCTTATAGCAAAAGTAGATGATCCAATTTTCATTAGTGACTTTAGACCTATTAGCCTTATAGGGTGTCAATACAAAATCATTTCTAAGGTCCTAGCAAATCGCCTTGCCCTTGTTGTCTCTTCGGTTGTGGGGGAAACCCAGATGGCTTTCATTAAGGGACGTCAAATCATTGATGGTCCTCTTATGATTAACTAAATCATATCATGGGCAAAGAAAGAAAAAACGACTTCTTCTTTTCAAAGTTGACTTTGAAAAAGCATTCGACTCGTTGAACTGGAATTTTCTTATCGCAATTATGTCTCAAATGGGGTTCAGCTTGAAGTGGCTAAATTCGATCACCTCTTGTCTCAACTCTTCCTATGCTTCGGTTTTGATTAATGGATCTCCAACAAAGGAATTCAAAGTGGAATGCGGTTTAAGACAAGGTGATCCTCTCTCACCTTTTCTTTTTATTTTGGCGGTAGAAGCGTTAAATTTTGTTATGTTGGAAGCCAAGAATAAAAATATCTTTAAAGGGATTGAGGTTGGTAAGGACAAGGTTTATATGTCACATCTTCAATTTGCGGATGATGCCCTTATATTGGGAGAATGGTCTCTCCACAATGCTAGGGTCTTAACAATAATTTTCACATGCTTTTACCTTGCTTCCGGGCTTAAAGTTAACTACAATAAGAGTAAGCTTTTTGGTATTGGAGTTAGCAACCTTGATCTTAACTCCATTGGTTGTCAACCTTCATTACTCGCATGTATTTACTTGGGGCTTCCTATTGGGGCGAATATGTCTAGATGTGAAAGTTGGAATCATGTTGTAGATCAATTCCACAAGAGTCTCTCAATGTGGAAAGCAAAGTCCTTATCCTTCGGTGGTCGTTTAACCCTCATAAAGTCCGTTCTTGGAAGCTTGGGTGTATACTATTTCTCCACTTGTAAGGCTCCCATTGGCACTATCAACAAGCTTGAAAGCATTAGCTAAAATTCTTTTGGGGTGGTAACTTGGAGGAGAACAAAATTTCTTGGATTGCTTGGGATAAAGTTATTGCGCCATTAAAAATGGGGGCCTTGGCATCGGTAGCCTTCTTTCTTGTAATCAAGCAATGTTGTCTAAATGGTGGTGGAGATTCTTAAATGAAGGTAATGCGATATGGTGCAAAATTATTCGCTCAATTCATGATATAAAGGTGGCTTTCCGAATTGCCTCAACACACCTCAAATCAAGTCCTCGTGTCAAATTGTGAAATTAGGTAATGATCTCACTTCTCATGGAATATACTTGCCATTAATTTTTAAAAGGAAAATTGGAAATGGTCGCGACACACAATTTTGGCTAGACACATGGATTGGTAATGAACCTTTAAAGGACTCGTCTCCTAGATTATTTCGGCTAGAATCAACACCAACAGCCATGGTTTATGCTCGTTGTCCCCTTGATGCTCCTGTCCTTCATGTTAATGATGCTAATTCTTTCCAGCATAATGGTTCAGACTTTAGTCAGTTGTTGGGTCCTTCTCAGTTTGGGTACAATTCAAGCAAAAACAACAATTTTTTGCAACCTCTTATGTTACCTCATGGCTTAGAATTTCAATGGTCTTGGTATAGAACACCTCGATCTCCAAATGAGCTTCAAGAGCTTAGTGGTCTAGTTGAGCTCGTTACTCATCTCAAACTCACAATGATTCGCACAAGTGGATGTGTGTTATTAGCGACTCAAAAGAATTCTCGGTTAAGGCAATGTGTATTCACATATCCATGAACACAAGTCTTCTTCCCACTGCATCGTATCACCGAATAATATTCTACCTTCAAAAGTAAACATCTCATCATGGAGAATATTTCATAGGAGGCTTCCACAAGACTTAATCTTGAGAAACGAGGCAATGATCTTGATTCCGCTATTGTCCGGTTTGTAATGATGACCTCGAATCGAGAGGACCACATCTTTGTTGATTGTTGCATTGCTAAGTCAACTTGGTTGGCGGTTCTCAATTGGTGGGGTTTATACATCTCCAATATTTCAAGCCTCGATGATGCAATAAGCTTGGCGGACCATATACAATTGCCTCCCAACCAAATCAAATTCTTTGATTTCGTGGTTCAAACGACTGGTTCTTTGGAGATATAGAAACGAGGCAGTCTTCGATCAACAAAACCAAGAAAGATATGATTCTCAACGACATCAAGCTCAACTCCTACACTTGGATTCAATCTAGAGCAAAAAATACTCTCTTAGATGGATAGATTAGTTCATTAACCCTTGTACTGCTCTTATGTAATCTTGCTTTTGCCCTCTCCTAGCTCCTTGCTAGGATGGCTCTTTTATGTATATCTGCTGTTACAAAAAAAAGATTTTAATTTTAAACAACATTGTTTCGTTTGATAGTTACGTAGACATCCATAAACTCTTAGACATATCCACGCTTATAAATGTGAACATATTGTAAATATTTGTATGTGTGAAGTGAACAAATATACTACGTATAAAACAAAAGAACATGTATAAGAATAGATACTCGCTGGAGCATGTCCAATTGGCCGTGACGGTCACGTCAACCATTTGCTGCCAAGTCAACTGTATTGTTGTGATGGGCCGACGACCATCCAATTGATGGCGACGGTGGGTCGTCATGTTAATACTCATTAATCATTTGCATACAAATGATGAGTTGTATTTAACTAATTTAGTATACTAACATTTGGGTTGGCTCATAGCATACTAACATTTGGC
This sequence comes from Chrysanthemum lavandulifolium, assembly GCA_022545495.1. NCBI lineage: Eukaryota > Viridiplantae > Streptophyta > Magnoliopsida > Asterales > Asteraceae > Chrysanthemum > Chrysanthemum lavandulifolium. The sequence continues at coordinate 280,252,822 of CM040241.1, forward strand.
TAAAGCGAAAACATTTACTCGTTTAGTATCCCTTAGAATTTGGTTGATCTATTGTTAGAAGCATACTTAACATTCTTACACGTCCCATGTCATATGTAGATTTAGGTAGTGACTTGACCGAACAATTTAACTTAATATACAAACTTCATATAGAGACTTTATATTTTTGTAGATTCGCTCTTTTTCATGAATCAATTTTTCTTAAAGAATAAGTCATACTTACACGCTCACTATATTTTATAAACCTCAGGCTTGTTTTGTTTGGAAATAATTTATAATCATTGTGCAAGTGGTGCCGCACAAGCCTCACAATCTAAAAGGCCTCATTTTGTGTATTTTTGCTATATATCCAAATGTTTTTTTTTTTTTAAATCTCATTAGTTAAATACAACTCATCTTGCCACAATAAATAAAACGTCATTAAGGGGGCCTAGTATAAAAAATTGTTATAAATGAACACATTTTATGCATACCTTTAAGTTTTTTTTTAGTTTTGATGAGACTTTTTTTTAATTTTCGCCCGAGGCCTCCAAGTTCATTTGCCGGCCCTGTTCACAATCTCAAAATCGTTAAACCAAAGGCAATTGGTTAATAGTTTCACTAATATACCAATGTAATATTATATGACTAGCTGATGTCGAGCTCTTTCTCTTAGCAGATAACAAGTAATAAGAACTGAAGAATATTCTTTATGTAATTAGTATTTGCTAAAATTATTAAACAAGTTTCTTACAAATGAAAATATTCTCGTCACATTTATAAAACAAGATTCTAGAGTTCTAAAATTTAACTTGAATGACACCCCTATTTGTGATTTCATCAGTCTGCAACAGAGGATTCAGAAGGGAAAAAAAAACAGTGTGGCTCAGGTATCATTAGAGGGAGGAGTGGTGCTCGGGTAGGCAATCGGTACTCAACCCGATCGGTAACACCACCCGTCTTGGTCGGGTAGCGCAAATCGGGTTCCATTTCGGCTTGGAAGCCGATCGGTGTCTCCCATTTTGTGTTATGTGTTGTGTTTGTGATGTGTATTTGTGATGTATTTCTTTTTTCTTTTGTCTTTTTTTTTGGTTTTTGGTTTTGGAGGTACAGGAGGAAGAAGACGACCTACTACAAAGAAAAAGAAACAAATTTATAATTTGTTTGTGTGATGTGTTGGGCCTTAAACTTGGGTTTGAAAAATCTATGTTGGGCCATAAACGAAAAAACAAAGTAATAAAACTAAAATAAAACTAGTTCTAGCTAGATTTAACTAAAATTGTTTATTAGTGAAATTAATTTTATTAAAAATATTGTTTTATTTACAAAATGAAAAAATAAAAAATAAATAAATAAAAATAAAAAATAAAAATAAATTTGGGTAGGATAGGTGACCACTCCCTCCACTTAGGGTAGTGTTAGGGTAGAATTGGGTAGTTTTGAGTTGGAGGCTTTTATTGGATAGAGGTGATGTGGCGATTGGTGTGATCAGGCACCACCCTCCCCTTAGTTCAAGATGCTATCATGTATGTCAAGATAAGAGCAAGTGGCACCAGAACGAAAGCATCTCGCCACTCCTACGTGGCACGCTCTCCCGCAGTTTAGTCCCTCGCCACCACACCATGCGTGCTCGCCGGTTGTGGTTTCGCCGTTGCAACGACGAGGTAAAAGACAAAAGACTTTTTCAGACTTTAGCTTGTATATGTGTTGCTGGAGACTTTTTCAGACTTTAGTTTGTATATTATGTGTTGCTGGAGACTTTTTCAAACTTTAGTTTGTATATGTGTTGCTTGTAGCGGCTGATGAAGATAAACCCTATGTGTTGCTGGAGATGGTAGTTTGTATATGTTAAAGCTAAATGGGCTTTAGTTTTTTATTTTGGGTCCCAGATTATAATGGGCTCAATACTTAATTTGATTATTTTTACCCATTATATAAATTTTGGATGTATTTTTTAAGTATTGTTTTTAGTTTCAGATTGTAGTTTTTTCCGTTTGTAATTTTATTTAAATGAATGGAATGAAATTTATTTTGTTTGAAAAATATGGAAAAGAAAATAAAAGAGCTTTGAGTTGGTTGTGATTGAGGAGATTTTTAAGTGAGTGTGTTGGAGTGATGTGGATGTGAGCAAGACACGTGAGCCTAAACGAAGAGCTTTGAGCTCTCCACCATACCCCATGCTCTAATGGCTTTATGCTTTGGGTTCTGGGGTATAGTGGGGGTCTAAAGACTTGTACTAGGATTTAGTGGATGTGCCCCAATCTTGGTATAAGATCCTTTTGTCCTCTACTATATTTCTTGCTCATCAACTGTAAGTGGATCGTGTCCTTGTGTGTTTGTTGGGTAGGTCATCTCTAATTCTCTATGGTACTTGCCTCATGTGACAGCAGCTAGTCATTCTCAGAAGTTATTCCCTTTAAAATAGCAATAGTAATGGTATCATTGGTAAACAATTGTGATGGTGAGATGGTTTTTTTTTGAATCTTGGCTTGTTCTCATGTGACACTTTTAGCTTTTCTTTGTAAGATTTTTCTCATTGTAAGTTTGTTTATTTCTTTGGGTCCCACTCTCTTAATTATCTTATATAATCGGCGGGATGTCTTGTATTGTATTTTTTCGATTCTTATTTTTATGTTGATTTTCTAAAAAAGTTTAGTGCACAACATGAGATACGTATAACATGCCAACAACTACGGCCGAGATTCACATATAAACTCTTTAAGCTTGATGTCTAAAAATATGCAAACTTTTGAATGATTAAATTCACTAGACCGCTTTATAAAACATGCTTTGTCGTGATAACGTAGCATCAAAATTCTTTCAAATCAGTTACTTGAATGTTGCAATATCATATTGTTGGAACTTATGAACTTGATTGTATAAGATTCGTGTGTTTAAATATTGTCCCAGAGGCGGTTAGTGACTTAAAGAGAATAGTAACTTATAAATGCAAGTACTCTCATCATTTTAATATGTGACTGGGTGTGTTTTTTTCTTGTTTTTAGGTAAGGGATTAGATCCAAAAACTCATTTAATATTATTTTTTAAGTGGAACATACTATTTCGTGTAGTTGGTCTATATTGCAAGGCAAAAATATTAACCATTTACTATTTGGCTCATATAGACGTAGGACCTACATAATTTCTTAGCCTAAGAAAAAAAAGGATAAGGATCTCTCATGCTCGTTTGAACACGAGAGGAATGTGTTCTTTGTGATCAGACACTGAAATAAAATAAAATAAATGTTTTGCACTAATAAGAATGCACAATTAACACAAAGATGGCATACCTCTCATGCTCAAACGAATACGAGAGATCCTCACTAAAAAGAAACACCCTTAGTCATCACTTATATATGCTTTAAGATTATTATTTAGGATACTTTTTAAACTTTATGCAAAAAAAAAATAATAAATAAATAAAATAAATAAATAAAAAAAGTTAACTTTTTTCTATTTTTCTTCTTTTAAATCTTTTATCGGTTTTAAAAGATATATTTGCATATATTCACAAAATGCAGTAATTCGTTTTTTCACATAACATTACTAATAAAAAAAACCACCTAATACATATAGTCAATTGCTAGTAAGTTCTTACTGGCAAGTTGTTAGGCTAAAATTTGATTTTAGACACTGAATAGTGCGAACTAAGACCTTCTATTTAATTGCAACTAATATAGTCTTATCAATCGATCCAATAAAAGGATGCGTTAAACATGTATTTACCAAAATGTATACCAGCGCATGAAATGTCGTACGTGTACGCATCAACTTCAATTCATTCTTATCCTAATTATCTACTTGATTAAAATATTTACATGTATTCAGAAGGTTATATCATGTCATCAATTTACTCACTCATATAGTCATACCCAACTCTGTCCAGACTGCTTTTAAGCTCATGTTAACTGACATTAGATCAAATCTAAGCCTCATGCCCAGTCCCAGGCCCAAGTTAGTATCTATTTAAATTTGATTTGTTAAGCGTAATCAGTAACATCAGAATTCAGAATGTAGACTAACAAACACAAACTAATAACACGTCAATAATTATAAGATCATCAATGAACTATGTAAGTTACAAATACAGGAATAATCTGTACATAAACTTTCAATTTGATGTCCGAAAGCACAATAGTTTGAATGATTTATTACACAAGATCACCTCATAAAATATACTTGGTTGACATACCTTATTACCAATCTTTTTTAGAGCACAAGGTATGGAGATGAATAACATGCCAAATGCATCTTTTTTCGTTATTCGTTCGTTAATCAAGTAGCCGCCAACATGCAATTGGTAAGCCATTGGGTGTTTGAGCCATTGGAATAGCTTAAGCCATTTGCATCTTTTGTTTGTTTATTATTATTATTTCTTTGTATTGTGGTGAGTGGGTATATTTGGTGGAGATTTTGTGACATACAATCCAATAACGTTATTGGTGTGTTATGAAGGAGGGTGTTTAGTTATTGATGTGTTATTGAGAGGGTGAGGTGGACCGAGACAAGCATACTAATAACGTGTTATCCGTTAACACGATACCTTGTGCTCTTAATAAATTCCTTGAATATACCATACCAATCATAGTATTGTTGGAACTTATTGACATAAATTAATAATAATAATAATAATAATGTATTGCAAACTATCCGACATTGCTTGGTGACTGAAATTAAAGTATGCTTATTAATGTTAGCGTCCTTTTAGGAATTAAGTGTGTAAAAGAAGTTATTCCAAATATAAGTTAACTTTAGATAATTGCTTAATCCACTTTTTGCTTTTTTTACATAACTCGATGATAGACATACTTCATGTACACTTACCACTCGTCAAACTAACCATATATTATTTGGGCAAACATTGAGTTACTTGGAATAATTTACAGTCTTAGCTGTAAATTGAGTGGGTCAAAAAAGGTATTCAAAATATATGTTAACTTTATATAGTTTGTTAATCCACTTTTTGCTTTTTTACATAATTCGATGATAGACATACTTCATGTAAACTTACCACTCGTCGAACTAACCATATATTATTTGGGCATACATTGAGTTACCCGGAATAATTTACAACATTTTTTTTTTGGAACGGCGAATTTAATAAGATAACTAGCAAGAAGTTGAAAAACATTACAAAAAAAGCAAGAAGGGTTTTAAACCGGTCTACCTAACTAAAACTAAATTTCAGATCTATATCTACACCAATAAAATGAACGACTAACAACTTCGTCAAAATGATCGCTTTGGAGGATGGATTGAACCAAGAGACTTTTATTCACACAAGCCACCACATTATGTATACAACACCTTCCAAGATAGCTCTACGATTAGAGTGCATGTTAAGGTTTAAAAACCAATCTAACCATTCCTCATACGATGAAAACTCCGAGTAACAAACATCCCACCATGAAACAATCTTGCGATAGAGATCACGCACCATAGAACAAGTAAAGAATATGTGATTTGTAGATTCAACTTCCTTATTGCACATCAGACAAAGAATGGATTGAAGATCCAAACCTCTTCTAGAAAGGTTAAGACGAGTAGGGAGATAATCGAACCTTACTTTCCAAGCAATAATATTTATTTTTATTGGAACCGCTTTGACCCAACGGGTTATAGAGGAGTGGCCTACTATCTGATGATCATCTATATACTTTCTCACCAAAGCAACAGAAAAATCCCCCGAACCTACGATAGACCATGACCATCTATCGTGAATCATTGGCAGCTGCAAACCAGCAATAGCCGCATTCAACTCAGAAAATTGCATCATCCCTGCTCCGTCCCTCGGCATCCTACGCAAAGAAGAGCCCAAGTCATCATGTGCCAATTTAGCAGCCACTGTAATCGACTTATCAGATTCAAGTGCATAGACTCTAGGAAAACATTTTTGAACATATTGTCACCCTCCAAACTTCCTCCCAGAAATACGTATCGACTCCATTACCAACCTTTTCTTCATTAAACTAATAAGATCCATGTCTTGATTTTTAAGCTTATGTAATTCATTAACAATTTCCATCCATGCAGAAGGGTGAGACCTTTTGGCTACTGTACCAAGGTTACCATCTCTACCATACATTGCTTTAATAAACCTAGCCCACAACGATTTACCATCATTACGAAAATGCCACACCCATTTAAACATCAACGCTCGATTTAAAGCAAAGTAACTCGAAACACCCAGCCCCCCTTTCTCTTTCGACGCCAAAACACTACTCCATTTAGCCCGACACATTCTTTTCTCGTGAGACTCAGCCCCATTGAAGAAATGACATCTAATAGCTTCCATTCTTTTTAACACTTGAGAAGGGACTTTAAACATAGACATATAATAAATAGGCGTCGAACCCAAGACCGATTTCAGGAGTGTTAATCTTCCATCGATTGAGAGAGTCTTCATCTTCCACTTAGAGAGGCGAGAACATAGCCTATCCACAGGAATAATTTACAACCTTAGCTACTTTATTAAGTTAGAGATATGCTTCTCGATATTGAAAGAGTTGTATAAGAAAAGAATCAACTGTAACGACTAAGCCACTTTTATATTATTATATATGAAATAGTATACTTATGAAGTTTCGAAATACACTGATGTTGAATTTCCGAGAATCATGAAAGTCTGATCTAAGGTCATGGTTTAAGTTCCATGTGAGGTGTTTTAAGGTGTCATAGTTTTCATATATTATATTATAGAGCACGTTGATTTTAAAGAAAACATGCAAGTAGTTTGTATAACATAGCTATGATGATTAAGTATAAAGGGATTTTCTACAATGCGCCATGGTGGTATATGTTTAAAATCGGGCGGAGCCATGTAGAGAGTAGTGGGGTGATGGCCCAACCACGCTTCTTGTAGAAAGCACCAAGTTCTTGGAAAAAACATGTAAAATTAGTGAAAAATGGTTAGTGCCCTCGGCTCAGAATTCATAGTGCCCTCGTCGTGAGTGATGACTACCAAAATCAAGCGCTTTTAAACTGAATTTCGTAATTTAATCGAACTTAATGATGGTTTTAATCGAATTTCTGTAAAAGTAAAAAGGAAGAAGAAGACTTATTGATAACTGTGTAGGTGAAGGAAGTCAGGAACCAACTGTATGTACTGACCAATGGACTTTTGTGGGCTCAATTTTTTATTTTATATATTAAATGTACCCAATAGACTTATAAGTACTTATTCTTTCTACTTGTATATGTTTGAAACTTGAAAGTCCACCATTATTTCCATTAGCAAAACAATTAACGCCACTATGCTTGATTAGTTGATTTAACATTCTTTCAAATTTACATTTTAATGTTTTAGTTAAAATTTTCAATTATTGTGTTGATATTATCAACTTGTATTATGACATATTTGATTGGAAGTGCAGTAAAACCATTTGAGCAACGTTTGGTTTGTCATATAAGCACAATCACACAGACAATTCCTTATTAAACCCACTTATTTTTGTACTAAACCGTCAAAATAACCTACGTTAACTAGGTTAATTGTATAGGCACATGCATCTCTTACTAGTGTTAATTGACTTGAATTTGAGTGATTTGCACTTAAGTAAACCCGACCCGACTTGTTTTGAGTTACACGAAAAATAGCCTATGCTCGCCTTTTTCTCATTGTTGACCGGCCCTATGATTACATTTCCTGGCTCCGCCACTGTTTAAAATATTTAATGAACCAAAATTACCATAATTAAATGTAAGTTCATATTATTACTTTCTAACATAAAAATTATTTGTCAAATTTAACATTATTTTACATGGAAATAAATTTAATTTAAGAAATAATTATGTTTAATTAATGCTTCTAAACCCATGCCTTTATGACATAAATACCCCATTATAAAAATTAGTAGAATACTTGAATCTAGTTAGAATTTTTTAACAATGCAATTAATTAATGCACATCCAAAATTCTTTTATGAATGGCCGACCACACGAGATCCTCTCATCCTCATAACACATACTTTTTGTTATACATAAATACCAAGATTCTTTTAACAAATCCTTCAATATTACAACAATTATATGGTTGGAGCTTATATAAGATTTGTGTCTAGCAACTTCTCCCACATCGGTTAGTTGCATAAATGAACATAGGTATATTAATGCAAGTATCATTCAATTATAAAATCAAATTTTGTGTAAGTTCCTAAAAGGTAATAACAACTTGTTAAGGTTAGGGTTTAACCAAAATTTGATTTTTTATGCATAAAAAGCTTTTTTTATACTTCTAACAATTTATTTTGATGAAAAAGAAGAGGGAAAAATCAATCCGACAGTCATGTTTGTTAGTGCAATTATCTAGTCAAATGTAAAATGTTGAGTTGGCCCATAGCCCCATACTATACAGGCAAACAAACCCCGATATAAACCAAGCATCACAAAATTTAAACTGGCAACGATAATGATTCTTGTAGCTAAACAAAATTAAATACATGTGATCAAATAAGAAGCCATTTAATAGTCAAGATCCTACAAATGAATAATATAGTTATGGTTATCAAAACAAAGTGGTTCTACATACTTATGTGAATGCCGAGTTAAACAAAATCACTTGTCTATTACAAAATAACACACGACATAAAATGTCACACATTTTCATATTTTCGTATAAAATTCATTAGATAAAATGTTGACAGCTTTTAACCATAATTTCATCAATATATCAATATTTACATACTAATGAAATTATGGTTAAAAGTAATGAGATAAGAATGTTTTGTTCAAACTAATAGCGATGCAAATATTGTTATAGTCAGACTAATAATATGTTTATAAATGTGAGGAATTTTTAAATGCTTACTCTTATTTTGGTGCTTACCAAGGGACAAATCTCCACCATCCATGTTTTTTTTCTCCTTTTTCTTTGTCTTTTTGTCTTTCTTATTTATTAACATTTTTTTTCTTTTTTTTTGGAATTCACATTTTTACTTTAAATTCATGTCTTTTTTTTTCAAATTAACGTTTTTTTATTAATTGTTTTAATTTTAAATTAACGTTTTTTATTCAAGCTTTTTTTTTTTTTTCGCTTTTATCGTTTTCATCGTATTCATTCATTTGCTCGTTTTATACGTTTTCGTCCGTGTTCATATGTTTTCGTCATTTTTATGTTTTGTCCGATTTGACGTTTTATCTGCTTTCATCCATTTCGCACGTTTGCATCCGTTTTCGACGCGTTTTCGTCCGTTTGCACGCGTTTTATGCGTCTATACGTTTTGAATGTTTTAGACGTTTTGTCCGTTTCATACGCCGTCCGCTTTTACGTTTTCGTCCATTTTAGACATTTTCGTGTGTTTCGCACGTTTCGTCCGCTTTTACACGTTTTAAATCGCTTTCATACGTTTGGTCCGCTTTCACGTTTCGCCCGTTTACGTCCGCTTTCATACGTTTAAATCGCTTTCTTGCGTTTTCGTTTATTCTCATACATTTTGTCCATTTTCTTACGTTTTCGTTCGTTTCATCGTTTTCGTCGTTTTCTTTCATTTCGTTCATTTTTCATACGTTTTCGGAGCGTGTTTTACGCTTTCACGCTTTTCTCACGTTTCGACCATTTTCATACGCTTTTTCTGCTTTTTAGGTTTTCATGTACTTCGTCCGTTTTAGACGTTTCGTGTTGTACTTTACGTTTCATGTATTTTCATCCCTTTTATACGTTTCGTCCATTTCGACGTTTTCATCACGTTGTCATCCGTTTTACGTTTTCATCCATTTTAGACGTTTTAAATGCATTTCGAACGCTTTCATTTTGTTTTATCGTTTTCGTCCGTTTTGTCCCTTTTCATACGTTTTATACGTTTTGCATTTGATTTTATACGTTTTTGTCCGTTTTCAGACGTTTTCATTTTGATATTTGTAAGTGACACTTATTTATCTCTTGTGATATAACACTGTAAGGAAGATGAAAAGTATTACATTCTTCATCATACATGTGTTATCAGTTATGATACTCAACTAAGAATGTGATGATTGTGGTTTTGAAAATATTTAGGAAGATTTTTGTGTTTTATGATATTATGAAATATTAGAAAAGTTGTTCAATTGAAAACAAGAGATGTTATGATACTTTTGTTAGACTTGTGGTGGATTTTTCTATTTAATGGATACATTGTGCATGTTTCGATAGGTTTTATAGCGAGATTTGAAAATATCTATGGTTGAATCAACAAACTAAATAGCTATGGTTGAAGATAACACATCTTTATAAACAAACCGGGAAGCTCAAACACTTGTGATATCACGGTGATATCACTCACCATGATATCACACTTGATATCATGTGTGATAACACCGTTGATGTCACCGTGATATCATGTGTGATATTACCGGTGATAGCATGTGTGATATCATAGTTTATATCACTTATGATTTCATGTGATATCACATGTTATATCGTGTGTGATATCGCGGTGTTTGAGCTACACGGTTTGTTTATAAAGATGTGCTTTCTTCAACCATAACTTCTTTACTTTGTTGATTCAACCATGATATTTTAAATTCTCGCTATAAACCCATCAAACATGCACAATGTATCAATTAAATAGAAAATCCACCACAATTCTAACAAAAGTTTCATAACATATTTTGTTTTCGATTAAACACATTTTCTAATATTTCATAGTATCATAAAACACAAAAATCTTCCTAAATATTTTCAAAACACAAATAAGAAAATGACAGAATCATCACAAGAATATAATAAGTGATGTTTATTATCATTTCTTTCATATATACTTGGTAAAATACTAAATTCTTGTCACATTTGGTATGAATTTAATATTTCACATTCTTAGTTGAGTATCACAACCGATAACACATATATGATGAAGAGTGTAATACTATTCATTTTTCTTACAAGTTATATCACAAGAGATAAATAAGTGTCACTTAAAATATCAAAATGAATAAAGAGGAAGCAAACTATAAAAATAGAGACTTGACATATTCTCAAAATCAAACAAGTGTTGCATTAAATTAGCATTTTTTGAACAAGATAAGAATTCACCTAAAGAGACTTTAACCCTTTTATTTCTACTCAGAGTATAATCTTACAAGTGATAGATAACATTGGTTGCATTAAAAAAATATGCGCTTGTCAATTGCGATGAAAGGCACAAAAACAGTCTTGTAACTGAAAATTATAAAAATATTAGAAAAAACATAAGTGATAATATATAAAAATATACAGAGCAATGAAATATCTCAGATGATATTAAAGGTTAAAAAACATACTTGTTTGTTTATGAAATATCACAAGTGTTACTAGACATTAACTTTTTTATAATAAAATATCACAATCGATATTAGACATGTAATATAATAAAGTTTAATAATAAGCATGAAAACATATGAAAATAGACTAAGCGTAAAAACCGCAAAACCGGACGAAACGTGTGAAAACGGAAAACATATAAAACGAATGAAAATCGATAAAACGTATGAAAACGAAAAAAAAGTCTAAAACAGACGAAACGTAAAACGGATGAAAATGCACAACGTATGGAAACGTCAGAAGCGAAAGCGCCTAAAATGGACGAAACGTGAAAAAAGGGACAAAACGATATAAACCTATGAAAACGTAAGAAAACGAACAAAACGTAAGAAAGCAGAGCGAAAACGTATTAAAACGGACGAAACGTAAGAAAACATATGGAAAGGTATGAAAGCGGATAAAATGTAAGAAACGAACGAAAACATAGGAAACGGACGAAAATGTAAGAAAAAGCGGAAACGTAAGAAAACGGACAAAAGCGTAAGAAATCGAATGAAAGCGGACGAAAACGTAAAAAAAGAAGAAAGGTAAGAAAATGCAGACAAAACGTATGAAAACGGATGAAAATGTAAGAAAATGTATTTAAAACGATGAAAACGTAAGAAAGCGGACGAAAACATATGAAAGCGGACAAAAACGTAAGAAAGCGGAAGAAAACGTAAGAAAAAATGTATTTAAAACGTAATAAGACCGACGAAACGATGAAAACGGACGAAACGTAAGAAGAAAGCGAAAACGGACGAAAACAAATGAAAAGCGTAAGAAAACGGACGAAAACGTATGAATACGGACGAAACGTGAAAAGCATTTAAAACGTATAAAAGCGAAAAAAGCGGACAAAACGTATTTAAAACCGGCGAAAATGAAAAAAGAAAAAATGTGAAATTAAAAAGTGATTAAAAAATACAAATAATGAGAAAATAAATAAGAAAGATAAAAGAAAAGAAAGAGACGAGAATAAAACATGGATTTAGGTTTAGGCATATTAAATCTTAGGTTAATCACCACCATTAAATCAAACTAGATGAAATATTGGTATTTATCCCTTAGTATGCAAAGATTTTTGAGTATGCAAAACAAAGTGCCACTTATAAATGTAAGTTATCGAATGTTTTATTGAGTAAGAGTGGCCGTTGAAATAATTTAATAGCGTAATCATTTAATAATTTCAAGCATACTCATATTCAGTTTTTTATTAGTGCAATGAAAATATTTTATTGTATTAGGTAATACAACATAAAAACCATCAAACTGAGTATATATGGATGTTTTTACCTTTTATCATATATACTGCAATGTGATATATCTAACACGTACCCTAACATTGCTAAGTATCATTGAGTCATTTTATTTTATTTATCCATAAATTTATAATTATTAAGAAATGGATAAATCTCCATCATTCATTTTGTTTTCTTTTTATCCACATATTTTTTTTGTCTTTTTTTTTTAAAATTCACTTTTCTTTTCTTCTTTTTTTTTTTTTAATTCGCTTTTTCTTAAATTCTTTTTTTTATTAATTCACGCTTTTTAATTCGCATTTTTTCTTCGCTTTCATAAGTTTTCGCCTTTTCATCACATTTTCGCCGCCGTTGCATATGTTTCGTCCGTTTCACACGTTTTAGTTTGTTTTCACGTTTTCATCCGTTTCATCGATTTTCTTTCGTTTGGCCCATTTTATACGTTTTCATCCATTTTCAAACGACGCTTTCATACATTTTCGTCCGTTTCATACGTATTCGTCCATTTTCATACGTGTTCGTCCGTTTTCATGAGTTTTTTCGTTGCGTCATTTTCATACGTTTTCATCCATTTTCAACGCACGCCATACCTCTTCGTCCGTTTTCGTACATATTCGTCCATTACACGTCTCGTCCATTTCGTTTCATACGTATTCGTCCATTTTTTACGTTTTCGTCCGCTTTCTTATGTTTCACACGTTCGACTATCACAAGTGATTTTATGTGATATTAAGAATATCATTTGTGATTTTGAATATCATTTTGTGATATTCGAATATCACTTGTGATATTATGAATATCACTTGTGATTTTCTGATATCACTGTGATATTCTAAATATCAATTGTGATTTTCATGTTACAAAACATTAGTTGAAATCCACTTGTGATATTTAGAATATCACAAGTTATATTCGAATATCACGAATATCACTTGATCATCCAATATCACATAATATCATTTGTGATATTGTAAACGTCTCGAAAACATTTAAAACAAAGAAAACATATGAAAACGTATGAAAGCGTAAAACGAGTATGAAAGCGGACAAAACGTATGAATAATGAACGAAAACATAAGAAAACGGCAAAACGTATGAAAATGGACGAAAACGTAAGAAAATGGACGAATATGTATGAAAACGATTTAAAATATATGAAGGCATAAACACAAGTATGAAAACGGACGAAAACGTATGAAAGCGGACGAAAACGTAGAATAATGAACAAAAACGTAAGAAAACGGGCGAAACGTATGAAAACTGACGAAAACCTATGAAAGCGAAGAAAAAACGCGAATTAAAAAAAAGTGAATGACGTTAAAAAAAACGTGAATTAAAATAAAAAGACGAAAAAAATATGAATAAAAAAGAAAGGCAAAAAGACAAGAAGAAAAAATATGAACTTAGGTTTATCTAATATATCTTAGGTTAATCTCAATCCCCACTATTAGATTAAACTAGATGAATGGTGAAGATTTGTCTTTTGGTAAGCACCAAAATAAAAATAAGCAAATGAAAATTTCTGGAGTATCATTATGCGTGCCATACATCATTTCTACTAAGAACCAAAGTTTGGGTATGTATAGTAAGATACTAACCCTTATTCATCGAGTTAGTTTCACATTCATCCCGGCGTACAACACCCTCACTCATATATACTTTCATTCTCAGAAACCAAACGCATGCACTGCAAACGTTGAAACGTATATCTTATTGAATTGATAAACAACAAAAAGCATACATAGAGTATTTATAAAAGAGAAAATGGTAAAACCCTAAAAGCTAACTATGGCTAGTAGGCCACTTATGGACTAAAAGGACTAATACTATTAAGCTAACACATCCATGCTTAGTTTTCATTCATGCTAGTAGGCCGCTTATTTGGTTGATCTATCGTTGCAAGCATACTAAACATTCTTACATGTCCCCTCTCATGCATGGGTAGATTTTAACCGAAAATTACACTATATCCTGACAAACCAACACGGGAAGAATAAACATAATAGGTTGTTGTAGTTAAACAATAACCAAGCAACTAATTAATACAAGTTACAAACCAATAACACAAATCCTACACGTTAATGATAAATTAATGGTTAAAAACAAAGCGATTTTGCGGTAAAAGCCACTGTCCATTAAAAAACTCTTACATAAAATGTAAATACACACTTTATATTTTTGTAGATTCGCTCTTTTTCATGTATCAATTTTTTCTTGAAGAGTTAGACATACTTACACGCTCACTGTATTTTATAAACCTCGGACTTGTTTCGTTTGAAAAGTATTCACAATCTCAGAGACACCATTGTACCAAAGGCAGTAATACACCAATGTTATATTATATGACCCGCTGGTGTCGGGTTCTTTCTTTTAGCAAACAAGTAATGAGAACTTAAGAAGGTTCTTTATGTAATTAGTATTTGCTATAGTTATTAAACAAGTTTCTAACAAATGAACATATTCTCGTTACATAACATGATTCTAGAGTTCCAAAATTTCAACTTGAATGCTATAACATCATACTATCGGAACCTATACGCGCACTTACTTAAAAGATTTGTGTTTTGCAAATTGTCCCACATTGTTTGGTGACTTGAATGAAAATGGGTTTTTTAATGCAAGTACCATTAAAAATATAAGACTCTTGTGATAGAAACTCGAAGAGGCGATATAAAGTTAAGTTCGGGTTTATATATAATTGGCTTTTACGCAAAGACTCTTGTGATAGAAACTTAGAAGAGATGATATAAAGTTAGAAGTTCGGGTTTATATATAATTGGCTTTTAGGCAAAGACTCTTGTGATAGAAACTCGTAAGAGACGATATAAAGTTAGAAGTTCGGGTTTATATACAATTGGCTTTTACGCAAAGAAAACTTCCTTATTTTGTTACAATTTTAAGCGTAAACTTTTACCCAACCTCCATTCGACTTTAAAGCCTAACCAAGCAAACCAACCAACTATATAAAACCGCAAACATACGATCATCAATCAACTATGACCTAAGTGACTAACAACGTATTGCAAGTAGGATTTACATATAAACTCGTCCAAGCTAATATCTAATTAAAACAAAACTTATGAATGGTTGATTACGTGAGATGACCACATAACACATTCTTTGTTGCGATACTTTCCAAAACTCTTTGGTTGAGGCCTAGATAATGTTGTATATATAAGTGTATATTGCTATAAGAGACAAATAAACCGTAACATGAAAACATAAAAGTGTAGAGAATGATACCGTAAACCTTTTGCGTGTATAGACTCAAAGAAATACAAATAAGAAAATGTTGAGGCCTATGATGCTCACAGCTTCCTTAAGATAGATTCGCCCTCTCCACGGTGCTTGAGAATCGTGAACGCTATCTCCGGGATACAACAACAACGGATAACCTCGTTAGCACAAACGAGTTATCAAGGCAAACCAATATGTGCCTTCCTCTATTACGAACCGATACAAAATGAATCAACATCGAGATCAACAACAAAAGGAGAGGAATTAGTTATGTGTTTTGGGTGTAAGAAAACAAATGAGAAAACTCTCATTTATAGGTGAGAGGTCAAGGGAAAAACGGTCGGATTAATTACACACATAATCCTACTAATGGCTCATCAACATAGAATTAAATTGTTCGTTACATATGACCACAAATTAATCTTGCAATAAACACCCATTAGTATATTTGATGACCATCAATTGTCATTCAAACCAATAATTTAACCATATTTTCCAACAATCCCCCACATGAATGAACTTGATAAAGGGAAACAAATTTCAACGACTCAATGTTGTAATAGAGTTTTGCAGTTGATATTTGCATAGGATAGGTAGGTGTTACCCTTTGAACCTTCCCTCGTGAAATATACTTAGCCTCCTAGCGACCAAGAGAACTTGATGTCTTTGAACCGTCATTGTTTGTGGAGACGACAATATATATTCACACAAATATCTCCTTGACACATTTTGGTTCTCATAGTTATGTTCGTTATGGTCATGAACATTAGCCACGGTTCTCATGAGAGTGTTAAGAATTGCGCCCACAATTCCCTTAGAAGCGACCTACTTCTCTCACATAGGTGATTCTTGATCAATCATTAAAAGCCACATGCTTAACCTCATATTGTCACTATTATAGGAATGGACTAGGAAGTTTGCTAACTCCTTAAATAAATGTGGAGTTTATTACTCCCCATTGACCCCGCTTTATACAAGTAGGTTGTCCTATTGAACCCGATCTTGGGATCTCCGTCACCGGGTTAGGTTTTCCTTCATATAAACTTTTCAAGGATTTAGTCACATTCCTCTTCATGACTTGTTAACTAACTCACATTTAGCTTTTCAAGCGGATCATCAAATTTATTCTATGACTTCATATTGTCAATGGGATAACCCATGCCGAGAGTAGTTGTCGATCGACATGATATGTTTGTACAAAATTGAGTTTCATGCAACTCTAAATATATCATGCTCCACGTAATTCTTAAGTATTCCAACTAGGCAAGAACTTCATGTTTGTTGACGTTCTTTTGAACTATAGCTAGGCCGGAATCCCACATCGAATTTATCTCAAGAATTTTGTAGAAAGGTCTCTCTTTCAATGTATTAATCTTGTTTGTAAGATTTTTTCTCTCACATGGATATGACATCAAGATCCTTAGTAATTTGTCACTTCACAAGTTTCATACTAGTGTATGCAAACTTTTTGAATGTCTTATGTTAATTATTTTCCAGATCATAATTAATGATTCCATATCTAGCATGCTATAGACCAAGGAATCAAGCGTATGTGGAAGATGCATCATTCGATTACTCATAGCTTCATCTACTAACATTCTTCTTTAGAAAAATCACTACCTTAAACCACAAGTGTTTTATGATGATCCCATAAGTTATATGTGTAAGTGTCACACTTGTAACATGTCATTCCAATTCACTTGTGAATATATATATATAATCACATTTAATCTCTTATCATTATATGATTATCTCAATTTATTATGTGATTATAATCACATAAAATCAATGTGTAATCATTTTACACAATCAAAATATGTCCAACTTAGCGAATAGACAATAGCTCACATGGATGACAATCACACCTTTCAAATTAGCTACATAAACCAACGTAATTGCTGTCATCTATACGTGTGTTATTTCTTGACATTTCACAATGTCCTACGGTTATATTCAACAATAGTCATTTCTTACATATGACAAACCGCTCGATTATTGGCAATATATTATTCATCCATTCTAGAATAACAAGTAGTTTGATTATTCGCAACAATATTCACAATGTAATATTTGCAACATCCAAACTTCCAATACTCGGTACAAAAATGAGCAACTTATTTATTCACATGTTTACAAAATTAGTTTCATAGTGATAAACAACACCGCACCAAACAACCTTAAATAGGCACTAATTTGCCACGATATTTTGCACCAAATAACACAAACATTTTTTTAATTAAAATCTCAAAAGAAAATAAAATAAAAATTGGTGCCAAACACATTATTTTACAATGCGACCAACGATTTTTCCATAATTTTGCGATTGTGACAACAAATCATCAAACCGAACTATTGAGTCCAAATAAAAGGTGTGACCAAAGGGTTCATCCATTTAAGCTCAAACTTTACGTAATTGAAGCTTAATGCCTTAGTTATGCACTATAAAAAATGGGTACAAAACTCCTCCGCTTACTATGAGAACAACACATGTTCTCGCGACAACTAGTATTTTGGAATCCAGATAACACCAAAATTCGCATTCGCAAGAATAAGTTTAATCTCAATATTTAGTCATGAAACTAATCTGGTTACACAAATCAAGATCATGACAGATTTCACCAACATGCTTTGAACACTTTATTGTTCAATTATAATTATGATTCACAAACTTTAAAAATAGAGGACAAACAACCCGAAAAAGGTTTAATCCTAAGCAAGATTACATAAAACTATTTTCGCCTTTCATGATATCAAAATCATGTTAGCAAGTTTGAAAAAACTATGTACAACCGGTTGTTACGCATTAGTGTCATAATAATCGCTAATCCTTTCAAAGCAAAGGCAAATTCATTTTAGTTTTGTTGACACAAGTCAAGGTCACATAATTAATTAAAACTTTAACTATCATAATTGGTATTCATGCTTTTATAAACAAAACATATAAACTCGTAAATGTATGTATGCATAGATTCTTTACAATACTAATCGCTTATTAGCAATAAAATAAAACTATTTACAAAACAATGCAACATTGTAAATTCCTTACCGAAAAGATAAAGTTGTCTAGCATGAACTTGCCCCGCATTATATGTCACTTATTATTATTATTTATTTCATTAGCTTATTGTAAGAGTTCTCGATCGAACCATACAAGATGATAATTGAAGAGTCTTAGTTATATATTCATTTTAATAATGAGAGAACTTGAACATTTCTACCCATTATAATAGTAAAACCAAAACATTCTAAGCCTTCAATATCATTTACTCACATAGTTGCATGTAATTTAATAATAACTACACATGGATAGTAAATTAATCAAAACAAAGCATTTTTGATTTCTTTAACAATACCGCTTTATCAAGATCTGTTGCAAACACATTTTGTATGAGGTTCATTCTAAAATGACAAGAGAGTTCAAATTTCCACTAAACATATCTCATTATTGCCTTGAATTAGAACAATCATACAAATAAAAAAAGTTGAGAAGGATCAAAACAAAGTGTCCCACCAATTAATTGATTAATCTACATATAGTCATTTTATTTACTATTGCAAGGATTTAAAGAACTTATTTGAAAATATGACATTCGTTACTCACATGCAATTTGTTAATAACATTCATACTCACACGCAATTTGTTTATCAATTGAAAACAAACAAACAAAAAATCATTAGATAACATGACCTCAAACAAATAGTTTATTCTACTAATCAATACTATCCGTGTTTTTTTTTCTTTTTCTTTGAATCATGTGTCAAAATCATCTACTTTTTATTACGTTTTACATTAACAGCCTCTCAAATAGCAACAATTAATCTGTCTTAAGATTGTTATATATATAAGTGTATATTGCTATAAAAGACAAATAAACCGTAATATGAAAACATAAAAGTGTGAGAATGATACCGTAAACCTTTATGTGTATAGACTCAAAGAAATACAAATAAGGAAAATGTTGAGGCATGTGACGCTCACGCTTCCTTAAGATAGAATTCGTCCTTCCACGGTGCTTGAGAATCGTGAACGATATCTCCTGTGATACAACAACAACGGATAACCTCGTTAAGACAAACGAGTTATTAAAGCTAACCAAAATGTGTCTTCCTCTATTACGAACCGATACAAAATGAATCAACATCTAGATCAACAACAAAAGGAGAGGAATTAGTTATGTGTTTTGGGTGTAAGAAAACAAATGAGAAAAACTCTCATTTATAGGTGAGGAGGTCAAGGGAAAAACGGTCGGATTAATTACACACATAATCCTACTAATGGCTCATCAACATAGAATTAAATTGGTCGTTACATATGATCACAAATTAATCTTGCAATAAACACCCATTAGTATATTTGATGACTATCAATTGTCATTCAAACCAATAATTTGACCATATTTTCCAACAGATACGTTCTTATAAAACATGTTTTGTTGTGATACTTAGTTACCGAGATACCTTCTTATAAAAGATGGTCGTCCAAGTAGGTCTATTTTTCTATTATTTGTGGTTTTATTTCTTCGCGTCACCTTTAATTTAGCCTATTGTCCAAACTTGTAAAGCTTATTAATCACTTGATGTCCGATCAATTTAACTTCTTTCACCTTTTAGAGGCTAGAGGAGATGCCGCGTGCATGCGGTATCTCAAATAACTTTTTTCACTGAATTATGTATTTTGTTTATTATGTTTTTTTACAATAAATTTACGGATATCAATTTCATTTACCAGGTCTGTTTATTTGGCCGCTCGTTCGGCTCGAGCTCGTTGGCTCGTGCTGTTCTCGGCTCAAGCCATTGCTTGCTGTCTGCCTCGGGCTTTAATATTTGTATAATGTGCTTTATTATTTGTATTAGTGACATTTAACGCAGGTACCGCTGCATGCTGTGGCGGTATCTGAAATAAAATTTTCAGTGAATCATGTATTTTAGTTTATTATGTTCTTTTCGACAATAAATTTACGAATTTCAAAAATTCGTTTTAGCTTCTGCCATTCGGCTCGAGCCTGTTTAGCTGCTGCATGTTTGGGCTCAAGCTTATTTGGGTCTTGCTGCCTGCGCTTGAATATTATTCAGACAATGACATTTAATGTAGGAATTGTGTTTAATTTGGTTGTACAATATGATTGTTAATTTGTATTTATTATGTTAGGGTTGTTTTAATAACTGTATTTATTGATCAATTAATTAAGTGACTATATTAAATAAAATTAATGTGGTGTTTTGTTTTTTTAATATGTGCATTAAAGTGGTATACGCTATGTTTCTTGTCTTATACGTTTGAAAATTATATGCATTAAAGTGTTGTACATTATGCTTATTTTCTTAATTATATGATTTACTAATTATAGTAACATGTGTAGGCTTATATTTTTAAGACTTCTTTTTATAAGAAGTCCTAAATACATTATTATGTAGTATAGATAATTGTAGATTCGAGATACTATAGTTAACATATATGAAATATAATAATTCAAGAATTCGGGAAATAAAATGCTGTTAATTTGATTTCGTCGATGGAAAGAGAAAATTGCAAAACTTAACATGTCCATGAATCAGTAAATTGTGATATAATTAAGGTCATGGTTTAAGTTCAATTCCATGAGAGGAGTTTTAAGGTCATCGTTTCTCATATTGATTGTTATGGTCGTTAATTTTCTTAGGAGAAACTTGTTATTGTAAGTGGTAACATGTGATTTTTGTTATTGAAGGTGCCAAGGACTTTTCTGCTTCTATCGATTATGTCAACTATCTAAATATCCTGGATATGGTCTATTTTATCGAATATCAAATGTAGTAAAACGTTTGACATCATTTCTAATAGCTACCTATGTACATTCGCAAACTTAGATTGATATTTGAATTGTAGTTTTTTTCTTTGCAGGCTTAGCTGAAAATATACACTTCAAGCTTTAAACGCCCTTGATATACAAAGTACTAGCATTTACGTGTTTTCTAGATGTTTTATCATATTCGATATTCCCAACATTAGAAATCATCAAGTCAACACAGAGATTATTCACCTAGCTAAATTTTATTAGTACCGTACAACTTTTATTTCATGTGTATTTTGGTACATTGGTTTGTAGATTATTTTTACTGCTATCTTATACTTATAAAGATGGAACTAACTTTACAACTCTTTTGTGTAATACACACAATAAAGCTCAAGCAAAAGAAATGAACGCAAAAGATTGTTGACACAATTATAGTGCTCCAGATCAACTATGCATAACATGTCACCTCATAACACAAACGTTATTGTGATGCTTACCAAGATCCTTACTTAAGAGTTACTTGAATGCTACAACATCATAATGTTGGAACATATTAACTTGATAAGTATATACTGTATGTGTTTTGAAAATATCCCACATTGATTGGTGACTGAAAGAAGGTATATGAAAACAAGTAACTTTTAAATATTAAACAAGCTTGTAACCTTTATACTTATTAATGTAAGATTTGTAAAATAACTATCTTCATATTCAAGTGTAAAGGTCTTTCAATCTTCTTTTTAACTTTAAATTATTAAATTGTTGACTTTATTATTATAACTTAAAGTTATTAAAAGCAAATTATTGTTGACTTTGTTATTACGAGGCTTAAAACTTTTTTTTAAGCTCAAAATTGTAAAAAACAGATTAATGTTCGATTGTTCAAAACAAATTAATGTTTTCTTTAATATTATAAGGCTCGAAACTTCTCACGAGCTATTCCTGTTGGTTTGTGGGAGTTGTAAACACGACAAAACAACTAAAAGTGTGTGAGCGTATGGCGGCACACACGATAAACACGAGTATACGTGTTGGACGTAAATATAACTTGAATTTAATACCCGTTATGCATGCTACTTGACCCGATTGTATTTAACGAGGCTTAAAACATTTTTTTAAGCTCAAAATTGTAAAAAAAAAAAAAAAAAGAAAAAAAAATTAATTAATGTACTTTAACATTATGTGCCTCGAGGCTTGCCCCGAGCATTAGTTTGTTATATTTGTCACGAGTCAAGCTCAAGCTTTAAAATCTCTTTTAACTTTCATTTCGCTTAAGATTGTTCAAAACAAATTAATGTTTTCTTTAATATTATAAGGCTCGAAACTACTCATGAGCTATTCGTGTTGGTTTGTGGGAGTTGTAAACACGACAAAACAACTAAAAGTGTGCGAGCCTATGGGGCACACACGATAAACACGAGTATACGTGTTGAACGAATATAACTTGAATTTTATACCGTTATGCATGCTACTTGACCCGATTGTATTTAACGACCCATGGACTATCTTTTGCATGGACTTGGGTTGAAGTGGATCGCCATGGGCCTTGTGTCTTCACCGATCGGGCAAGAGGAGCAAAGGGAGGGTGTGGGGTTTTAAGCTTGTCGACCAAGGCATAGCCCATGGCTTTCGGTTTGCATTGCTATATAGACACACCCTCACCTTGCCAAACTCATGCATCATAAACTATCCCTAAAGAATCCTAAACCGATTCACAAGTTCCAGCTTTTGATTCCTAATCGACTTACCCAAGTCGCTTAGGATTTTGTGTTTCGTCGATCCTTAAACTTGCAATAGATTCAAGTGTTCGAGGTTTGATTTGTTGATTGATACTTGTTGGTTCTCGGTTGTCGAACAAACAACAAGAGGATTTGTTTTACGGTCGAGTTTTATATCTCGGACAAATAAGCAGCTTTACATCGGACGTATTGTCCGATAAGAAGAAGCAAATAGCTTCTTTGGTTGGTTTCGCTCTCGGGCAGGAGTATATTGGGCAAGAAGTAGACTTGTTCTTGGAGTTTTCTTATTCGTATTATTCAAGTGGGTCAAATAGTTGATTGGGTTGTTTACGCTCTAGACTAGCTTCTTTATCGAACGATACATTATCGGGTTTTGTGTGATACTCGACACGCTAAGGCGCTGCTCGGGTAAAAGAAACTTCCTTTTCTTGAGCAAGTTTTTCAACCACATAGGCAATGAACCTAATCATTGTAGTGTAGTATTAGGGTAAGCCTCTGGGATTGATATGGTTCTCTCAGGGAATAGGAATGCTAGTGAGAAATTACTACGCTAAGGTTGGGGTTGAGGAAGATTATTTTTTTTTATCTTTTTATATATTTTTAGAAAACTAAATGTACGATCTCGGGGTTTGGATTTGGGGGGTGGTACTTCTACCGATTACTCTACTATCTAATTATCTAATCTAAAGGGTAGTTTATGTCTATTGAAGTGTGCTCGTATGATGATTAAAGATGTGTCTACCTAGATACCATTACTCCCTAGTTATCTTTTATTGATAGTTGAATTGTCACGCCCTTATTCTTAACTCGCTTTGTTTTCTAAGGTCGAGGTGTGCTTTTATCCCTAACTCTTTCAAGCTACCTAAGGTTAATGACTACGAAATCTCTAAGATTCATAAACTTAACACTAAGGTTTTCTTTGGATTTTAGCCTACAATTCCACTAGTAACTATAAACTAATGTTCACAAAGATTAATCAAGCATTAAAATACAAAGATGGCTTTAAGCCCTCCTAAGCCAATTACAATTAAAAAGAGACAACCAATCAATATTTAATAACTAGGTTTCATAGATCTAAGCAAACACACAAGTAAATTACCCGGACATGTTAAACATGCAAGCATTTACATTCAATCGAATACATAATGAAATCAAGGAATAAATAACTTATCTCGATGTAAAATAGGTATTAGAACCCTAAAATACCGCCAAGACGGACTATAATCGTTTTAGGTTTTACTCCACAAGTCTACCTCTCTAAAAGTCCGAAAATCAATTATATATAGAGTTACAACTGCGACGGCCACCTTTTAATTGTGACGCCGCCGATCGCCGCCATTAGGGTTTCGCTGGCCAAGTCAACTTTGGGACGGCGTCACGTTGTGGTTGTGACGCCGCCGCCTTCGCCTCGACGTCGTCGAACTGGATCTAGGCCGGCGAGGATGAAAAGTCTTCGTGACGCCTACTCTTCAAAGCCTCGACGCCAAGTGTAAAATAGCAATTTCACCCCGAGTCGTCACAAATATAGGACGACGCCGCCTTTGTTTATGACGCCGGGTGCATTTCCAAAGACTGAGTGTCTTGATCTTGACTTTAGCCATTTTCTTCACATATTCACCCTTTTCGTCCAAATAAGCATCATTCCAAGATTTTGCCTTCAAGAGACCTAAAAGTGAAAAGGAACAAAATTAAGTAGTAACCGATATAAAAGTGGGCGATTAAGGGCTTAAATGACCACTTAAACGTGTACGTTTTAAATCCTTATTAAATATCCCTACACTTGGTATTTACTTGTCCTCAAGCAAATGTGCTTTTGGCCAATCAATTTATAAGCTATGGGGCATAAAGCAATGGTTTAACATAATTCACAACAAGTATAAGCCCCGCAAAAGTCATAACAAGCACGGAAATTATATACTAGCACCTCACAAGTGGTGTTTGGATACTCATCTATCGGGTGTATATGAAATATATCAAATGGAAATGGAAGATAAACACTCATTAACCGGTCATAGTACAGAGATTACCATAGGCTTGAGACTAGATCAAACCTCCATCTCTTTGGCGTAAGCACTTAGGAACAACTATCTAAGAGGTCTTTTAAAGGGTTGTAACGTTAGGCTTACGGTTAGGGAAACAAAGGGTTTGGTTGGATAGGCGATTTAGTGGTGGCAAGTCAAAAATCTTTATGTTCAAGCATGAGAAGAATGGCGTTGCTAAGCCAAGACTCGACTCTCTAAACTCTAGATAACTTTGAAACAAACAAACATAAATATAAAGATAGATGTAGGATGGTAGCCCGTATGTTTTTACATTTTATTTTCAACACTTTTTTTTTCTTTTTCTTTTTTTCTATTTTTTTCGATTTTTTTTCATACACTTTTATTCTACCATCCTCTATGATAACATCAAAATATAAGGGATTTATAGGCACATCCCTACACTTGAGTTTTTATTACTCTAACACTAATTTGACCCAAATTGAAAAGATCAAAACACTTGGAGTACATTATTACGTAAATAAAGGGAATTTGAATTTAACGTTCTTTCCCGTCACTCCATAAAATTTAACTTTACCCATGAGTCCCAATCGTCCCAAAGTTGTGTACAAAGGATATGAATCGACTTAGCAACCATGCAAGTAACTAGATAATTGAACTAAGGTTTTAGTATGATAACAATAATGCACTAAAAGTGAGTGCATACAAGGTAGGCTAAGGCGATTTGGGTGTACATTTGGGGTGGATTGTAAACAATGTTTTCATTGATATTCCGAAAACCAAACATCATGAGAACCGCGAAAATGATAGGCTCGAGGGGTTAACTAGGGTATCGTGTACTAAAGATGAGTACAACGCAAGGTGTGGGGAATTACTCAACCGATGTGGAAGAGGTAATTATAATACATGTATCAAACAAGGGTTATCCTAATGCCTCTTATCATTTAGTTATTCCTAACTACACAAGTGTAGTCTCACTAGCGATCTCGGGATGCATCACAAAACAAGTTCTAAAATCTATTATACTACCGGTACACTCTCGAAGCATTAAAGGTGAATGCTTTAATTCCTACAAATCTAGGGGTGAACCTCTCATTTTTTTGGTGGAATTTGAGTGGTAAAGGGTTTTTGTGCTAGTCATATAACTTCCTATCCATGAGACGCTTTATTAAGACTAAAGACCCACTCCTACATGTCATGAAAAATTTTAAATTTGGTGCTAGTTTATTACACAAATGAAATAGGACAAGACAAATAGTCAAGGATAAGCATAGTTTCAAAGTTCCTGCTTTATTCTCCTCCCTACACTTAAACCGAACATTGTCCCCAATGTTCCCGAAAGTATCAAAGTTATGATAATGGAACGTAATTAAAAGAGAAAGAAACTAATACTCCCCTGATTAGCTCGGTAGGACGTGAAGTAGTGGTTAAATTCTTTCCAAGAAGAATGTATGCGTGAAAAGCTCCATCCAATCTTATGTTTCTTCTTCTTGATAAATAAAACCCGCACACTTTAAGAAAATAGATTTAAACCTTCGCGTAAAATTAGAGATAAAACTATATATGACTCTACTACACTAGGATATAATGCTTGTGGAATGGATGTTTGTAGATTTTCTAGAAAATTAAGACCGAGAAATTCCAAAAATTTATAAGTAGCACAAAAAAGAGAAAGTTAGATAAGTTGTTTCGCTCCTCCCGACGCCGTTAGTTGCAATCGACGCCGCCAGTTATCCCGATGTAAACCGGTCTCGATTTGCGTTTTCGAAAAATTACATCTTTAGAATCTAGAAAAGTTCCTGCAAAAAATCCATTATGACTCGATACAAGCATTTGACTCTAACAAACTCACACATATATCTTTTTCAATAATCGTAATTCTCATGTTCACATTCTTTTAAAAACGTGTGTAATCTTCCCTACACTTATCCTTTTAGTAAAATACCTTTATACGTAATTAAGACGAGGTTAAAGACAAAATAAAGCATTTTCACAAATTCAAACATGAGAATAAACAATCAATGAAAAGATATATGACACACAAACAAGCAAACAATTAAGCATGGGTTGCCTCCCACGAAGCGCTTTTCTTTATTTTTGAGTCTTGTAGCTAGACTCAAAGTCGTGACCCTACGTGACTTTATTTCCGTCACCTTCTTCCTCATGATGGTCTCTATTGGGGTTTTCCATGTTATAGTAGTGCCCTATTATGCACCTTTCTAAGAAGTCATCTTCTCCCCAATCGGTTCTATATTCCGGTCCTAGTTTCAAGCAATCCTTATAGAACCCAAAAATCTTATTCATCACATAATCTATTCCTTTCTCCTTATCCCCCTCCTTCCTATAGTAGACCGATAGCTTAAGTTCTTTTTCATCATTGGATAATGATGAAAATTTCTCAATCTTAAACGGCATTTGGTAAGCTACGTCATCGGTCTCATCTTTAAGTCTAACTATCCCTAACGACAGATCATAAGTCATCCCGGTTTTCTCTATGAAAGGCTTTCCTAGAATAACGTGGGACAAGCTAGGATCTATGGTCGTACTAATATCATCCACAATTATGAAATTCGCAGGATACGCGAAACTTCCTACATAGACGGGCAATCCCTTAACTCTACCAAGAAATTAAATCTAACTCTAGGATTATCGGGATCTTGCCTAGTTTGGATAGGCTTCTTCATCACCCAATTATAGTACGTGCTAGTCATGATGTTTATTGGGGACTTGCGGTCAATGTAGGCCTTTTCCACAGGTAGATGTTCTATGCAACATGGTATGTTGAGATTCCAAGGGTTCCCAAACTTGATCCTAGGGCTTTTCCTAACATACATGTGACGGAGGTCGCGCACTAAGTGTGGGTGGCGAGAGAGTTCCTATTCTGTAGGAAACTTATTGAAATATTCATCACCTACTTCATTTACTTCATCGGTTGATTCATTCATAGGAGTCTCACTAACCTCAAGTATCGTCTCATGGTTCGCTTCGTCACTAGTCCTATTAGGTTTCACTAAGGTGGTGGTATTGACGAATTGAACGTGCTTGGCTAACTTACTTGGGTCCTTAATTTTCACACCGAAGCTTCGGAGAATGGGTCGAGATGGCATTAACCTTTTGGTGGTCTTCCTATCACTATTGGTCATAGCTTTCAAAAGGTTATCTATCTTCCTATCCATCTCGGCTTGTTGTTGGTTAAAGCGGTCCAAAGCTTGGCTATTTGAGCTTCTTGGGATGTAACTAGGTGTTGCAACATCCCTTCTATGTTTTGTTGGCTAGGGCCGTAAGAGGGGGGCCATGAGAAATAATTAGAGGTGAATTCTTTGGTTTGTCCCTAATAGAAGTCGGGTTTGCCCCTCCATGCTCCTCGGGCATCATTGAAAGTCCTAGGTCCGGGTGTCGTAGGGAATCTTCCTCCCATTCCATTGGTACGCGAGGATGCGTAGTCAACGGAAGCTTGTTCGGGGATTCTTGTGCAAGTACGAGTGTCATGGGGACCACTGCATAGCTCACACAAGGAAGAGACTTTGTTCACTTGGCGTGAAGACTTAGGACTTTCGTAGGAGCTCATTAGGAATTTGACTTGATCTTCAAGTTCGAGCATCCTACGATCGAAAGTTTGTGAGTTAATGGGAGGCAAGGAGATTGCCTTTACGGTTTTGGGCAACTCACAGGGGTCATTCCAACTTTCATTGTCATATAGAGCAAGGTCCTCTATTGTACCCCACGATTCTTCCGATGTAAGATCACTAAGTTTACCACCGGCCTCTTGGTCGATGGATTGCTTAGTTGAGAAGTTGACATGATCGTAAAAGATTTGGACTTGAAGCCAAAGATCGATGTTGTGATAAGAGACTTTATGGAGCAAGTCCTTGAATCAATTCCATGCTTCAGAGAGATTCACCTTGACGTTGTTGGAATATCAAGATTTCATTCCTAAGCTTAGTAGTTCTCCCGTGGGAAAAATTGGGCAAGGAAACGAGTGGTGAGATCATCCCAACTTGAGATGGAGCCATGGAAGTCGCCAAGCCAATTACTAGCTTGGTCCCGTAGAGAGAATTGGAAGAGACGCAAGCGCGTGGTCTCCCGAGTAGTAGCATCAAGGTCGATGGAATCGACTATTTTAAGGAAATCCTTAAGATGTCGATTAGGATCTTCTAACGAAGTCCATGGAATGCACATCGCTTTGTACCAACCGGATGGTGTCGGATCGCAGGGCCGTAGTTTGAGCTTGATCGGGAGCTCAATGGTATTCCTATAGCCTAGGTGGCTTGGTCTAGAGTATTCACCAAGAGAACGGCCTCTTGGTGGGTCATTTGTGGTGGGTTGATGAGTGGTGGTTGATTATCACCTTCCATGATGAAAAGTGATAGGATTACTAACAAAGGTCACGAAGAAGGGGATAGACTATGAGGAAGCTAAAATTGAGAAAAATCTTACTTGATAGGAATCAAGCAAGGAACCTAAATGAGATAGAATCCTAACTAGCTATTCCATTCCCGCAGCGCGCCAAAACTTGATACGCTGCATAACGCTGCTCGGGGTCAAAGGAAACTTCCTTTTTCGAGCAAGTTTTCAACCACCTAGGCAACCGAACCTAATCATTGTAGTGTAGTATTAGGGTAAGCCTCGGGATTGATATCGCTCTCTAGGGAATAGGAATGCTAGTGAGAAATTACTACGCTAAGGTTGGGGTTGAGGAAGATTATTTTTTTATCTTTAATATTTTTAGAAAACTAAAGGTACGATCTCGGGTTTGGATTTGGGGTGGTACTTCACCGATTACTCTACTATCTAATTATCTATTCTAAGGGTAGTTTATGTCTATTGAAGTGTGCTCGTATGATGATTAAAGATGTGTCTACCTAGATACTATTACTTCCTAGTTATCTTTTATTGATGGTTGAATTGTGACGCCCTTATTCTTAACGTTGTGTTTTCTAAGGTCGTAGGGTGTGCTTTTATCCCTAACTCTTTGAAGCTACCTAAGGTTAATGACTACGAAACTCTAGGATTCATAAACTTAACACTAAGGTTTTCTTTGAATTTTAGCCTAAAATTCCACTAGTAACTATAAACTAATGTTCACAAATATTAATCAATCACTAAAACACAACGATGGCTTTAAGCACTCCAAAGCCAATTACAATTAAGAAAAGAGACAACCAATCAATATTTAATAACTAGGTTTCATAGATCTAAGCAAACACACAAGTAAATTAGCCAAACATGTTAAACATGCAAGCATAGACACATTCAATGAAGACATAATGAAATCAAGGGAATAAATAACTTATCTTAATGTAAAATAGGGTATTAGAACCCTAAAATACTGTCCAAGACGGACTATAATCGTTTTAGGTTTTACTCCACAAGTCTACCTCTCTAAAAGTCCGAAAATCAATTTATATATAGAGTTACAACCGCGGCGACGCCACCTTTTAATTGTGACGCCGCCGATCACCGCCATTAGGGTTTCGCCTTGGCCAAGTCAACTTTGGGACGGCGCCACGTTGTGGTTATCACACCCGCCTTCGCCTCGACGCCATCTCGAATCGGATCTAGGCCGCCCGATGAAAAGTCTTCGTGACGCCCTACTCTTCAAAGCTCGACGCCGTCAGTGTAAAATAACAATTTCACCCCGAATCGTCACAAATATAAGGATGGCGTCGCCCTTTGTTTGTGACGACGTCGGGTGCATTTCCAGCAGCTTGAGTGTCTTGATCTTGACTTTAGCCATTTTCTTCACATATACACTCCTTTTCGTCCAAATAAGCATCATTCCAACATTTTGCCTTCAAAACACCTAAAATGTGAAAAGGAACGAAATTAAGCAGTAACGGATATAAAAGTGGATGATTAAGGGCTTAAATGACCCCTTAAAAGTGTATGTTTTAAATCCTTATCAAATATTTACACTTGGTATTTGCTTGTCCTCAACCAAATGTGCTTGGCCAATCAATTTATAAGCTAGGGGATAAAGCAATGGTTTAACATAATTCACAACTAGTATAAGCCCAAAGAAAAGTCATAACAAGCATGAAAGTTATATACTAGCACCTCAAAAGTGGTGTTTGGATACTCTCATCTCTCGGTGTATATGAAATATATCAAATGGAAATGGAAGATAAACACTCATTAACCGGTCATAGTACATAAATTACCATAGGATCGAGACTAGATCAAACCTCCATCGCTTTACGTAATCACCTAGGAACAACTATCTAAGAGGTCTTTTAAAGGGTTGTAACGTTAGCTTACTGTTAGGGAAACAAAGGGTTTGGTTGGAAAGGCGATTTAGTGGTGGCAAGTCAAAATCTTTCATATAAGAATGAGAAGAATGGCGTTATAAGCCAAGACTCGAGTCTCTAAACTCTAGATAACTTTGAAACAAACAAACATAAATATAAAGATAAATGTAGGATGGTAGCCCGTATGTTTTTTTTATTGTTTTTCATTTTTTTTCAACACTCTTTTTTTCTCTTTTCTATTTTTTTCGACACGATAACATCAAAATATAAGGGATTTATAGGCACATCCCTACACTTGAGTTTTTATTACTCTAACACTAATTTGACCCGAATTGAAAAGATCAAAACACTTGAAAAGATCAATACACTTTAAGTGATGTATGGGGCGATCTAGGTTTCGTACCTAGTGACGGTCTTATGGTTCTCCGTTTGGGGAAGACTCGCAAGAGTACTCGGAACAATATGTTTTTATTTATATTGATGTTTATGCTTATATGTTTGTGATTCCTATATGTGCATTACTACTTGCTTTGTCACCTAATTGTATGCAATATGGAATAATACATATCGTAACCATAACATTAATATTGGTCTTTATTTATACGCCTAAATAACATGCTCAATTGTGACCGCTATTTGATTCGTGGAAAATCATTTTGTAAAAGAAGTGACCTAATATATGAAACACGTTTTCAAGATTTAAAACCTAGACGCTATGGACACTGGGATGTACGGCTCACCCACTAGAACAAACTCAAAAGGAGGTTTAAAGAGGTGCATACAATCGCATCGAAAGGATGTCTAGGTTATTGCTTCAGCACCGGTCCTCCGCCTCCCCCGTGCGCTCGATTGAGCTACCGTGAACCATGATGATCACTATGTTGTCATTACTAAACATTTTTAAAATTAGTGTTACAAAGTTGTTTTGCATGCTTCTTTGTACACGACTTTTACCATATTTATATGTGCATACCTATTTGTTAATTTTAAGTTTATGTCATCCAACTATGAACACGTGCATTTGGATTGACTTTTCTGGTCAGACCTAAGGGCCTTTCCAACCCATGGTAATTATTTCGCTTAGGTCAGAACTCTGGTTATTTTTACACGTTCATACTTGGTCGACTTGTCTCGAGTTGGCTTGGTCAGACCTTGAACCCGAGGCATAAGCTGAGAACTAAACATGCTTTAGACATTGTTACTTGATACTAATGCCTTAAACAATCTCATAAAGTCTAAGAGTTGCATTATGCAATTAACGCTCGTCGCTTACCTCTTGTCCTATTCTTTTATGCACTAGTCAGAACTATGGTAATTAAGTGGGAGTGCAAGATGGATCTTAGTCTTATTGGTAATTAATTGGGTAGTTAATTCTTTTAAGAATGTAATTATCAAAAATACTAATTATTTGAACTTTTCAATTGTAGATGAGTACTTAAGTCGGAAACAGTTCAGTACTCATTAGTTTCTTTGAGAAACAAAAACTCACTGGACCTAACTTCAATGATTGGTATCACCAGCTTCGCATTATACTATCAGCTGAAGATAAGGAAACTTATTTGGAGCATCCTATACCGCACCTCTGTTGTAAAAATCGCCCCTGCGTCCGATTAATCCTCGCGATAATCGCTAATCGCCGAAGCGCCTTTGATTTATCATAATCGCCTATTTAATTGTTTTGGTCAAAGATCGCTAAAATTGGTCAACAAACCAATTAATCAGACAAAATCGAACAAAATCGGTCTAATCGGACAAAATCGCTTAAAAACCGGTCAATAAAGTCTCTTAAAATCAGACAAAACCACTTAAAAATCTGTCAAAAAACCGATTAATCAAACAAAATCGGTCAAAGCTCGCTTAAAAATGGTCAACAAACCGAGTAATATCTATGTTTGACTTTGAATAATTATGTATTATGTTTATATTTGAACACTTGAAATATTTGAACTTTGATGCACTATGCTTATCTCATACATATAATATAATACAATATCTAAAATTACAATTTTGTGCATAAAATTATAATCGATTAATCCTCGCCTAACCGATTAATAGCTAGGCCCCACCCGACCGCCTCACTAGCGCTAGCGATTTTACAACCTTGCTCGCAAGACTGCTACTCCCGCCACCCTATCCTCGCTGAAGCCCTTGCATTAATCGCTTGGGTCAAAGGTAGGGGTGTAAACGAGACGAGACATCTCGCGAGCTATTCGAGATCAAACCGAACTACTCGAAATCGACTGATATAAACGAGTCGAGCTCGAGCTCGAGCTACTCGAGTACACTTCCGAGCCGAGTTAATGAAAAGAAGAAACAAATACTGCAGCTAGTTCTTCGTGCATTTGCACTATATAACTCTACTCTTTCCTAAATAATCCTTAGTATATGACACTAGTTGTGATACTCACATCCGTAATAATACTCATGATCTAAGGGGCGAGGGAAGTCAAGCCGGAGCTTTAAGTCTCAGATGTGGACAATGGTCAACGGACAAAAGTTGAAGCTATTGGAATTTATCATTTATCTCTCCTAGCGGATTAGTTATTGTTTTAAATGATTGTCATTATGCTCCTCTATTACTAGGGGATTATTTCGATTTCTTGTTTGTATGATGATGGTTTTATTAAGCATTTTGAATCGAATAATTATATTTCGTTTTAAGAATAACGTTGTATATTTTATCGCTATTCCTCGTAATGGTGTTTATGAAATTGAGATGTCTTGTTCGAATACCCATAAAATTTCTATGTTTGTTGTAAGCAATAAAAGAGCCAAGTTTAACTTGGACTCGACTCTCTTTTGGCATGGTTGTCTTGGACACATTATCAAGAAACGCATGGAGAAGTTGCAACACGATGGACTTCTCAACTCATCTGACATTAAGTCTCTTGAAAAGTGTGTTGCTTGTATGTCTTGTAAGATGGCTAGAAAACCTTATTCACATCAAGTGGAAAGGGCTAAAGATCTACTTGGACTTATACACTTAGATGTATGTGGCCCATTTAGAATCACATCAAGACAAGGAGCAAATTACTTCGTGACTTTCACTGACAACTATAGTCGGTATGGTTATGTTTACTTGCTGAAACATAAACATGAAGTGTTTGAAACATTTAAGGTGTTTCAAAAGGAAGTAGAAAATCAACTCGGAAGACCATAAAATCACTACGCTCGATCGTGGAGGTGAATATATGCGCCAAGAGTTTTTGGATCATCTAAAGGAGCATGGGATTATTGCCCATCGAACTCCTCCTTATACTCCACAAAGACAATGGTGTATCGAGAGGAGAAATCGAACCCCGCTTGACATGGTGCGTTCATGATGAAACAAACTACTCTTCCAAAGTCCTTTGGGATTATGCCCTTGAGTCATTGCACGATTCTCAATATGGTTCTAACTAAGAAGGTTGAAAAGACACCATATGAAGTATGGCATGGGCAAGCCCCTAAGTCATCATACTTAAAAGTGCGGGGTTGTGAGGCTCTTGTTAAGCGTGATACACTTACCAAACCTGACAAACTTGAACCTAGAGCTGTTAAGTGTATCTTTGTAGGATACCCTAAGGAAACTATGGGATATTCTTTCTATCTTTTATCTAAGAACAAAGTTATTGTTGCTCGAAATGTTGAGTTCTTTAAGAATGATCTTATGGATCTTGAAGCAATTAGGAATTTAGATGATCTTGAATTAATTCAAGAAGAAGATACAAATCCTTTTTTAGACACTAGCATTCATCACGATGAGGATGATCAAGAAATTGAAGAACCTCAAAGTGATATTGTTCCCATTTGAAAGTCCACTAGAACACGTCGTGCTCCTGACCGTATGTGTTTATCAATTGACGACGAGGACCATGAGTTAGGGATCTTGGTGAACCCAATAACTATAAAGTCGCATTTTTGGATCCTCGAATCCAAGAAATGGCTTGATGCAATGAATGTAGAAATGCAATCCATGAAAGACAATGATGTATGGGTCTTAGTGAGCTTCCTCCTAATCGCAAAACATTTGGCGAAAGTGGATCTTCAAGAAGAATATCGATATGGATGGTAAGGTATACACCTTTAAAACTCGCCTCGTAGCAAAGGGCTTCACCAAACCTACTAGATTAATTATGAAGAAACCTTTTCTTTGTTGCGGATATTAGAGCTATAAGGATTCTTATAGCTATAGCGCATTATAACTTTGAGATATGGCAAATGGACGCCAAAACCGCCTTCCTCAATGGACATCTTTATGAAGAGGTCTATATGGAGCAACCTAAGGGTTTTGTTGATCCAAAATATCCTAACCGTGTATGCAAGCTCAAACGTTTCATTTATGGACTTAAGCAAGCATCGAAAGCAATGGAATAAATGTTTTGATGATGAGATCAAGAAATTTGGATTTTCTCAGAATCAAGATTAGCCATGTGTATATCAGAAAGCTAGTGGGAGTTATGTCACTTTCATAATTCTATATGTTGATGACATATTGCTTATGGGAAACAATATTCCAATGTTACAAGATGTAAAATCCTATCTTGGAAGATGTTTCGCTATGAAAGATTTAGGTGAAGCTGCATATATTCTTGGAATCAAGATCTATCGAGAGAGATCTAAATTATTAATTGGTTTATGTCAAAGTGCTTACATTGAGGTATTTGTAAGACAGTTATTATTTTCTGATTAATAAAGATACGAGGTATTTGTTATTATATTCATATAAATTTGTTATTCCATATTTGCATGTTTAATCCATGAAATGATTTATCATTCTAAATATGTCCATTTTCGGTTAACAATATGGGAATATTGTTATGATAAGGCAAATGTGAGTGTTGGTTATAATTCTAACGAGAATTTGGATTGTTCCCATCAAACTCATATGTATTCACTAGAGATGCATATTGATTCCCCAACTTTCAAACATTTACTTTTGGATCCTTGTCATAAGTAAAATATTGAAAATGGTTTCTTATCTTCGATCCTTAGACTTGAGATGCAAGTAAGTTCATATGTGTGGATATCATTTTTGTAAGTATATGCAAACGCTATCCGAACAAGGTAGTTATAAAGGCTAAATTTCGAATGATGTGAAGCAAGATCCACAACACTTGTAGTCAATAAAGGATTTGTTACTCCACTTGATTTGTGCAGAAGATACCATGGCTCTCTCCGATTTAATCGGATAATCGTTCGACCCAAAGGGTAATGCAAGATGATTCTTGATTACGTTTGGTATATCGAATTAAAATCTATAACGAGATTCTAAATGGTTAAACTATATGGAATGATTTCAGATCCATAATTCATGGTTTAACGGTATCTATAATAAATAATAATTAAAGCAAGACATTGAACGACCATGCTACGAAGAAACTTTTACGAAACTATTCTCTTAGACACTTTTAGTTAAAAAGCAAGTGAGAGCGTTTGCTAGGCGTTTCCGTCGTTAGTTTTGTGTGCCATTCGACACACAAACTCCCAAGTGGGAGCTGTTGGTTTGTGGGAGTTGTAAACACGATAAAACAGTTAAAAGTGTGAGAGCCTATGGGGGCACACACGATAAACACGAGTGTACGTGTTGAACGTAAATAGAACTTGAATTTATACCTGTTATGCATGCTACTTGACCCGATTGTATTTAACGACCCATGGACTATCTTTTGCATGGAATTGGGTCGAAGTGGACTGCCATTGGCCTTGCTTCTTCACTGATTGGGCAAGAGGAGTAAAAGGAGGGTGTTTAGGTTTTAAGCTTGTCGACCAAGGCATAGCCCATGGCTTTGTCGGTTTGCATTGCTATATAAACACCCACTCACCTTGCCAATCTCATGCATCATAAACTATCCCTAAAGAACCCTAAAACCGATTCACAAGTTCCAGCTTTTGATTCCTAATCAACTTACACAAGTCGTTTAGGATTTTGTGTTTCTGTTCGATCCTTAACCTTGCATTAGATTCAAGTGTTTGAGGTTTGATTTGTTGATTGATACTTGTTGGTTCCTGGTTGTCGAACAACAGTAAGAGGGATTTGTTTTATGGTCGAGTTCTATCTTAGACAGCAAAGCAGTTTGCATCGGACGTATTGTCCGATATCTGGTAAGAAGCAAATAGCTTCTTTGGTTGGTTTCTGTTCTCGGACAGGATTATATTGGGCACGAAGTAGACTTGTTCTTGGAGGTTTCTTGTTCGTGTATTATTCAAGTGGGTCAAATTGTTGATTGGGTTGTTTACATTCTTGACTAGCTTCTTTATCGAACGTATACGTCATCGGATTTGTGTGTGATACTCATAGAGATATCTAATTTAGATATTGGGGTTTCGTTTGGTTTTCTTGTTCGTTACTTAAGTTCAATTGCCAAGCAATGTTAGGTTTTCTATTTTCTCTTTTATTCATTAATGTTTATTATTACGTGTTTAACCTTATTGCAATTACTAGATCCATATCCGCTGAGTACAGGTTAACGGTTAACTTAGTTCTAAAATACCAACAATTCCGAGCTCGAGCATGTAAATCGGTCACGACTCGAGTTCTAGCTGAAATTATAAGGTTCGAAACGAGTTCGAGCTCAAACTTTATGATTATAAACGAGCTGAAGGCAAGCTTTGACATCCTCGAGCCGAACACAAACTTCCTTTTTGGATTAAATTATTGAAAACAAGGTTCAAAACTTGTCACGAACCGATCTTAGTATGAACATGTGAACTTAGTCATGAGTCAAACGCTAGTTAATAATATAAGGTTCAAAACGAGCCCCACCGTGAGATATTTGTTGAATTTATTGTCTGGAGGATTAATTTAAAGTGCATACTTTGAAATGCGATACAACATTATCAGCGTTGTATTTCAAACATTCTATCATACTCGATATTTGTTAAGTATACGATTTTAAGTTTGGTTTAACTACTGTGTTAATACAAATAAGCCATAAAAACGTTTATTTATGTTTTACGATCTTCTAATATTTTGTCGATAACAAACGTAAAATCATTTTAACGAAACAAATAAAATACGTAAATAGTTTGAGCCAATAGTTTTCTAACACACTTAACGTTTTCACATAAAACACTAAAACAAGTATAAGTGATTTTATGATTTAGTAAATATATGTACAACAACTAGTGTTTACATATTGGGCAAAATATATACACAACTAGTATATATTATATAAATGGGTAAAACTACAACCCATGGAAAATATCCATAACCCATGGTATTGACCCATATCGACAAGGTACAAACAACAAGCTTAATCACTCTGCCTACCACTGTGAATGGCCGACCGTAATAAGCTTAAAACCGCTAAGCACGAATGCAATGAAGATCCGAGGAGTATAGAGTCTCCCGGTCGTTATGTCCCAAATGAGCTATGCAATGGATTATCAAACGTAAAGTGATCGAGGAATTTGAACGAAAAAGGATTTGATAATGATTATAACTACGAAAAAGCCAACAAATTACAATGGCTTAAATGCAAATTAAAAGAAATTAAAAGATTAAAAATATTAAATAAACGCTATCACTATATTTAAAATGATGTTTTGTTTTTATGTTTTTATAAACCGAATTTAAAAACTACGCGACGCATAAATAAAAATGTGAAACTTACACAATATTAACCCTAAAAATATGAAATGATATTTTACAATCCTAATGATAAAAGAAAATTTATAGAAAAGAAAATTATTTTTATAACTAATTAATTAATTATTATTAATTAAAACTATTTTAACTATTTAATAATAACCTAAAATACAAGAAATTAGGAAATAAAGCTAGAAAAATAAAATTAAGACTTAGAAAATCTAAAATATCAAAAGAGACTTTTCAAAATTATTTTTATATTTTTCGATTATTTTCTATTTTCTAGGAATTAAAACTATTAAAACTAATTAAATGGCTTAAAAATACAAATTTAACTAAGAAAAATCTAGAAAATATTTTTTGACTTTTATATTTATCTTAACTTAAGAAAATGAAAACTTATTTTTTGAGACTTTTCTAAATTTTTGTATTAAATGCTAATTAAAAGTGCTAAAACCGAATTAAATCAAGAAAAATACTAAACAAGACAGGAAAAATCTGAAAAATTCAAGATAACTCTATAATAATATAAGGAATCTAGGAAAAATAGAAAACAAGTGCTTGTGTGTGAGAATTGAGGTTGCTATCTCAAGTGCTTAGAAATAAGACTAAATAAGCAAATGGGACACAACAAGCACCAAACTCGAAATGTAAGGTCTAATATGCTAAAATTATCCAATTGCAACTAGAATCAACAAGCTAAAACCTCTGGATAGCAATCTAACAGATTTGGCTTATTTGAGTTGAATGCACAAAAACAGTTTTAAGGGTCTACTTGCAGCTTAAAAATAAGGCACCTAATAAGCTAGAAACTGGAAAACCAAAGTGGGAACCTCAAGAGTACCTGGCTAGCTATGTCTAAACCAAACTTCAGACCTAAATGAGCTGAAATGAGCTCTGTGCAAGGTTTGCAAGAATCAGACAACACAATGCGATTCAAGCACCTATGCACAGGGCACTTAAGCCCTTCTTGACAGGCATTTTTGAAGCCTCTAAAAAATTCACAAAATTTTATAAAAATGATGACAAGAAAGTAGACCAAGGGAAGTTTTCAAAGCAACAAGTTTCACTGAATTAGGCTTAGAAATGAATCCAAGAAAAATCACTCTCAGCTGGCTCAAAACAGGATTTTCAGTTGTTGACTTTTGAAGTGAAAATGAAACTTTGACTTTTTTGAGTTTTGATTCAAATTTAAGGACTGATCTTGGTTTATATTGATGAAATGAAGTTACAAAAAGCTTGGTCTATGGATTTTGAACATAAAACAAGTGATTGGATTTCCAAAAACACAACAGTGAAGACAGTTAGACTGATTTGATGTAATGTTGACTTATTTGAGTGTGCAGCACCAAACTATGACCAATATGAGTCTATTAGAACTAAACAAACCACAAACAACCAAAGTCTCTCACCGAATAAACCTCTAACACATTTTAAGTGACAAACCAAACACCACTTAATTGACTGCTTTGCAATTTATAATGAGATAACAACTGAACCAACTAACATTAATGATCAAACTAAGTATAATTAACCTAAATACAACTACTTCAACAGATTTGAACCAGTTTAAAGCTGCAAAAACAGATAATGCAATGAAACTTTAAAAATTACTTACAAGAGTCCCTAGCCACTATGGCTTGAAAACAGTAACCAAAGGATCACTACCCTAGTTTGATCAACCCATTAACTCATAAACAACCCAATTCCAACACTGCATCACCCATTGACCATTTCCATTACCAAATTGACCCGCTTGACTTT
Source organism: Chrysanthemum lavandulifolium (assembly GCA_022545495.1). Classification (NCBI taxonomy): domain Eukaryota; kingdom Viridiplantae; phylum Streptophyta; class Magnoliopsida; order Asterales; family Asteraceae; genus Chrysanthemum; species Chrysanthemum lavandulifolium. The sequence goes on from CM040241.1 coordinate 280,293,646, forward strand.
TGTTGACCAAAGATCCAATAGTGATTGAAACTTGATTGCAGTTTGTAAAAGATGAAATAAGCTTAAAATTAAGCTAATAAGAGCTAGTATGTAAGACTTTGAATCGAAGCTTAAAACAAAGGGACATGAAATGTAAATTGTAAACACAAACCGATATTAATGCTTGAAATGAGTTTCAAGACACTTAAAAACTTTAAATTAATACAAAGTAACAAAAGATTACAAGGTTTCGCTAAATTAAGAACTTTAAAATAAAATGACATTTTAAGAAAATTAAAACTAGTAGACTCCTTTTGCTTCTTCTCATGCTTCCTTTTATATCCAAAGTCTTTCTCTCTATTCGATTGTTTCAAAGAATATCCTCGACCATTGGATGGCTTTAATTTGATCTTGGCCATAGAATCGGTTTGGCGCCAAAATTGTTATTCGACAATGGAGAGATTGAGTGAAATGGGGAGAGGCATTAAATGCATTTGGAGTTTGGTGGAGGTAGGGGAACAAGGTGAGGAGATTGGTCGAGTGGTGGGAATGGAATGGTGGGCGCATGAGGGGAGGAAATGGGGAAATGGGTGATGGCGGGGTGTGTTTGTTTGACTGGTTCGACCACGTGGTTTTTAATATTAAAGGGAAGGGTCAAACAGGGGGTCACATGGGGTTAAGGTGGTCCAAGGGTTTAATGATAGGGTCCAAAATAGGTTTAAAGGATTAAATAAACAAGGACCTATGTTGTAATTTCGAAAATAGAGGACCGATTCGCTAATTCATCAAAGTTGCTCCAAGGGCTAAAAGTGACAAGCTCTAAAAGTACAAAGACCACTCTTGACAATTTCAAATTTCAGGCCATTTTGCCAAATTTGAAACTCAAGGACCAATTTTGTAATTTCTCAAAACTTTTGATATTTTCACCAAAGGACTAATTTTGACAACTTATGATTTAAAAGGACCTTGGTGATTTTTCTTTGAAATTAGGACTCGTGGACTATTTTTGACAATTTTAGAAACTGGGGACTGAATCGCCAATTATGCAAACTTTGCTCATTTTTCATCCGATTTTAAACATTTTGTATCCGAAACATATAAAATGAAATTTTGGAATATTTTCAAGATTTTGATGCATTTCGAGCATTTTTAAACGTTTTGCAGCTCAGATTGATAAAAATGATGAGTATTTACACACTCATCAATCCCCACACTAAACTATTGCTAGCCCTAGCAATCTTTTGAGAAAACTTAATGGATTTGAAACTCTTTACCAAAAGCCATTACTCGGAGTAGCCAAATGTTTTAGTTCAAGTAAGAACCATGGTACACCGATAACCATGTGATTTTGAGCAAACCACCGCCTTCCAACGGATTTGATTTGTCTTTACCGAGTCGCTTGCTGGACTAGCCAACTCTTAGATAAATTATCAATATTATCTTTGGTGAGCCGATTACCAATTATGGTTTTCCATCGCTTTACCACAAGCCATAAACTTATGGGCTAGCCAACTCTTCACTTTTTAGGATATGGCGAATGAATACCATACAATTTTGGGCAAATTGCAAGCCGTCAACGGATTTGATATATCTTTACCAAGAGCCGTTTGCTCTCGGATTAGCCAATCCTTTTGTTTATTAGACAAGGCGGATCGATAACTGGATGAGTGTTGAAAACACTTACTCCAAAAAAAAATTTTGGCCAAAAACGGGAATTAGGCGGTATAATTACATGATAAAATTCGAGAAATTCCCCACACTAGAAATGAATATTGCCTCAATATTCAAAGTACCGCGGTTATGCCGAAACAAAGAACGTGAAAGGAAATACTACGGCCATTATTTAGAAAGAAGATTTTTTTTTTTTTTTTTTTTAAGACTTATATACAAAACATGTGGCAACCCCCCCACACACACTAGGGTGGTAGAAAGTAGAAAGAAGAAGCTAAACCATCAAGTTTTGTCACACAAGCTAGCCACTGTGAATGGCTAACCGAACAAACTTAAGACATACCGTAAATATGGGTGACAACCCATATGGCATGCTATGTTTTTGATTACCGAGTCGCTAGCTTGACTCGATCCCCGCATTCATTGGTTCATGGGAAAGTAACGTGGAAAACCAATCTCGATCGGACTTTCGCTCACAATGTTAATAAACATATGAACATCGAAAGTTCCACACCGATGAGATATAACCGCGTATTGTTAATAGTAGAAACTATAAAGGATGATACCGGGTCAAAGATGGTGTCCTCATTCCGAAAGAGAAAAGGAAAGAGCAACCACACCATCCGTGAAGAATGGAATAAAGACGTACATGAGAATGCAAGTCCATTCCTCAGAGAGAGAAGTAAATCACCGCTTTGACATCTTTAAGCTTAAACTTGAAGCTTAGATGGTGATTGTCAAGAAGATGTCCGGAGGAGGGTGGGAAACGGTTCTTCAATCAATGATTTTCCGGAAAAGGATGTCTCCTCGGATCAAAGTAGTATTATCAATTCTGTTGAATTGACTCATCACTAAGAAAGGCATCGACTTCTTTCCAAAGTTGTCATCTTCCTCATCAAAGTGAGGAAGGGATGGAAGAGTCGGGAATAAGAATAGAGGATGATGGATCATTTTGAGCAATTCATCAATGGAAGGATGTCTCCCATTGGATCACAAACATCATCATCCAACTCGATGAAACTCAAGAGAGTTTGGTTTCATCCACGAGTTAACAATCTCGATGCGACAAACCGATTCCGGAGGAGGGACAAGTGGTGTGCTCTTAGAGCTAGCGCTTCCACCACTTCCGATGAAGTCTCCGATTCTAGATCATCATCATCAAGAACACTCTTGACTTCCCCGGTACAACTTTCAAACCATTTGTTTGAACCAGGTGATTTTCAAAGCTTTGAGCTCAAGACGCTTTTGCCGACTCGCCTTAACCGTGAAATTTGAGAGTGTTGCATTGAATCTTCGCATCTTTGATCAATTGTGGCAACACTGCTTGTACAGAGGTTTGGAGTTCTCGTTGATATTTAACGTGAGCTCTTCATTGTCAACTCGAATGGTCAACTCTTCAAAGAAACACATCAATCGAGCACGACTGCTCTTAAGAAAGCTCTCCCAAGATGAGGGAACTCTAGGATCCGCATCAAGTCTACTACAACAAAGTCGAGGAAAGTGAAACTTTCCCACTTTCATCACGACATCCCGGCTATCCCAAGTGGATGAGTTATGGTACGGTCCGCTAGCTCGAGTGTCATACAAGTGGATGAAAGTTTAGGAAGAGATGCTTCCATACCGAGAGTGGCATGAGGTTAATGCTAGCGCCAAGATCGCCAGGCGGAGCATTGAACCATCCCCAAGAAATCACACGGATTAGAAATCGCTAGGGTCTTCAAGATTTTGGGAAGCTTGAGAAGGACCACGAGCATTGCTCATTGAGAGGAGTTTTAGCCATCTCGATAGCTTATCTTTGTTGGTGAGTAAGCCTTTAGCGTGGATGCAAATTTAGGCATTAGAACGAGAGCATCAACGAGCTTATATCAAAGTGCACTCATTGAAGATTTGGAAAAATTTTCCATTTGCTCTTTGTTTTTGTCTTTGAGCTTCTCATCATTCATCCTTGATGGGTAAGGAAGTCGACTAGACTTTTGAGCCGGGATGGAAGTTATTTTGGCTCAGATTTTCTTCGAACGCCGGGTTCCGGACTTAAAGCTTGACTACCGAAGGTGGGACGTGTCTTGATGGTACTTCGTGGGCTTGAGAATTGCACCTTGTCCGTTGTATCCTTGGTAACTTGACTCATTTGCCACGGAGGAGGGGCATAGGAGTCGACGGTCCATTGTGCGCCTTACCACTACGAGTGGTGACGGCTTTCAACTCGGCATTGGGATTGGGAATTGTATTGCTTGGGAGTGCTCCAAGATGATGAAGCTTTGTTCATATTCATGTTCATGAAACCGCTCATCATATTCTTTAACTCATTTGTCTCGCCGAGACATTGTGGTATCAATTTCCTTTTAAGCTCAACTCTCATGTTATTGATCCGAGTTTGCATTGAACGTATGCTTGACTCGTAATTTTCATGAAGTCATTTGGTATGGGAGCTTGAGGAGGTTGTTGATAACTTTGATGATTAGGAGCTTGATATGGTTGGTTGAAATTGTTCCGCTTTTGATTGAAATTTTGAGAGTTATTGAAATTTTGTCCTTGATTCGAACAAAGCGATTTTGATTGCCATGGTTTTGCACGGGAGGAAAACCAGTGGTGTCATACCGCTAGGTGCAGTAATGAGGATCACCGTGGTCGGTATTGATTATGGTTTACCAAGCTACGGAGCTTGGTAAAAGGAAGCATCGGTTGCTTGACAATCATAATACGCGTGTGGACCACTACAAGTTTCACACACCTTGTTTACGGCTTTGATCGGTTCAGCTTATGAATTTCGCTTTGATTTCCTTAACATCCTTAATCATACAACGGATGGCATCCGTTAGGGCGTTTATCGGAGTCGCTAACTCGTAAGAGTTCTTGGATGAAGAAGGTGAGGGTTAGGAGTATTGACTTTGTTGCAGAAATAGGAACTTTTGATTTTTGCTCGCAAATCTCAATCACATCTTTAGGTCTACGATTCAAGATATTGCTACCTTCTTGGTGCATTCAAGGAATCTTGATCGCTACTGCTCAACCCATTGTAAAAGATATTGACTTGTTGAAGCTCCGTGAATTCATGATGGGGCATTTCGAGGAGATCTTTGAACCTCTCCCATGCCTCTCCAAAGTTTTCATCGAAATTTTGACGAAATCCGTAAATTTCATTTTTAAGATTAGTCGCCTTTGATGGAGGAAAGAAATAATTCACAAACTTTTGAACAAGATCCTCCCAAGTTTCGATAGATCGAGGGGTTCTTTTTCCACCAAACCGGCCGTCCCCTCAGTGAGAATGGAAAAGCATCAACTTGATGACTTTTTGTGGTACATCCTTGAAATTGATAGTTGAGGTCAACTTGTTAAACCAACGGATGTGTGCATACGGGTCTTCTCGGTCAAACCTGTGGAATTTATTTGTAGACACAAGTTGGATCAAATGTGTCTTCAATTCAAAGTGATCGAGTTGACATCGGTAGAATGATGGCATCTCCATAACCCTCGGTGGGTGCTTGGAGCATTTCGCCATAGCACGCTCGTTCGCCATATTGTTGCTTGAAATAGTACGAATCTCGGGTTCGACTATTTGGGCGACGCTCACGAGAACGCCTTCTTGAATTTCGCTAGATCACGCAAAGGACTCAATGATCTAGAAGAACGAAAAGCGCATGCACTAGAGTTAACTCTAAGGAATCTCGAGTTAAGGAGAGGAATGGGAATTATGAAAATCTTTCGATGAGAATGGGAATTATGAAGACGTTTTATAAAAATCAAAGAGAAGAATCTTTATGGGTTTTCCGGTTCAAACGTAGATATCACAACAAAATCAATTAACACAAAATCGAGGCAAAACAACAATGAACTTAACCAATAATCACAATATGAATGGCTTCTTTGAAAAAGGTACACCAATCACAAGGACACAAAGGCAAGTTTTAAATCTTTAGTTCGGGAACTTATTATGGTCGCACCCCAGCTAGGTAGTGCACCGCCTTGGTTTGCGGTGGTAATCTTTTAAGTTGTTATTTATTAAAGAAAACGACAAATCTTTTGTATTTTTATATTTGATACATATATAGAAACAAAAGGAAAATATTTTGTGTTTTATACGTTTTAATGTTTTTGGGTTTTGGATTTTTATAAGAGAATATGGATATATATAGATATAGATGATGGATGATATAAACAAAGAGTGAGTATTCAAACTACTAATCTGCTAAACGATAAATAATCAAGACTGACTCCAAGAATGGCGCTTAAAAATTTGATGCGTACAAACAGTCAAGCTAAATCACTCAAGCCGACCACTTGTGAATGGTCAATCGTAATAAGCTTAAACCGCTTAAGCACGAATGCAATGAAGATCCGAGGAGTATAGAGTCTCCCGGTCGTTATGTCCCAAATGAGCTATGCAATGGATTATCAAACGTAAAGTGATCGAGGAATTTGAACGAAAAAGGATTTGATAATGATTATAACTACGTAAAAAGCCAACAAATTACAATGGCTTAAATGCAAATTAAAAGAAATTAAAAGATTAAAATATTAAATAAACGCTATCACTATATTTAAAATGATGTTTTTGTTTTATGTTTTATAAAACTTAATTTAAAAACTACGCGACGTACAAATAAAAATGTGAAACTTACACAATATTAACCCTAAAAATATGAAAATGATATTTTACAATCCTAATGATAAAAGAAAATTTATAGAAAAGAAAATTATTTTTATAACTAATTAATTAATTATTATTAATTAAAACTATTTTTAACTATTTAATAATAACCTAAAATACAAGAAATTAGGAAATAAAGCTAGAAAAATAAAATTAAGACTTAGAAAATCTAAAATATCAAAGAGACTTTTCAAAACTATTTTTATATTTTTCGATTATTTTCTATTTTCTAGGAATTAAAACTATTAAAACTAATTAAATGGCTTAAAATACAAATTTAACTAAGAAAATCTAGAAAAATATTTTTTGACTTTTATATTTATCTTAACTTAAGAAAATGAAAACTTATTTTTGAGACTTTTCTAAATTTTTGTATTAAATGCTAATTAAAAGTGCTAAAACCGAATTAAATCAAGAAAAATACTAAACAAGACAGGAAAAATCTGAACAATTCAAGATAACTCTAAAATAATATAAGAAATCTAGGAAAATAGAAAACAAGTTCTTGTGTGTGAGAATTGAGGTCATATCTCAAGTGCTTAGAAATAAGCACTTGAAATAAGCAAATGGGACACAACAAGCACCAAACTGAAACAGAAGGTCTAATATGCTAAAATTATCCAATTGCAACTAGAATCAACAAGCTAAAACCTCTGGATAGCAATCTAATGATTTGGCTTATTTGAGTTGAATGCACAAAAACAGCTTTAAGGGTCTACTTGCGACTTAAAATAAGGCACCTAATAAGCTAGAAACCTGAAAACCAAAGTGGGAACCTCAAGAGTACTGGCTAGCTATGTCTAAACCAAACTTCAGACCTAAATGAGCTGAATGAGCTCATGCAGAGTTTGCAAGAACTCGCACAACACATGCAGCTTCACACCTATGCATGTGGCACTTAAGCCCTTCTTGACAGCATTTTGAAGCCTCTAAAAATTCACAAAATTTTATAAAAATTATGACAAGAAAGTAGACCAAGGAAGTTTTCAAAGCAACAAGTTTCATGAATTAGGCTTAGAAATGAATCCAAGAAAATCACTCTCGGTTGGCTCAAAACAGATTTTCGTTTTGACTTTTGAAGTGAAATGAAACTTTGACTTTTGAGTTTTGATTCAAATTTAAGGACTAATCTTGGTTTATATTGATGAAATGAAGTTACAAAAGCTTGGTCTATGGATTTTGAACATAAAACAAGTGATTGATTTCCAAAAACACAACAAGGAAGACAGTTAGATGATTTGATGTAATGTTGACTTATTTGAGTGTGCAGCACCAAACTATGACCAATATGAGTCTATTAGAACTAAACAAACCACAAACAACCAAAGTCTCTCACTGAATAAACCTCTAACACATTTTAAGTGACAAATCCAAACACCACTTAATTGACTGTTTTGCAATTTATAATGAGATAACAACTGAACCAACTAACATTAATGATCAAACTAAGTATAATTAACCTAAATACAACTACTTCAACAGATTTGAACCAGTTTAAAGCTGCAAAAACAGATAATGCAATGAAACTTTAAAAATTACTTACAAGAGTCCCTAGCCACTATGGCTTGAAAACAGTAACCAAAGGATCACTACCCTAGTTCGATCAACCCATTAACTCGAAACAACCCAATTCCAACATTGCATCACCCATTGACCATTTCCATTACCAAATTGACCCTGTTTGACTTTTGTTGACCAAAGATCCAATAGTGATTGAAACTTGATTGCAGGCTTGTAAAAGATGAAATAAGCTTAAAATTAAGCTAATAAGAGCTAGTATGTAAGACTTTGAATTGGAAGCTTAAAACAGTGGACATGAAATGTAAATTGTAAACACAAACCGATATTAATGCTTGAAATGAGTTTCAAGACACTTAAAACTTTAAATTAATACAAAGTAACAAAAGATTACAAGGTTTTCGCTAAATTAAGAACTTTAAAATAAAACGACATTTTAAGAAAATTAAAACTAGTAGACTCCTTTTGCTTCTTCTCATGCTTCCCTTTTATATCCAAAGTCTTTTCTCTATTCGATTGTTTCCAAACAATATCCTCAGCCATTGGATGGCTTTAATTTGATCTTGGCCATAGAATCAGTTTTGGCGCCAAAATTGTTATTTGACAGTTGGAGAGATTGAGTGAAATGGCGGAGAGGCATTAAATGCATTTGGAGTTTGGTGGAGGTAGGGGGAACAAGGTGAGGAGATTGGTTGAGCTGGTGGCTGGAATGGTGGGCAGACATAGGGAAGGGAAGTGGGGGAAAGGGGTGATGGCGGGGTGTGTTTGTTTGACTGGTTTGACCACTGTGGTTTTTAATATTAAAAGGGAAGGGTCAAACAGGGGGTCACATGGGGTTGGTGTGGTCCAAGGGTTTAATGATAGGGTCCAAAATAGGTTTAAAGGATTAAATAAACAAGGACCTATGTTGTAATTTCGAAAATAGAGGACCATTCGCTAATTCATCAAAGTTGCTCCAAGGGCTAAAAGTGACAAGCTCTAAAAGTACAAGGACCAATCTTGACAATTACAAATTTCAGGGCCATTTTTGCCAAATTTGAAACTCAAGGACCAATTTTGTAATTTCTAAAACTTTTGATATTTTTCACCAAAGGACTATTTTGACAACTTATGATTTAAAAGGACCTTTGGTGATTTTTCTTTGAAATTAGGACTCAAGGACTATTTTTGACAATTTTAGAAACTGGGGACCAAACGCCAATTATGCAAACTTTGCTCATTTTTCATCCGATTTTAAACATTTTGCATCCGAAACATATAAAATGCAATTTTGGAATATTTTCGAGATTTTGATGCATTTCGAGCATTTTAAACGTTTTTAGCTCAGATTGATTAAAATGATGAGTATTTACACACTCATCACATACCCATTTGACTAGGTACATCGAACTCATGAGATACATTGTATCTAATAAGAAACCCATGGATCAACCCATAACCCATGACCCATGACCCATAACCAAAATACCCATGGGCAAGAGAGCGTCCCACGGATCCCAGGATTACACTAGACGGATCCTCGTGGGAGGGATCCGTGGGATCCGGAACAAGAAGCATTTCTCCTCTATAAATAGTGAGCCATTTCTTCCGCTTGGCTTGCCACTCACACATACTTTCCCAAAGTATTGTAACTTCTAACCACCGATCCTAAGGGATCTTTCTATGTAGTTTGTCTTTTGTTTTTCTGTGATTCTCTAGGTTCCTCTTAAAGGCTAGATCACCACTTCTTGAAGTCGAGCAAGCTCAAGTCCATGAGTTTCCATGCTTCGTCATCATCAAGACAACCGAGGTTCTCTTGTTGATAGTTCTTTCTTCATCCGTAGATGTGTTGTGTTGAGGGCATTAGTGAAGGATGCCGAAGATTCAAGACGAAAGCATTAGTGAAAGATGCTTAACATCCGTGTCAAAAGCATTAGTGAAGAATGCTAAAGGTGTCAAGACGAAGGCATTAGTGAAAGGTGCCAAGCATTGTGTCAAAGGCATTGGTGAAGAATGCCTTAGAATCAAACTCATCTTGGTACTTATGACATGCTTCAGGAGTTGAAGTCTATGTTCTCCTAACAAGCAGAACAAGAGCTTCTACAAACTGCATGTGAATTCCACGCTTGCAAGCAGGAAGAGGGTCAATCGGTTAGCTCATATGTTCTCAAGATGAAGAGCTACATTGACAATTTGGAACGTCTTGGTCACCCAGTTACTCTGAACTATGGTGTTAGTTTTATTCTCACCGGTCTTTCTAAAGATTACATTACGTTTGTGTAGAACTTTAATATGCACAAGATAGGAAGATTGTGAATGAACTACTTGCTATGCTTAAGCAACATGAATAGACGCTACAAAGAAAGATGTTGCACCTGCACTACATTATGTACGTGGGGTGGTGGTAAGGTCCAGATAATCCACAAAAAGAATAAATCGTTTAAGGTGCTAAGGGAATCATGGAAATGGAAACAAGAAGTTTGGTTATGCTATCGAGTATATGCCTTACAATGCTTCTTCTTCCAAATCCAAATCCAAGATTCCTCCACCACCCAAGAAGGATAATCCAATGAAGGACGCCACATCACTAGTGTTGTGAGACAGGACATTGGAGAAGGAATTGTCCCCAGTATCTCGTCGAGTTAATGAAAAAGAAGAAACAGTCACTTGCAGCTAGTTCTTCAGGTCTTTCACTATAGAACTCTACTCTTTCCCTAAATCATCCTTAGTATATGACACTAGTTGTGATACTCACATCTATAATAATACTCATGGTCTAAGGGCGCGAGGAAGTCAGCCAGAGCTTTAAGTCCAGACGTGGACAATGGTCAACGGACAAAAGTTGAAGCTATTGGAATTTATCATTTATCTCTCCTAGCGGATTAGTTATTGTTTTAAATGATTGTCATTATGCTCCTCTATTACTAGGGGATTATTTCATTTCTTGTTTGTATGACGATGGTTTTATTAAGCATTTTGAATCGAATAATTATATTTCGCTTCTAAGAATAACGTTGTATATTTTACTGCTATTCCTCGTAATGGTGTTTATGAAATTGAGATGTCTTGTTCGAATACAAATAAAATTTCTATGTTTGTTGTAAGCAATAAAAGAGCCAAGTTTAACTTGGACTCGGCTCTCTTGTGCCATGGTTGTCTTGGACACAATATCAAGAAACGCATGGAGAAGTTGCAACACGATGGACTTCTCAAATCATCTGACATTAAGTCTCTTGAAAAGTGGGTTGCTTGTATGTCTGGTAAGATGGCTAGAAAACCTTATTCACATCAAGTGGAAAGGGCTAAAGATCTACTTGGACTTATACACTTAGATGTATGTGGCCCATTTAGAATCACATCAAGACAAGGAGCAAATTACTTCGTGACTTTCACTGACAACTATAGTCGGTATGGTTATGTTTACTTGCTGAAACATAAACATGAAGTGTTTGAAACATTTAAGGTGTTTCAAAAGGAAGTAGAAAATCAACTCGGGAAGACCATAAAATCACTACGTTCTGATCGTGGAGGTGAATATATGAGTCAAGAGTTTTTGGTCATCTAAAGGAGCATGGGATTATTGCCCATCGAACTCCTCCTTATACTCCACAACACAATGGTGTATCTGAGAGGAGAAATCGAACCCTGCTTGACATGGTGCGTTCATGATGAAACAAACTACTCTTCCAAAGTCCTTTGGGATTACGCCTTGAGTCATTGCACGATTCTCAATATGGTTCCAACTAAGAAGGTTGAAAAGACACCATATGAAGTATGGCATGGGCAAGCCCCTAAGCTGTCATACTTAAAAGTCTGGGGTTGTGAGGCTCTTGTTAAGCGTGATACACTTACCAAACCTGACAAACTTGAACCTAGAGCTGTTAAGTGTATCTTTGTAGGATACCCTAAGGAAACTATGGGATATTCTTTTTATCTTCTATCTAAGAACAAAGTTATTGTTGCTTGAAATGTTGAGTTCTTTGAGAATAATCTTATGGATCTTGAAGCAATTAGGAATTTAGATGAACTTGAATTAATTCAAGAAAAAGATACAAATCCTTTTTTAGACACTAGCATTCATCACGATGAGGATGATCAAGAAATTGAAGAACCTCAAAGTGATATTGTTCCAATTTGAAAGTCCACTAGAACACGACGTGCTCCTGACCGTATGTGTTTATCAATTGACGATGAGGACCATGAGTTAGGGGATCTTGGTGAACCCAATAACTATAAAGCTGCATTGCTGGATCCTGAATCCAAGAAATGGCTTGATGCAATGAATGTGGAAATTCAATCCATGAAAGACAATGATGTATGGGTCTTAGCTGAGCTTCCTCCTAACTGCAAGACAGTTGGCAACAAGTGGCTCTTCAAGAAGAATACTGATATGGATGGTAAGGTATACACCTTTAAAGCTCATCTCGTAGCAAAGGGCTTCACTCAAACCTACGGGATTAATTATGAAGAAACCTTTTCTTTTGTTGCAGACATTAGAGCTATAAGGATTCTTATAGCTATAGCGGCGTACTATAACTTTGAGATATGGCAAATGGACGTCAAAACCGCCTTCCTCAATGGACATCTTTATGAAGAGGTCTATATGGAGCAACCTAAGGGTTTTGTTGATCCAAAATATCCTAACCGTGTATGCAAGCTCAAACGTTCCATTTATGGACTTAAGCAAGAATCGAAAGCAATGGAATAAATGTTTTGATGATGAGATCAAGAAATTTGGATTTTCTCGTAATCAAGATGAGCCATGTATATCGTAAAGCTAGCGGAGTTATGTCACTTTTATAATTCTATATGTTGATGACATATTGCTTATGGAAACAATATTCCAATGTTACAAGATGTAAAATCCTATCTTGGAAGATGTTTCGCTATGAAAGATTTAGGTGAAGCTGCATATATTCTTGGAATCAAGATCTATCGAGATAGATCTAAATTATTAATTGGTTTATGTCAAAGTGCTTACATTGAGGTATTTGTAAGACAGTTATTATTTTCTGATTAATAAAGATACGAGGTATTTGTTATTATATTCATATAAATTTGTTATTTCATATTTGCATGTTTAATCCATGAAATGATTTATCATTCTAAATATGTCCATTTTCGGTTAACAATATGCGAATATTGTTATGATAAGGCAAATGTGAGTGTTGGTTATAATTCTAACGAGAATTTAGATTGTTCCCATCAAACTCATATGTATTCACTAGAGATGCATATTGGATTCCCCAACTTTCAAACATTTACTTTTGGATCCTTGTCATAAGTAAAATATTGAAAATGGTTTCTTATCTTCGTCCTTAGACTTGAGATGCAAGTAAGTTCATATGTGTGGATATCATTTTGTAAGTATATGTAAACGATTCGAACAAGGTAGTTATAAAGGCTATATTTCGAATGATGTGAAACAAAGATCCACAACACTTGTAGTTAATAAAGGATTTGTTACTCCACTTGATATGTGCGAAAGATACCATGGCGCCTCTCCATTTAATCGGATAATCGTCGACCCAAAGGGTAATGCAAGATGATTCTTGATTACATTTGGTATATCCGAATTAAAATCTATAACGAGATTCTAAATGGTTAAACTATATGGAATGATTTAAGATCCATAATCCATGGTTTAACGGTATCTATAATAAATAATAATTAAAGCAAGACATTGAATGACCATGCTATCGAGAAACTTTTACGAAACTATTCTCTCGACACTTTTAGTTAAAAGCAAGTGAGAGCGTTTGCTAGGCGTTTCGTCGTTAGTTTTGTGTGCCATTCGACACACCAACTCCCAAGTGGGAGCTGTTGGTTTGTGAGAGTTGTAAACACGATAAAACATCTAAAAGTGTGAGATCCTATGGGGGCACACACGATAAACACGAGTATACGTGTTGAACGTAAATATAACTTGAATTTTATACCTGTTATGCATGCTACTTGACCCGATTGAATTTAACGACCCATGGACTATCTTTTGCATGGAATTGGCTCGAATTGGACTGCCATGGGCCTTGCTTCTTCACTGATCAGGCAAGAGGAGTAAAAGGAGGGTGTTTGGGTTTTAAGCTTGTCGACCAAGGTATAGCCTATGGCTTTGTCGGTTTGCATTGCTATATAAACACCCCCTCACCTTGCCAATCTCACGCATCATAAACTATCCCTAAAGAACCCTAAAACCGATTCACAAGTTCCAACTTTTGATTCCTAATTAACTTACACAAGTCGTTTAGGATTTTGTGTTTATGTTCGATCCTTAAACTTGCAATAGATTCAAGTGTTTGAGGTTTGATTTGTTGATTGATACTTTTTGGTTCCTGGTTGTCGAACAATAGTAAGAGGGATTTGTTTTCTGGTCGAGTTCTATATCTTGGACAAGAAAGCGTTTGCATCGATTTATTGTCCGATATCCGTAAACAAATAGCTTCTTTGGTTGGTTTCTGTTCTCGGACAGGATTATATTGGGCAGGAAGTAGACTTGTTCTTGGAGGTTTCTTGTTCGTGTATTATTCAAGTGGGTCAAATTGTTGATTGGGTTGTTTACATTCTTGACTAGCTTCTTTATCGAATGTATACGTCATCGGGTTTGTGTGTGATACTCATAGAGTTATCTAATTTAGATATTAGGGTTTCGTTTGGTTTTCTTGTTTGTTACTTAAGTTCAATTGCCAAGCAAGGTTAGGTTTTCTATTTTCTCTTTTATTCATTAATGTTTATTATTACGTGTTTAAACTTATTGCAATTACTAGATCCATATCCGCTGAGTACAGGTTAATGGTTAACTTAGTTCTAAAATCCCAACAATTCCGAGCCTGAGCATGTAAATCGGTCACGACTCGAGCTCTAGCTGAAATTATAAGGTTCGAAACGAGTTCGAGTTTAAACTTTATGATTATAAACGAGCTGAAGGCAAGCTTTGACATCCTCGAGCCGAACACAAACTTCCTTTTTGGATTAAATTATTGAAAACAAGGTTCAAAACTTGTCACGAACCGATCTTAGTATGAACATGTGAAATTAGTCATGAGTCAAACTCTAGTTAATAATATAAGGTTCAAAACGAGCCCCACCGTGAGATATTTGTTGAATTTATTGTCTGTAGGATTAATTTAAAGTGCATACTTTGAAATGCGATACAACATTATCAGCGTTGTATTTCAAACATTCTATCATACTCGATATTTGTTAAGTATACGATTTTAAGTTTGGTCTAACTACTGTGTTAATACAAATAAGCCGTAAAAACGTTTATTTATATTTTACGATCTTCTAATGTTTTGTCGATAACAAACGTAAAATCATTTTAACGAAACAAATAAAATACGTAAATAGTTTGAGCCAATAGTTTTCTAACACACTTAACGTTTTCACATAAAACACTAAAACAAGTATAAGTGATTTTATGATTTAGTAAATATATGTACAACAACTAGTGTTTACATATTGGGAAAAATATATACACAACTAGTATATATTATATAAATGGGTAAAACTACAACCCATGGAAAATATCCATAACCCATGGTATTGACCTATACCCATTTGACTAGGTACATCGAACTCATGAGATACATTGTATCTAATAAGAAATCCATGGATCAACCCATAACCCATGACCCATAACCAAAATACCCATGGGAAGAGGAGCGCCCCACGGATCCCTAGGATTACACTAGACGGATCCTTGTGGGAGGGATCCGTGGGATCCGGGGAACGATGAAGCATTTCTCTCTATAAATAGTGAGCCATTTCTTCCTTTTGGCTTGCCACTCACACATACTTTCCCAAGTATTGTAACTCTCAACCACCGATCCTAAGGGATCTTTCTATGTAGTTTGTCTTTGTTTTGTGTGATTCTCTAGGTTCCTCTTAAAGGCGAGATCACCACTTCTTGAAGTCGAGCAAGCTCAAGTCCATGAGTTGCCATGCTTCGTCATCATCAAGACAACTGAGGTTCTCTTGTTGATAGTTCTTTCTTCCTCCGTAGATGTGTTGTTTTGAAGGCATTAGTGAAGGATGCCGAAAGATTCAAGACGAAAGCATTAGTGAAAGATGCTTAACGTCCGTGTCAAAAGCATTAGTGAAGAATGCTAAAGGTGTCAAGACGAAGGCATTAGTGAACGGTGCCAAGCGTTGTGTCAAAGGCATTGGTGAAGAATCCCTAAGAATCAAATCAAGTGGCATTAGTGAAGAATACCAAGGTCGTATAATCGATGAGGTGCATCGTTATACATATAGTATTAGTTTGTTTCCAAGGATGGTGATATCCTTGATGGTGTTGTAATAAGGAGTGGGTCTCCTTGAGATTAGGTGTTGTGTTGTGTTGTGTTGTGTAGTAGTTCCTCCATTGTAATGGAACTAGGTACTTAGCCTAGTACCTGATAAAGGGTAGGCGACGTTGTGATAGGTGTGGTTCACCTTGGTGTGAAAGAACCCGGTGGTTAGCCTAGTACCGGAAAAAGAGTAGGCGACGTTGTGAAGGCTTCTCCGCCATAAGGAGATTGGTGTCGTGTAGTGATTACGAACTCTTGAGTAGGTGACTCGGGGAGTGGAGTAGGGCAAGGAAGGTGTCCTTGTATCCGAACCATTATAAATACTCGTGTCGTGGTTATGTGCTTCTTAAAGTATGTTGTACTTTAAAAACTTGATACGATCCGTGTATGTTTAAAAACTACAAAGAAGAAAATATTTCTAAACATTTTCTTTTTCTCTTTCATGTTTGGACATTGATAGATCATTCTAACATATTTGTTTCAAGAAATCTTCATGCTAGGATATCTTCAAAACCTTCATTTCTATTCAAAGAATAATGAAGTCAACCTTCGAGAAAGGATCTAAAAGTAATCACAACTTACTTACTCTAAGTACAAAGGATTACTTTAAGAGCTCATGAAGTATTTTTGGTATTATGTCTTCATAAGCCAAACCAAGAAGCATAAAGGTATGTTTACTTTTTCATTAGCTAGTTTACATGATTATGTCCATCATACTTCTTGATTGTTTAATAAATTGCTAGTTTCTTAAAAGTCTCTCTTTCATCACTTTCCCGACTTACTCATCATCAGGAATAGTATTCCACTTGATTTCGTCAAACTAACGTCGTCGTCTCAAATGGATCCTTGATAATTAACTTATCAAATCCCGTCGACCAAAACATCTTTTTATTTGAAACCTTTAAACTATTTTTTCCGTAAGCTAGTTTATAGCCTACTACAAAAATAAAGCCAAACAACCCTTTTTACGTCACGGAGCCGGATCCTCTAGTTATACTAGCCGGATCCCAAATACAAGGGATCCGGGAACCAGTAGAGCGTAACACAGCTATACGCATTTGAAAAACATCACCGATCATTTTCCTATCCCCACATAACACAAAACGACTCAAGAACCGATTTCATCCTCATAGACTCCATACCCTCAAGTATTCCTCTCTAGAACACCATTGTAAGTAATTACACTAACTTGCTCTAATTTCCATCATCCTCATCCTAGGGTTTATGGTTGCACAATTTCTAATCAATTAATTCAATTAGGGTTTTCAAAATTAATCATTAAAAGGGGCTTTTAACACAATTAGGATTACATCGTGTTCACAACATTGTTAATACAAATCAAAACCATAAACCCATCTCAACTAATTTTACCTAATTGGAATATTTGTGTTTCAACCATGCCTAAAGCCACTCAACAAGACCACCATGATACCGTCCATTACCTCACCCATTACTATCGGAAAAAGGGGCTATCAAAAACCGATCGTAAAGTCTTCAAAATACTTGAAAAACGACTTATTCACGAAGGTCGTGCAGTCAAGGAATATTTCCTTGAAGATACCGACACTCGTCAAGTTTTCTCAGCAATCAACTTTGATTGTCTTCTTGACATTGATGAACAAATTTTCCCGGTTTTCATCTTTGAATTCTATAAAAGCATTAGGATCATCGAAACACCGATGATAGCATTTCAATCGCCTTCATCATCAATAAACGAAACTTCACTCTACCTCTCAACACATTTGCTCAAATTCTTCGCATTCCTTGTGAAGGAATTTGTATGTATTCTCAAGATTGGGCAATTAACGCTCAAAACCTTGCCCTTGATTCTAAACCTATCTACAATACTCCTCTTGATGATCCCGCAACCATTCGAGATACTATCTTCAAGGTTAGGACCGACCAATCCTGTTTCAACCGAAACAAAAAGCTCATTCACCGTGATCCTTTTCAAATGGAACTTTTCAAAAGCATCCCATGTTTAGAAAATGGGAAGAAATCCTTGGGAAAACGTCATTAGCCTAGTTGGTAACAAGGATCATCCAAATGCATGTCTTGTGCAAATGATCTATTGTCTTATCCACCAAAAGCCATTTAATCTCGCCTATTACATGGTGAGGAGAATGGCCGGGTATTCAAAGCTTCCAACATGGTACTTCCATATGGTATGCTCCTAACACGACTTTGTAAGTATGTTAGTGCATTGCAACCATCTCCTATCAACAATGATCATTACTTTGCCGATCACGTAATGGTACCTCTTACCAAACAACCCTCTAAACGGTTCATGGTCAATGGAAGAAAACCTGAAGCTCTCTCGGACTCCTCGGATGGAGAAGTAGAAGAAGATGAAGAGGAGGAAGACGTCGACCCCATAGCTAACATCGAATTAGAACCCTTTGATTACTATGAACAACTCCCGGATATTCCAAACGAGACCGCAAAATTCAAACAATTAAGGGGTATGATTCAAAACCTAGCTTATAACATCACAAAGTCGGGAAAGAGGAAAAGAAAGAATTGGCGAAAGAGACTATAGGATTATGATTATCTTGAGACACTTGTTTTGTGTATGAATGATTATGTTTTAGCACGTTTGTTTGTGTTTTCTTGGATATTATTATTACTACAATTATCTATGATATGTCGTATGTGATAATATGTTTACCTTGCTGTTTTAATTAAATGTTATATGTGTATATTGCTTAGTGCAAAGTCTGCATTAGTCAGTCAGAAGGTTATGATCCGCAGATGTCGGATCCCTTGTTTTAGTCTAGACGGATCCTCTCTGCGGAACCGTGGGATCCGTGATTGCAGATGAGTTATCAGATCTCCTTACATCAAAACAACTCACTAGATCACCTCAGATAAGCCTAACATAAGACCTTAGAGCCAACTAAGTCTTCTTCTAACATTTGATAGCTTGACACTCACCCATGGCTCACCTAGGACTTAGTTCAAGATTCCTTTTGACTTATCAACACATCAAAACTCACCATATTTCCAATTCAATACTCACAAATTGTTTTTCATTTTTTCAAAACACTTAGGTGGACATATTGAACAAATTTAGGAAATTGTTTCTAGTCATCTTTATCTCAAAACGGGTCAAAAATTAGTTTTTCAATTCTTTTGATTTTTGAGGATTTTTCAAACTCCATCTCAAGCTAACATCTGATCTCTAGGATCATTTATTATGACTTGACACCATCAAAACTCTTAGTGTCATCCTTTAACATCCATTGGTAGTCATTTAATCTTATTTTCCTTCCATAAAAAGCAATCATTTGCTATATCATTCATTGCTCTTGATTATTCAAGTACACCCTCATTTAAGATACTTAGGAGGACTGAAACACTCAAGATGGTATAGATCTTAGACCTTAGAAACATCATTTTTATCCTTTCATAGTCACGAGAGTCGGATCCTAGGATTAGCCTAGACGGATCCCTCAAAGGAGGGAACCGTGGGATCCGGGTGATGATTATGTCAACTCTAGCCAAAACAATCATTTCAAGCTCATCTTGCTAACTTGAACACTCCAACTCATCTTTATTACGTTCCTAGATCAGTGAAACTCTGAACTTGAATCTTATGCATGTTAATCATCACATTTCCATGAATCTTAATGGCCTAAGTCTTGAATGCACTTGCCAAATTCTTCCCTTTATAAATCATCTTGCTAGAACTCCTTAGTAATCAAACACAAACATAATTCTCAGCAATTAGAACCATCTTCCTCATTCATTTCATCATGAGAAAAGCTCCTAGTGCTAACTCATCCACTCAAGAAACTTGCTAGGGTCATACACGAAGTTTCCTCAACCGAATCATCTCCGGTTAAGTCCACCAATGCTAGGATTTCCCCTACACCAAATAAACCAATCAAACTAATTCCCAAGAGGATTGTTCCCACAAGGATATCATCACCAAACTCTACTAAACCAAACACGCCCTTTTCAACCCAACCAACATCAGTGGTGCCTAGAGCCACATCATTTAATGCCTCACAATCATATCCACGTTCTCAAAACTTAGAGGACTTACCCCCTTGGCCATCTCATCTTCCACAACTACCAACAAATTCACATGAAAAGGTTGTGCAACAAAACCAAAGTGTTGAATCAACACTTGCACCAATATCAATTTCTCCAATTCCCCCCAATAGTCTATTTTGGATTATGAGGAGACATCAAAGTCAACCACCCGACCACATGGAAGTTGACACTTCTTTACCTCCACCCTAGAACATTGTTGAGCCACCACTTAATGAGCCTCCACCAATTCCTCATTTATTTAAGGATCCACAACCCACTTCACTTGAACCTCCGCTTCAAGAAGCTCAAAACCATGATAAGGATTGCTATCATTGTCAACATGTTGAAAGGTTGATACATGAACTACGTGATGAGCAATGTTTCATGTTTTATCACCTCCTCGAACCTTTCGAAGAGGTCAACAAACCCAAACAACCATGAGCCTTAAAACGGTGTCCTAGCCTCAAGCTCAACTTAGAACTTTTAGGAATCCCATTTTATGTTTGATCATCCTTAAGAACGTAGTTGCCTCTTGAGTTTAGATTCTTCATTAGCATTAAGTAGAAAATGTATTACATGGCTTGATCATTCTCTTAGTTTTAAGAGATTTGTTGATTATCTCTTTGTTTTATTGAATGATAACCTACTTGCCATATTTATCTGAGTATATGTTTATTGTTTGTATACATATCTCATTTTCATATTCAACATTGTTTGGTATAACACCTTTGCTGAATCATCTATCACCAGACAGACGGATCCCTGGAAAATGCCTAGACGGATCCCTCCATGTAGGGAACCGTGGGATCCGTGCAACAAAAAACAAATTCTCTACTAACATTCTTATTTGCAGGAAATTATGCATTATACTCTTGTTTTCTAACCTTTATTTTGTAGATTTTCAAAATACACATGAAGATTTTGACACCATAAAGCTAGGGGAGCTTTGTGTCAAACCATTTGCAACATAATCCTTATTTGGACTATACTTCATGACACCCCATTGCAACGTTGCAATCTTCAAGGGGGAGCATTTTCGTCACAAGGACGAAACCATTTGCAAACAAAATTGCAATTTGTTAGCTTGTTAGTTTATATTTACTTGACGCCCTCACAAAGGGATGGACTCGTCAAGGGGGAGTTAAGACGAGAACCATTCCCGCCACTTGCTCTCTTTACATCTTTTCTTTTACATGTTTTTCTTAAAACAATGTGTTAGTTTCTTTTCGACGCTCTTTTGTTTCGACAAAAGGGGAGAAGAGAGTAAAACTCAATTCGAACTTTTACAATTTTAGTTTTCCTTAAAATAATTTTATGTTTTGTCATCAACAAAAAGGGGAGATTGTTAATACAAATAAGCCCTAAAAACGTTTATTTATATTTTACAATCTTTTAATGTTTTGTCGATAACAAACGTAAAATCATTTTAACGAAACAAATAAAATACGTAAATAGTTTGAGCCAATAGTTTTCTAACACACTTAACGTTTTCACATAAAACACTAAAACAAGTATAAGTGATTTTATGATTTAGTAAATATAAGTACAACAACTAGTGTTTACATATTGGGCAAAATATATACACAACTAGTATATATTATATAAATGGGTAAAAACTACAACCCATAGAAAATATCCATAACCCATGGTATTGACCCATACCCATTTGACTAGGTACATTGAACTCATGAGATACATTGTATCTAATAAGAAACCCATGGATCAACCCATAACCCATGACCCATAACCAAAATACCCATGGGCAAAGAGGAGCGTCCCACGGATCCCTAGGATTACACTAGACGGATCCCTTGTGGGAGGGATCCGTGGGTTCCGGGGAACAGTAAGAATTTCTCCTCTATAAATAGTGAGTTATTTCTTCCTTTTGGCTTGCCACTCTCACACATACTTTCCCTAAGTATTGTAACTCTCTAACCACTGATCCTAAGGGATCTTTCTATGTAGTTTGTCTTTGGTTTTTGTGTGATTCTCTAGGTTCCTCTTAAAGGCGAGATCACCACTTCTTGAAGTCGAGCAAGCTCAAGTCCATGAGTTGCCATGCTTTGTCATCATCAAGACAACTGAGGTTCTCTTGTTGATAGTTCTTTCTTCCTCCGTAGATGTGTTGTGTTGAAGGCATTAGTGAAGGATGCCGAAAGAGTCAAGACGAAAGCATTAGTGAAAGATGCTTAACGTCTGTGTCAAAAGCATTAGTGAAGAATGCTAAAGGTGTCAAGATGAAGGCATTAGTGAAAGGTGCCAAGCGTTGTGTCAAAGGCATTGGTGAAGAATGCCTAAGAATCAAATCAAGTGGCATTAGTGAAGAATGCCAAGGTCGTATAATCGATGAGGTGCATCGTTATACATATAGTATTAGTTTGTTTCCAAGGATGGTGATATCCTTGATGGTGTTGTAATAAGGAGTGGGTCTCCTTGAGATTAGGTGTTGTGTTGTGTTGGGTAGTAGTTCCTCCATTGTAATGGAACTAGGTACTTAGCCTAGTACCTAATAAAGGGTAGGTGACGTTGTGATAGGTGTGGTTCACCTTGGTGTGAAAGAACCCGGTGGTTCGCCTAGTACCAGAAAAAGAGTAGGCGACGTTGTGAAGGCTTCTCCGCCATAAGGAGATTGGTGTCGTATAGTGATTACGAACTCTCGAGTAGGTGACTCGGGGAGTGGAGTAGGGCAAGGAAGGTGTCCTTGTAGCCGAACCACTATAAATACTCGTGTCATGGTTGTGTGCTTCTTACTCTTTATCTTTCATTACACTTTTATATATCTATCTATCAACGTCCAACATACACATCTAAATAGATTGACATAAGTCGATCTAAATATTTAAAAAGAAGTTTTAAATTGGTAAAACTATTCAACCCCCCATTCTAGTTTTCCAGATACTGCTTTCAAGCCCATCTACCCGTGTTAACTAAACATTAGATAATATAAAAGCAAGATTGTGGGTTGGCTGATACCTTATTACTTATTAATAATGGTTTTAAGGTTAAAGAAAAACAATACAACTGATTAAAACTCGAAAACAAAAACAATACAAACTCCTTTTCCTTATTGAAAAAATCCCTACATAAAATGCAAATGCAGTAGTTGTATTTTTATTCAACTTATATTTCATGCTCATTTTGGTATTTTTGTTTGAGAATTTTTCCAGTGACATGTCTGTCTTTTACATACCCATAAAGATGGAATTAGCACAAGCACAAGGAATTAACACATGAAACTATTGACACAATTTAATGCACCACTCCGAGTATGTATAACATGTCAATACCAATAAGATCATCAATAAGTATTTGACTAACAACTACAAGTGTGCTTTGCATATAAACTCTTTCATCTTGATGTCTAAAAACACACATTTTTTAATGGTTAATTCAAGAGACACCTCAAAAGGCATACTGTGTTGTTACTTGGTGTTGTTACTTAATTATCGGGTTTCTTTATGAACAAGTTCCTTGAATATTGCAATATTAAATTTGTTGGGAGTGATGAACTTAATAAGAGAGGTGATTTGCACACTCTTTATTTGGATTGGGACACTTAATGTAATGGAGGTACCAAAGATCAAGCAACAACAACTCATCAAATCAACAACATCTAAAGGTCAAAGGCAAAGTCAAAGCAAAACTCAACTCTCCCATCAAAGCACAAATTACTATATGAGGCTCAAGTGAATTGCAATAGGATGTGATATCAGTAGCTTAGTAATGTTTCTAAAAGCTTAATTCTTGTATAAATAGAGTAGGAGTATTCTCATTTCTTTGTATCAATGAACTCACATTTTGAATAAACTTGTAACCACTTTTTCCCTCCAATAATGAAAATATCATTTTCTCTCAAACTTCTTTATAATGTATAAAATGTTTTCAAGAGAATATCTTTGAATGCCGATGTGGGATATACCTACTTGCCGTGTCCAATTGTTACACACTATGAAACACGTAAAATTGTTTGGGGACAATACAACTGATTAAAACTCAAAAACAAAAACTATACAAACCACTTTGTCTTATAAGAAAAACTAGTGCATAATGCAAATTCAGTTGCTATATTTCTATAAAACACCTAACTTTCTTGTAATATCTCAGCCGTTAAAAAAATGCTTATTTTGGTATTTTTGTTTGAGCATTTTTCGAGTGACATGTCTTCTTTGTTATACCCATAAAGATGGAAGTAGCACAAGCACAAGAAATTAACACATAAAACAATTGACGAATTTTAATGCACCATACAAAATACGTATAAAACGTCAATACCCATAAGATCATCATCAACTATATGACTAACAACTACATGTGGGCTTGGCATATAAAATCTTACAACTTGATGTCTAAAAACGCACATTTTTTAATGGTTAATATCAAGAGACCACCCTAAAAAACATACTTTGTTGTGATACTTAATTACCAAAATACCAAGATTCAATTCTTTCTCAACAAGTTCCCTGCATGTTGCAACATTATATTTGTGTGAACTTATCAGCTTAATACGATTTGTGTGTTTGCAAATTGTCCCACATTGGAAGGTGACAAAAACAATAGTATGCTTATAAATACAAGTGTGATCTTTATTTAACAAGTTAACAAGCAATTGTTGAAATTTAAGTAATCAAGAGATCCTTTTTTACATACTCAAAATTACAAACCACCCCCTTTCGCTTCCATTAATTAAACATCATATTGTGGAAATTTAAGTAATCAGGTGATCAATATTCAATGGTATTACATTTGCGTCATGCCTATTATCCAACATCAGTGGGTGACTTAAATGCAAGTAGGTATATCAATGCAAACACAATATTTATCTCTAGAGTACACTTTACAGAAATTTGATAATGTGTTTGTCATTAAATTATCTGTAAATCAACTCTTTTTTTTTCGAACAACATTGTCTTGTCGTTTGATAATTATATGGTTGTTAAAATTCCGATACTGATATTAGGAATTTACGATACTACAAAGCAGAAGCAATCCCAATCTTACGTATGATCTTTACGAGATAGGATCTTAATAGGATCCCGATTTTAACCATAGAATCCTAAGATCTCGATCGATCCGATCTTAGTTTTCTCGAACCAAAAACTAGAAAACAACAATTTTATGTATTAAGTTCTGTAGAATATGAAAAACAAAAGGTTAATTGAATTGAACTCTTCATACTCATAATTTTGACATACATTTTCATGATATATGTTATATAATAATATGTAGATTTGCATAATTTTGCAACGCTATTAACAAAATGACACTCTAATAAGATTTTAGGATCTCGATCTGATTTTATAATCACGATCTTGCAAAGACCAAAATGATCCTAGCAAGGTAGGATCTCAATCTTTAAATGTTGGAATTAGATAACATGACAATCAAATAAATAATCACAAAACATCAAAGTAATCATGCGGAAGCGTATAGGATTTATTAATGAACAATTAATTAACATAAAAGAATATGCATACCTTTTCTTGATTCTAGCCGAACAAGAATCAAATCCACAAACTAGCAATTGAGATGAACCCTAATTAGGGTTTATAGGATTATGTGAATTACCCCTTACCGTTTTGTAATTCAATCCAAGATAATAACAATAGTGTGTTATTACTATGTTCTTGTACACACGTACTAAACCGAATTAAAGTAATGCTAGTTTTTATCAAACAAATAACTTGGTTTTGTGGAAAAGAGTGAATCGACACCTATAGAGGTGGTCGATCGGTTTTGGACAAGAAAACACACACAAAACAATTTTAGGGTTTAGCTAATGAGCACAAGAGATGGAAAAATAAAACCCCTAGCCTTGTTTATATACCCAACTAAACTTGGTGAACAAGTTGGTTTTTCTTTCCTTGTTTGCTCTCCTTGGCCGATCGGTTTGGACTCCCTAAAGGAATTCCGGAACCTTCCCAAACTTTGCAATTAAGTCCTTTTCCAAATACCTTTAACGCCCGTTAGTCCATTACATTAATTACTTAACGTTCGTTAGTTATTTCGTTTAATAAATAAATAAATATAACATTTATATTTAATTATTAACTTTAAATTCTCATACGTAAAGTGTGCAATCCCATAGTCTCGAAGTTCGATCCTAACTCACGCCTACTAATTTATATCCATAAAACCAACGACTCCACTGGATATATCTTAATAGAGTGATCACATTCGGTTAGCGTCTAGCAACACTTGATGCCTCTAGCACAACTCGAGCAAGGTCTCTGGAAAAACCTTTAATGATTCCTCATTATTATTATCCTTTGTTTCTAATACCATGTTAAATAAAGATATGGAATTAAGTCACTCTTTATTCAACCATTCTGCTTTTCGTTGTAAGTGATTGATCAAGATTACCAAATCTTCCGAACATATTCGGGAGATCTTTGGCGTGGCACGCAAACATCTTGTCAACCCTACGAGGGCCCAAAGAAGATTAAACTCCAAAATAAATTTGAAGGAACAAATTCTATCTTGACTACGAGAATAACCCATGAACTTTGCAACACTTCGTGAAACAACCCTTATGACTACCACGTGATAGCGTTAAGTTGTTCCACGTATGCACTACATTCATGACACTTATCCGGTATCTCAAGTCTCGAGGATAACTATTCATAATTTACTTATAACAATATCCACAAAGTAAATTATGTAGTTGGGATAAGTCCTATATTCAATTCATTGAATATCATCTGAAATTGGTATGCATTCTCATCAATATACTTTCAAGTATATTCTACCATATCTCTCATATTTGTCTTAGTTTAATGATACTCCCATATCATTAATTGACAATGGACGATTTAGAATAAATAAATTTATTCACGGATTAAACATGCAAATATAGGATACAATATATTATAAAATCAAACATACCTAGTATTTGATTTATTATAACAATTGTTTAACATCCTTTATCCAAATACCAAATAGATCAATGCATGAAAATTCTTGTTGATGAATTATGCCTCAAGTAATGACAATCATACTTGTTGACAAGGCATAAATCAACCAACTTGATCTATCGTAATTTTGAGAATACTTATTTTAAGAATTCAATTAGTGAAGTCCTTGTATGTGTGCATTCACCAATTCACATAATAATTCATAAAGTGTGTAACATCCTCTATCACCAATTTATGACAATTTAAACTTTCAAACATTTTAAAGTTTAAAGTATTCTTATTCTTTTAATGTATAATGCAACTGCGCTCTTAGAAGCACAACTAGTTCACATGGCCATTAACAAGGATGAAATCCTATCATGACTAGTATTGAGTGTCATCTCAATTAAACCAGCATCATTGTATGCAAACAACAATATGCTCATTAAAACTCCGTAAACTTTAATATCTTATTGTGTAATGTTTTATGTCTTCCAAACATTCAAGTTTGAAACTGATGACAATTTGCACAACAATTGACATATTGTTCATCCATAGAATCTAGGAGCAATCCATGCTGAGGATGTAATTCTTTTAGAATATTCATTACACAAGTTATCTAATAACTCTTAGTTAGATATCAATGTTGTCAAATCACTTCTTATTCAAGAATGATACAACAATTTTAATACACAACATGATGTACATGATGAATCTACATTCAAACTTAGAATTCATTCATGTTTTATCTTGTCAAAAGATATTTATCAATTTCCCAAATGATATATCATGTTTTATTAGAATCATTTATTTTACTGCACATGTTTATTAACAATAAACATATATTTCAAGGTTGTATGTTTTAATTCTTAAATCTTATAAGTGAAGTTACATTCCAATCTAAGACTTAACATTTAGCTTACAAGGAATGTTACTTCTCATATGTTATACAACATATAAGATTTAAAACCTTAACATAATACTCCCACTAGCTTTCAGGAATACTTAAAATTTATCTTATTTCAATTATAAATCAAAACTAGAATTTAATAATTAAATATAAGAATAATTTCATAGATGCATGCATTTATCCATTCATGAATTATTTGCACTTCATACACTTTCAAAGATTATATGAATTCAAAAAAACCTTTCAATTACTTACCGTCCTCGCTCAAGTAATTTCTCAAGAAAGAGTTTTGATATTCCATTGTCATATTTCATATTAATGAAAACAAGTATGACAATTATCATCTTTATATATTTAATGTGTCTTAGGAAAGAATGTTCAATCACAATTAATTGCTTAAGTATGATTAATAATCTTGTCATAAAACATGCATTAAATATGTGTACAATATTTTCCATATGATTTCTACATAGAAATTCAAACCACTAGGGTTTTTCATCTCTTTGAAGAAACTCATTTCCATTCTCTAGTCTAACTATTAAGATAAACCAAATTTCCAAAATTGATTATCTTTATAGACAAGATCTTTAACATTCATAGTATGAGTAATTTTCCCAATTCAATATTTGGTAATCCATCATAATGATTATCAAGTTTACTATAATCCCAGAACTCATATTTCTCAAAGATATAAGTCAAATATCCGAGATATCCTTGCAGATCTATGAATGAAAATTCCATCATCATGAGGTCTATCATTTACATGTCTAACCTCATCATGATATTTACTAGTGTATTTAAGAAGATTATGTATTTTGTAATTTTATCTTTCAAGATAAAAAAAACTCCCACTTGCCTTTTGTAATATATAGACTATCTATATCTACTTAGCAATTAGAGCAAAACTACATTGTTCTCTTTTTGGGACATTACAAATACATATTGATAATTCTGGTTTTACTTTGTTAATAACCTATTCATAAGTAGTTTAACAAATTCAGAATCTTCAATTTTAAAACTTAATGTGATTCATCACATTTCATAATGAAATGGTGTTTTAACAATCTTCTAGGTTGGAGTCATATTGAGTATATTGAATCCATACTCAATTTTCTAACCTTGTTACTTTTTAAGAAAGAAGTTATGGTTATCTTGAATCAAATAAATCAAATAGAGTTTGATTCTCCTAACTGAATATACCATCAACTTGTTGTATTCAGTAGAATTAATATTGTAAGACAATCTAACAATATATAAGATAAACATATTCCTTTTGGCTTACCTATTTACCAACTAAGTCAACTTAATGGTATAATAGACTTTCCAAGCCAATTACATGCTTTATAACACAAGTACCTTTTAACCAATTCACTTCATATCCATGTTTCAACAAGAAACATAAACTGTTATAATCCCATTATACGTTATAAATCATTGATCAACTCAATGACTTCTTGTATATGTCTTAATTAAAAAATATAACAAGTTAACGTCTTACTTTATTATAAGTCTTAAAAGACTTTATGTTTATGTCTTTACAATGAATCATAAACATGTTTAACTAAAGTAATTATGAACACAACTCTTTGTTTCAATAGTAATTTCAAGTTAATTTATTTTTACTTCACAATAATGTAGGACTACATTATTTTTCATTTATGTCATTCCAAAATACATAAATAAACAAATTGAAGTAGGATTAGATTACTTCATATAATTTTATGTCATTCTAATAATACATAAATATTTAATTTGAAGTAGTCTTATATATCATTTTGACACATGTTCTAAATACTTGTCTAATTTAGAAACTGTAAATATGTCCATGCAAGGTCTGACTTTACATAGAGATTTACTTTGTTGTTGCAATCTCGCCAAGTTCTCACATGACGTAAATTGCAACACCAAGTGTTTCTTGAATTAGATATGTTCAAGTTATATTAGAACGTTAGTCTCTTACCGTGCGATCAAGAGAATCCGTTAAATCATATACTTATATGTTGTACCTTGCACACAATATAGATTTCTCTCACTTGTGCATGGAACAACATCATGTAGCGTATAAACAACACGACATATGTTTGTTTATGTGACTAATATGATTGTGTCATTGATATTAGCATAACTAGTAGATGTAGAACCACTTCATTGTCTAATAAGGAAACGTACATGACTATCCTTGAAAACATAAGTGTCTACAAGTAGAAAGTAATTATCGTAAGACATTCTAGAGATAATCTGGGTTACTACCAAGATGACAAAGCTTGTAACTCCCACTGAATAAGAGATCATTACATTAATTCCTTATTCAGTAATAAGAACACAACACTCCCACTGGATTTGACAACATTGTAAGTGTTTCATTTAACCAGTGAAAGAAAATAGTGTACTATTTACTTCCTACACCTTTGAGAAAGTCCATACATAACAATTACTTATGTACTTAAAAGAATGTATTCTACTTTGTAGATGATGAATTATTCATCAATGCTATTAACTTGAAATAATTGGGCATGCAATTTCTTTCTTAATAGTTCTACTATTCCAACAATTGTAAGTAGTACTTTTAAATGGTCAAAGCACAACAACTAGATAAAATATGCTAGTTTGTCTTTTACCAATTATACAGTAATTAGTCTAGCTTCTAATTTAATAACTCAGAAATATGCAATTTTCTTAACTATTAAAATTTGTTTACGAGTTATGTATTTAGAATTTAGACAATTCTAATTGTCCTATCATACCTTTCTTCATTCATGAAAAGGAATATGATTGAATCTCACTCTTCTCGTGAAAGAGGACTAGGTTTATTCTTTTAGCAAAGTTGACTCTACCAAAACCCTTATAGGTGTAGATCAATTTACCAATACAGAATAACCTACGTTTACGGTTTAATGTTGCATTAATACATTTAAAGAATTAGCAAAATTCAATTTTAGTATTTTCGATAATTAAACTTTTCAAGAAAATAAAATACCCAAGGTAATATTCATATAACCATAGAATTTTCTAAAACTAGGATCCAAATTATCATAGGTTCATTACATCGGTTGATCCGCTAGCAACGAACGATATAATAAGGTAATCATCGAACATTAATTCGCGACAATTTCCAACTCCTAGATCATTATGGGATTTATATTTTCCAACGCTATTGCAAATATAAACATGTTTCATCCCATCTTATGCCATTGAGTCCGGTCTCACTTCCTACTCAACTTAAGTGTCTAACTTAAAGAACTGCAAATATGTCCATGTAAGGTCTGACTTTACATAGAGATTTACCTCTCCATCACAATCTAGCCAAGTACTTTCATGACATAAATTGCAACTTCAAGTGTTCCTTTTAATTAGATGGCATATAACTTAATTTAAAAGGGTACTAGTTTTGATTTTATGTGGTCAAATCAAATATGTACAAAGATGACATGCATTCATCTTGTAGCATAATTTTAATAAAAAAAACTTTTTATTACCAATTCATAAAGATCAAATTATCAAAGTTTTGATTGAGGTATTGGGTTCACCAATCAAGGAATTTAGCATTAATTATCATCCATTATACCGTACTTTTGCATAAGTGTAAACACTTAGTGTTTCGGATAATTACCACCAAGTGGCGCATGGAATTAAACTAATTCGCCTTAAGATGAGCTTGTACTTTTATGGCTTACTAAGTAGCTCCATTCGAACTTACAGAGGGCGAGAGGACCGTGTAAGCGTAAAAGCATAACCTTAGACATCCATTCAGCAGATGTATGCACTTATTAAATAACCCTTTATAGTTCATTCGAATGGGTGAGCTGCTCACCATTGTACCAAAGTCACCAATCAATTAAACTATTGAAAACTTAACTCTTCCAAACAAATCAAATTTCGCCATTGTTTAGTCCGTATTATTTTTCTATTCAAATTACCCTTTGCTTAAAACTGTCTAACATAATAAACAAACAAGTAATACCAATAAAAAATAAACTACTAAAAAACAATGCACACATAATAAACAATTTATACGTATAAACAAGTAGCCACATGCAACTTATTCGATAAAACCCTATTAATAATCAATATCTAGGTTAAATTAATGTATATATTAATTAGGGCTTTCACTCTCTCAATTGAGAGTGAGCCACATACATCGAAGAATCGATTACGTAAACCGATCGGTGCAAAACCGCTGTTATCTTACGCAAGCTAGCCACTCATGAATGACCAACCGAAGAAACTCAAAACAGTTCACACACCAATGCAATTTAAGATCGAGGAATATAGTGGATTCTGGGTCGTTAAGTCCCACGGAGGATGAATTGGTGTTAAACAACTTCAGATGTCGAATAATCACTAAGGATAGTGATCGATAAGGTTTTGAGAAATTTATACCTAAAGAAAAGATTTACAAATTACAAATGACTTAAATGCAAATTAAAAGAAATTAAAAGATAAAATATATTAAATAAACGCTATCACTATTTTTAAAATGATGAACGTTTAAAACCTAAAACGACGTTTAAATAAAATTACGTAAACGTACAAAATAAAACGTGAGTTTTAAGAAATAAAATGCCTACAAATATGAAAATGACATTTTACAATCCTAATAATAAAATAAAATTATTAGAAAAAGAAAATTATTTTACAACTATTTATTTAATTATTATTAATTAAAACTATTTATTAAGTATTTAAAATGCACTAAAATATAAGAAAATACAAAATCAACCAATAAAAATGAAATTATAACTTAGAAAATCTAAAATATGATAAAACTTATTTTAAAACTGAAAATATATTTTTAGACTTTATATGTATTTATTATTAATTTAATACTATTTAAAACTAATTAAAATGCTAAAAATACTATTTAAACCAAGAAAATTATGGAAAAATACTTTTATGACTTTTATATTTATCTTAATCTATAAAAATTAAAACATTCTTTTTAAGCTTTTCCGATTTATTTGTATTAAAAGCTATTTAAAAGACATAAAACTAGTTTAAATAAGGAAAAATACTAAACAGTGATGGAAAAATCTGAAAAATTCAGGAAAATACTAAAATATTATTCTAAGTTTATAAAAAATATAAAAACATATGCTTATGTGTGAGAATAAGAAGCTGCAATGGATTGGCTTATAAATAAGCACTACAAAATAAGCTAAAAGCCACAAATGACCACCAAATAATCACAGAAGCTAAGTTATGCTATATTAACTTAATACTAACCTATTCCAACCATTCTAAACTTCTGAAAAGCAGATTAAGCCAAAATTTAAGCAAAGCTAAACTAGTTTTGACTCAAAAATGGGACAACATTAAGGCTTATCTAGGAGTGGGGTCCACAGAGCTTAAGCTCAAAACCTTTACTGAAAATGATAGTCAGCTGGGTTGTGAGTGATATGGAACCAAGAACCACCAGTGGGGTCCACTGGTGTGGCCTGTGGGACTCACCAAAGTGGTGGTGATGCCCACTGTTATGGTGGTGCAGGGCATGCACAGAGCATGTTTCAGAAAGGGGGTCTAAAAGAAGCTTAATAATAAGCACTTTATAAGCTAAGTGGAAGTGAGCTACTATTTTTATATTTTAGTTTAGCAGCTAAATATTACTATCCCAAAAGGATTTAAGCTAAAACTTAATAATGAATCCTATATAAAATTATACATTTTATTCAAAAACGGGTATATGAAAATTTGACTTTTAAAATTATGAACTCGCTTGACTTAAGTGAGCTTTGATCCTAATTTACTGATTGATTATGTTGTATTAAGCTATACTAAGATGAAATTAAGCTAGGTTATCGATTCTAAGCTAATATGTGGAATATGAGACTTATTACACTAATAGCTAATGATTAGACTAGATTGAGTTCTATTTTGACTTTTATACTAATGAGACCTATTTATTATGACTATTATGAACTCTATTTAACTAAATAAACATGCAGTAACAAGAATCAAGGACAATAACATGCAAGAACTCAGATAAGCAGCTTGATCCAAACACACCTTAGCAAGGCAGTTTTTATGATTAGTGTTACAAATCCACAAATTACAACATGAAACTGATTCCAATCACTTGATTATGATGTAATTAGATCAAATGAACACAAAAACACAGGTTTAAACAACATTTACTAAGATAATCACAACTAAGCTATATTAACTAAAAATATTAACAACAAGCAACTATGATTTCCAACTAACAACCTACTGATTTAACACTAGATTATCACTAACCAATAACAACTAAGCATGAAACAAGAAATTTATACTAATATAAGAACAAGAACAGGTTATGCCAAAAATCAAGAAATATACTTACAACTTGAGTTTATGCCACAACCGAGAACCAAGATCAAAGAACCTTTCCTATAGCTTACCACTAAGCACTAATACCAAAGCAATCCGAATACACTTTGCTCCAAGCTTTTTCATGATTCTTTCTAAATTATATCCTAATTACTTGATTTCTTTTTTGGTATTATTCTTTTTTATGAATTATTGATGGTTAATCAATCCAAATCTTGCAATAGTGACTAAGAGCTAAGTAGTGTTTAAGAGATCTTTAAACAACAATCATTCACGTAATTTGAATAACTTGAATTGAAAATGGGACAAAATTGAAATGACCGAAAATGTAAAGATAGATTGATATGATAGAACAAAGTTGTTGATTACACTTTATCAAAGTTAAACAACACTTAAGAAATGTAATTGAAAGATTACACTACTAGTGACAACTAGTTAATTAGTCTCTTGTGATCATAAACTAAGATTAAAATTATGATGATTCTCTTCTTCTCCTTTCTTTCGTATTTATCACTCTTTTGCATCCCACTAGCTTCCGTGATACTTTCCACATTGTTTCACGACCATTGATTGAGTCAAACTCATCTTGTCCGCTTAAATCGGTTTTGGCGCCAAAATGAGCCACGTGGATATGAGGCGGTTTGAGACTAATTAAGGATTCTTGGGATGTAGCATGAGGTGGAGGACACGTTTGGTGAAGTTTAGACCAAGTTGGGGTGGTTTTGCTCAAAACCGTGGGTAGGAGTGGTATTGCGGTGAAAATGGGGTGGGAAATGCATTAATTGTGGCGTGTTTAGGTTTTGCAGAGGTGGTGGAGAGTGGGTAGGATTAGGGGTAATGGAAGGGTTGAGGTGGAAAGTTACAGTGGAGGGGAGGAAGGTGGAAGAAGAAGGAAAACGGGTCTTGGGTGTCTGCTTTATTTATTTACAAAGGTGGGGTTTAATGGTGAGATTGGGCCACAGTGGGTTTAGTGGATTTGGATTTGGTTTAATAATAATACAAGGTCCATTTGTTATAGTTTATAAACCACAAGGACCAATTATGCACTCGCCAATCATGAGGACTGAACATGTAACATTTCCAAAGTTATCATAAGGACTAAACCTGCCAAATATGGTTAGTACAAGGACAAATGTTTCATAAAATTCCATTTTTTATAAGTCCAAGGACTAAAATTGTCAACTTTGAAACTTTAAGGGCCTAACTTGTAATTTTCAAAAGTTTATCATAAGGACCAATTTTGTCATTTATAAATAGTACAAGGTTTATTTTGATAAATTTCACTTTTAACTTAACCAAGGACTATATTTGACATTTTCCAAACTTGAGGACTAAAGTTGTCATTTTGTGATTTTTGAACTTTAAAGGGTTTGTTTTGACAACTTTTGAATCTTATGGACCTTAAATGACTTTTACAAGTTTTTGAATTACAGGACTAATTTTGACAACTTTTGTAACTTGGGGACTAAAGCGCCAATTATGCAAACTTGATACGTTTTCATCGATTTTGATGTTTTGCATTTAAAACATATAAAACACTTGTTTGTGATATTTTCATCATTTTGATGCATTTCGAGTGTTTTCGGATGTTTTTGCGATCTAGATAGTACAAAATGATGAGTATTTAGACACTCATCAATCCCACACTAAGCTATTGCTAGTCCCTAGCAATGATTTATGAAAATTTAATGGATTTCATCTCTTTACCAAAAGCCATTACTTCCGGAGTAGCCAATTGTTTTAGTTCAAGTAAGAACTTTGGTACAATGATAACCAAATGATTTTAAGCAAATCATAAGCTTTCAACGGATTTGATTTGTCTTTACCGTAAACCGCTTGCTCGACTAGCCAACTCTTAGATAAATTATCAATATTATCTTTGGTGAGTCGATTACCAATTATGGATTTCAATCGCCTTTACCACAAGCCATAAACTTGCGGGCTAGCCAACTCTTCACTTTTTAGGATATGGTGAAATGAATACCATACAATTTTGGGCAAATTGCAAGCCATAAACGGATTTGAGATATCTTTACCAAGAGCCGTTTGCTCTGGATTAGCCAATCCTTATGTGGGTTAGACATGGAGGACCGATTACCATTTGTTGTGTTTAGTACATAGTACTTCCACTAAATAAAAAATTTTAAAATTTGGCCATTTTGGGGAAAAGGGACTAAAAGGGTACATTTATTATCAAATTCGCGAATTTTCCCCACACTTAGAAATGAATATTGTCCTCAATATTCAAAGTACCTACCGTTATGCGAAACTTAGAACGTAAAAGATAACATTACTAGCTAAGTGTAGAAACACAACAATTATTCTCTTTTGAATATTTACAATTTTCATTCATTTTTAAGATCTATATACAACATGTGGGCATCTCCCCACACTAGGGTGGTACAAACGGGTGAAAACCCATGTTTAACTCTTGTTTTTGATTACCGAGTCGCTAGCTTGACTCGACCCCAATTAATTGGTTCATGGGAAGTAAGAAAGAGATAATCTCCATCGGACTTTCATTCAAGATGTTTGTATAAACATTGAAGTATGTGAAAGTTCCACACCGATGAGATATACATAGAACCGGCTCAAAATTGATAAATGAAAATGCCGGGGTCAAAGATAATGTCTTCATTCCCGAAGGAGTGAAGAACAGGAGAAGTCACGGGATATATGAAGAAAAGAAAGAAAATCATGATAAAAATCATGACTAACTCTTCATCCTCAATAGCAGAATTCATAGTTTCATGAATCTCCTCAGTTAAGCTCACTTGATCAAGACATATTATGGGTGTGTCTAGATCAAAGTAGAAATTATCATACTCTAGCGGAGATATGATATGAGTAAGTTCAGGAGAACTCCTCAAGGTGAATGAATCATATTCGAATTGGTATCGGTGGGTTCACCGGTGAACTCCTCCAATGTAAATGATTCATAATCGGGAGAGAATTATCAAAATGAGAAGTGGTATTACCACTAATTTTCTCCCATCCGATCAAACAGAAGGCTTCCATTTAGGAATAGAATCATCGGAAAAATGTCACTATCCTTTATGGGGATAGGAGATGAAATGGGTTTTCTTTGAAAGCCTCGATTTTAGAAATGAGAAGACCGACATTCAATAATGTTGCTCAAGAGCTTCATCTTTGATTTCGATGTCAATTTCTTCATCATTCTCTTCTTCTAAGTCGACTAGCTCAGACGGTAATTCCTCCATATAACTGATGTCTCCACAAGATAACGAATCGTCATCATTAGAATCGGAGCACATCTCAACATGATTACTTTGGAAGACAAGAGGAGTAGGGATATCACACAAATGCTTGAGAATTCCGTGTGACTCTCTCGGGATTGGGACAAGGTCCTGAACACTAGACTTTATGAATTCGTCCGATTCCTTTTCAGGAACAGTGTCAAGAAGCTCATCCCCCATGTTAAGAGAGTGAGTGTGAACCTCGGTGTGATAGCGATTGTTTGAGAATGAATCTCAACTCTGGGATATCAATCGATGAATTTGATGAATCTTCAGTGTATCTTCATCATCACCGTCATCAGAATAAAATGAAATTGAGAGCTAGATCCGTCGCTTTTTCTTTTGCAATTGATTCCCAATGATTTTTCAAAGGCAATTTGGGAATTTATTTTAGCAACCGCTTCTTGCCTAGCAATTCTTCCATGGATTTCTCATGTGAATTTTGAATGATGGAACATTGTGGGAGTGAGATTTGTCAAACCGGAAGGTTGACATTGATAATCATCATGAGGACCCCACAATATACACAAGAAAAGCGGGAACATTACGAAATGTTTTTTACTCAACTCCTCACTCTTTTCACTAACTCCGTAAGCTCTAGATAAGTGTCTTGTTGAGTATCCGAGGAGTTTGAGTCATTAACCTTAGAGGTTGGTCGTGATATGGATAGTCGAATTGTTACAAGGAAATGGATTCCTGTTTGACAATCGAGTGAAATGGGGACCTCCACAGATTCACAGCAGATTAGATAAGTCGGGTTGTGGTGGGTAATTGGAAAATTTGAGGGTCGTTAAATGAGTTCGGATTAGGATCATAATCAAATGAATTCCTCGAACCACAAAACAAACAATTCCGTTATGAATATCATTACCACACCGTACACACGTACACCAAATGACGGGGTGAACCAAAAGAGACTCACCACAACCGACACAAGGAATAAACGATTCTATTTGAGAGTGATGAGAAGGAATCGGTTCATTCAAAGAATCAACAAAACCAACATGGTGATCGAATGACTATCAAGTCTCAAGAACATTTTGAAAAATCGGAGGTGGGACAAGTGGTGTGCTCGAGAGCTAGCAATTTCCATCACTTCCGTTATGGACTCCGGTTACGGTTCTTGAGAAACGTGAAGATTAGGCAAGTCATTCTTACTAGTCACCGGTCTAAATTCGCATGTTTGCTTTTAACCGTAAATCGTGAAAGTGTAGGATCAATTTTAGACTACCGAGGAGCAATTGAGGGTTTAGAGCTTTGGATAACCGTAGGTTGGACGTAATTAGCACCTCCATTATCGGATGGAAGTACCGGTCCTTTGTCACCCCGGTTTCGCTCCATTTCCCTACAGAATTAATGGATCATTACGAACAACACGAATTCTTGACATTTGTGATAAAATAGGAAGTTTTTCAACTGCTCCAGATTTCGTCGTAGTCGAGAGATTCCATGAGAATAGAGAAGTTAGAATCAAATGGATAGAAGGTAAAGGAATAAAGAATCAAAAGGGTAAGAGGGTAAAGATGAATATTTTGGATTTTGGATAAATATTTTGTAAAACAAAGAATGAAAATATTTTTGTGTTATTAACACTTTAGGAAAAGTGTTAATGAACTTTTGATTTTAAAAATTGTTTACAAAAGGTGGTATATGTGCAAGAATGGATCCGAAATGCTTAAAACACGCTTCTGACCTCGCCGTGGCGCCTAAATTTGATCGGTCCGAATCATTCAAGTTTAATTACACAAGTTAACCACTTGTGAATGGTCAACCGTAATAAACTTAAAACAGCTCAAACACTAATACAATTTAAGATCGAGGAATATAGTGGATTCCTGGGTCGTTAAGTCCCACGGAGGATGAATTGGTGTTAAACAACTTCAGATGTCGAATAATCACTAAGGATAGTGATCAATAAGGTTTTGAGAAATTTATACCTAAAGAAAAGATTTACAAATTACAAATGACTTAAATGCAAATTAAAAGAAATTAAAAGATAAAATATATTAAATAAACGCTATCACTATTTTTAAAATGATGAACGTTTAAAACCTAAAACGACGTTTAAATAAAATTACGTAAACGCACAAAATAAAACGTGAGTTTTAAGAAATAAAATGCCTACAAATATGAAAATGACATTTTACAATCCTAATAATAAAATAAAATTATTAGAAAAGAAAATTATTTTTACAACTATTTATTTAATTATTATTAATTAAAAACTATTTATTAAGTATTTAAAATGCACTAAAATATAAGAAAATACAAAATTAACCAAGAAAATGAAATTATAACTTAGAAAAATCTAAAATATGATAAAACTTATTTTAAAACTGAAAATATATTTTTAGACTTTATATGTATTTATTATTAATTTAATACTATTTAAAACTAATTAAAATGCTAAAAATACTATTTAAACCAAGAAAATTATGGAAAAATACTTTTATGACTTTTATATTTATCTTAATCTATAAAATTAAAACATATTTTTTAAGCTTTTTCCGATTTATTTGTATTAAAAGCTATTTAAAAGACTTAAAACTAGTTTAAATAAGGAAAATACTAAACAGTGATGAAAAATCTGAAAAATTCAGGAAAATACTAAAATATTATTCTAAGTTTATAAAAATATAAAAACATATGCTTATGTGTGAGAATAAGAAGTCAGAATGGATTGGCTTATAAATAAAGACTACAAAATAAGCTAAAAGCCACAAATGACCACCAAATAATCACGAAGCTAAGTTATGCTATATTAACTTAATACTAACCTATTCCAACCATTCTAAACTTCTGAAAAGCAGATTAAGCCAAAATTTAAGCAAAGCTAAACTAGTTTTGACTCAAAATGGGACAACATTAAGGCTTATCTAGGAGTGGGGTCCACAGAGCTTAAGCTCAAAACCTTTATCGAAAATGATAGTCACTGGGTTGTGAGTGATATGGAACCAAGAACCACCAGTGGGGTCCACTGGTGTGGCTGTGGGACTCACCAAAGTGGTGGTGATGCCCATCACATGGTGGTGCAGGCATGCATGAGCATGTTTCGAAGGGGTCTAAAAGAAGCTTAATAATAAGCACTTTATAAGCTAAGTGGAAGTGAGCTACTATTTTTATATTTTAGTTTAGCAGCTAAATATTACTATCCCAAAAGGATTTAAGCTAAAACTTAATAATGAATCCTATATAAAATTATACATTTTATTCAAAAACGGGTATATGAAAATTTGACTTTTTAAAATTATGAACTCAGTTGACTTAAGTGAGCTTTGATCCTAATTTACTGATTGATTATGTTGTATTAAGCTATACTAAGATGAAATTAAGCTAGGTTATCAGATTCTAAGCTAATATGTGGAATATGAGACTTATTACACTAACAGTTAACAGATTAGACTAGATTGAGTTCTATTTTGACTTTTATACTAATGAGACCTATTTATTATGACTATTATGAACTCTATTTAACTAAATAAACATGCAGTAACAAGAATCAAGGACAATAACATGCAAGAACTCAGATAAGCAGCTTGATCCAAACACACCTTAGAAGGCGGTTTTATGATTAGTGTTACAAATCCACAAATTACAACATGAAACCGATTCCAATCACTGATTATGATGTAATTAGATCAAATGAACACAAAACACAGGTTTAAACAACATTTACTAAGATAATCACAACTAAGCTATATTAACTAAAAATATTAACAACAAGCAACTATGATTTCCAACTAACAACCTACTGATTTAACACTAGATTATCACTAACCAATAACAACTAAGCATGAAACAAGAAATTTATACTAATATAAGAACAAGAACAGGTTATGCCAAAAATCAAGAAATATACTTACAACTTGAGTTTATGCCACAACTGAGAACCAAGATCAAAGAACCTTTCCTATAGCTTACCACTAGCACTAATACCAAAGCAATCCGTAATACACTTTGCTCCAAGCTTCTTCATGATTCTTTCTAAATTATATCCTAATTACTTGATTTCTTTTTTGGTATTATTCTTTTTTATGAATTATTGATGGTTAATCGAATCCGAAATCTTGCAATAGGCGACTAAGAGCTAAGTAGTGTTTAAGAGATCTTTAAACAACAATCATTCACGTAATTTGAATAACTTGAATTGAAAATGGGACAAAATTGAAATGATGAAAATGTAAAGATAGATTGATATGATAGAACAAAGTTGTTGATTACACTTTATCAAAGTTAAACAACACTTAAGAAAGCAATTGAAAGATTACACTACTAGTGACAACTAGTTAATTAGTCTCTGTGATCATAAACTAAGATTAAAATTATGATGATTCTCTTCTTCTCCTTTCTTACAGATTTATCACTCTTTTGCATCCCACTAGCTTCCAGATACTTTCCCACATTGTTTCACGACCATTGATTGAGTCAAACTCATCTTGTCCGTTTAAATCAATTTTGGCGCCAAAATGAGCCACGTGGATATGAGGCGGTTTGAGACTAATTAAGGATTCTTGGGATGTAGCATGAGGTGGAGGACACGTTTGGTGAAGTTTAGACCAAGTTCAGTGGTTTTGCTCAAAACCGTGGGTAGGAGTGGTATTGCGGTGAAAATGGGGTGGGAAATGCATTAATTGTGGCGTGTTTAGGTTTTGCAGAGGTGGTGGAGAGTGGGTAGGATTAGGGTGAGTTTGGAAGGGTTGAGGTGGAAAGTTACAGGTGGAGGGGGAGGAAGGTGGAAGAAGAAGAGGAAAACGGGGGTACTGGGTGTCTGTTTTATTTATTTACAAAGGGTGGGGTTTGGGCTGGTGAGATTGGGCCACAGCTGGGTTTAGTGGATTTGGATTTGGTTTAATAATAATACAAGGGTCCATTTGTTATAGTTTATAAACCACAAGGACCAATTATGCAATTCTGCCAATCATGAGGACTGAACATGTAACATTTCCAAAGTTATCATAAGGACTAAACCTGCCAAATATGGTTAGTACAAGGACAAATGTTTCATAAAATTCCATTTTTTATAAGTCCAAGGACTAAAATTGTCAACTTTGAAACTTTAAGGGCCTAACTTGTAATTTTCCAAAAGTTTATCATAAGGACCAATTTTGTCATTTATAAATAGTACAAGGTTTATTTTTGATAAATTTCACTTTTTTAATTAACCAAGGACTATATTTGACATTTTCCAAACTTGAGGGACTAAAGTTGTCATTTTGTGATTTTGAACTTTAAAGGGTTTGTTTTGACAAATTTTGAATCTTATGGACCTTAAATGACTTTTTACAAGTTTTTGAATTACTGAGGACTAATTTTGACAACTTTGTAACTTGGGGACTAAAGCGCCAATTATGCAAACTTGATACGCTTTTCATCGATTTTGATGTTTTGCATTTAAAACATATAAAACACTTGTTTGTGATATTTTCATCATTTTGATGCATTTCGAGTGTTTTCGGATGTTTTTGCTCTAGATAAGACAAAACGATGAGATTTAGACACTCATCATAAACCCATAATTAATAATATACCAAATTGCACATAATTGATTCATTAATATATGTAATTGGAGTCTTCCCCAATTCAAGATT
Organism: Chrysanthemum lavandulifolium; assembly: GCA_022545495.1. Taxonomy (NCBI): domain Eukaryota; kingdom Viridiplantae; phylum Streptophyta; class Magnoliopsida; order Asterales; family Asteraceae; genus Chrysanthemum; species Chrysanthemum lavandulifolium. The sequence goes on from CM040241.1 coordinate 280,336,718, forward strand.
TATCGTAAATAAATATGTCATAACAATTAAACAATATCAGCAACTTATCCATGACTAACATGCATGTATAATCATGGATATCATAACAATTATACAAATAGTACAAGATCGCATATAAAATTCCATGACACATAACAAATTATTCATGAATTAATCACGTAACTAATATATTAATTCTAGGTTTTAATAAGGTTAGAAACAATTTTCAAACCCTAAAAATTTATGTGTATGTCGACTTAAAAAAATGGGTACGCCCAATTAACAAAAAAAATCGACTAAACAAAATAAAACATAAACCCTAGATTAAACATATCAAACATCATACAATTATATGTTTTATTACGCGTTTATGTAATTAATTACTCATTAAAACCAATGACTCGTGATGCCACCGTTGGAATTAGATAACATGACAATCAAATAAATAATCACAAAACATCAAAGTAATCATGCGGGCGTATAGGATTTATTAATGAACAATTAATTAACATAAAAGAATATGATACCTTTTCTTGATTCTAGCCGAACAAGAATCAAATCCACAAACCTAGAATTGAGATGAACCTAATTAGGGTTTATAGGATTATGTGAATTACCCTCACTGCTTTGTAATTCAATCCAAGATAATAACAATAGTGTGTTATTACTATGTTCTTGTCACACGCATTAAACCGAATTAAAGTAATGCTAGTTTTATCAAACAAATAACTTGGTTTTGTGGAAAGAGTGAATCGACACCTATAGAGGTGGTCGATCGGTTTTGGACAAGAAAACACACACAAAACAATTTTAGGGTTTAATTTAATGAAGACAAGAGATAAAAATAAAACCCTAAATTGCTTATATACTCCAACTAAACTTGGTGAACAAGTTTTTTTTCTTTCCTTGTTTGCTCTCCTTTGCCGATCGGTTTGGACTCCTAAAGGAATTCTAACCTTCCCAAACTTTGCAATTAAGTCCTTTTCCAAATACCTTAACGCCTGTTAATCCATTACATTAATTACTTAACGCTCGTTAGTTATTTCGTTTAATAAATAAATAAATATAACATTTATATTTAATTATTAACTTTAAATTCTCATACGTAAAGTGTGCAATCCCATAGTCTCGAGTTCGATCCTAACTCACGTCTACTAATTTATATCCATAAAACCAACATTAAAAACCTTGGTTACAAGTACACCGATATACCCTTTTGACATTTCGCATTTTCAAAGTGTGTTTACATGTTCAATATACTCGAGTGCGATAGTGTATTCATCAATGATCAATTAAGGGTTAAATCATTCTCTAGAATTTCTTTTTGCAAATTACATTTTTTTGTTTTGATAGTTAGATGGACACTGATAAACTCTTTTAACATTTCGCACTTCGATAGCGTGTTTAAGAATTCAGAATACGTCTTGACAAACCAACATGGGAAGAATAAACAAAACAGGCTCTCGTAGTTAAACAAATACAATATCACTGATTAATACTAGTTGCGAATTAATATTAAAAATCCTACAAGTTAATGAGAAAGTTATGGTTAAAAACAAAGTGAAAAAACTTCGATAATAAGTGTATATGCATTTTACTCGTATCTATACTACTTATAATGAACGAAGGCATCTCACTCTTAATTTTAAGACGTACAAGAAATTAAGCATTGTTTACAACACTTTAATGCACCCAATTTTAGAATTACAACAAAGTAAGATATTGTACAACAAAATAAAGCGTTGTGTATTTTAAAACCAAAATTTATCAAACAACATTAATCTTATTAAAAACACCCTTCACCAAAATTACAACCATTTAAGCACAATGTCTAATAATCTGCAACCAATTTTCGATTACAACAAAATAAGATAGTGTACAACAAAATAAGCATGATGTAATTTTCGGACTTATTTTCGGACTTACAACATTAATGCTATTAAAGTGGTCAACGTTATTAATGACTACTACTTACAAGAAAACAAACATAACAGACAACAAAACACCACATTAATCTTTATTTAATGTAGTCAATTATTTAACCCATTAATAAATACAATTAATACGTTATTAAACACCCTTATATAAGAAATACAAATTATCAAGATATTGTACAACCAAATTAAACACAATTCCGCATTAAATTTTACTACTACAAATAATAAAGACATTATATAAATATTCAAGCCCGAACGAGAAGCGGGCCAAATGGGCTTGAGCCCGAAGCAATGCGGACCAAGCGGGCCGGGCCCGAGCAGAACGGGTTAACGGGTTCGAGTTCGAACAGGCACGGCTATACAAAATTTTGATATCCAGAATTTATTGTTAAAGAATATAATAAACTAAAATACATTATTTATCGAAAATTTTATTTGAGACTGCCACAACGCTGCAGACTCGCTAAGATATTATATGAGTAAGGATCAAATAAGAAATATAATCAAGATGAGAAGAATGAGAATGAACCACAACCACCAATCTTAGATGCATCTACAAAAATAGATGCATCTCCCAATTAATTTTCTTTTCTTATTTGAATTTTGTGGCTACAATTATTTTTCACTCTTCTCATTTCAATAAATCTTCTCACTAGATCCATTCCCATTATTATATTTCCAACTGTTGTTTTACTCTTTTCTGTATATCTCCATTTTTTTTTTTTTTTTTTTTAAAGAAAATTCTTACGCACACACTAAAACTACACTTAAGAATGTTCTTTATATAAATAGTATTTGCTAATATCACTAAAGCATATTTCTTACTAATGAAACACATTCTCGTCACAAATAAAAAACCAATATTATAGAGTTCTAAAATTACAACCTACAACATCATATTGTTGGCCCTATGAACTTAGTAAAAAGATTGGGGTTTTGAAAATGGTCCCATATGGGTTGGTGACTTGAATGAAAATAGGTTTTTTATGCAAGTACCATATACAAACGTATATGGTATGCCTGGTTGATCAATTGGTCTGTTTCGAATAATAAAAGAGATCGCATGTACGTTATCTCTGCTACGGTGCTATGGATTTTTCGGCGGTACCGAAACAATATCGTCTTCAATTCCCAATCCATGCGGAAAAAGCGATATTTTTGATTGTATTCGTTTGTTTTTTGGATTAAGTATAGAAGTGCTAAGATTCATAGTTGGAGTGACTGGTTAAAGTTTTCTCTCTAACTTCTAGCTCCTTGCTAGAGGTTTTGTTTAATATATTTTGCCGTTAAAAAAGAAAAGCACTCAAGGATGCAAATAAACGAGTTCAAAAATACATTGTGTTAAAAGTTTTGGACTTATTTATAATTGACCCTTTTATGGATAGAAAAACTTCGTTAATACTAGTATCCTTTAGATTGACCTTTTTATTACCCGACCTCATATTAAAGCCTAAGCAAGCAAACCAGAAATTCCAAACTACCTAATTAAATGTAGATCGTTGAATTGGCCAATATACCAACATCACTATATAAAAGCACAAACATATAAACTTGTTCAAGCAGATGCCTAATAAAAGACACAACTCATGAAAAGGTGATTAGTTGAGATGACCTCATAACATTCTTTGTTGCAAAACTTACCAAGACTCTTGCTTAACATTCTTTGGAATGCATGACAGCCTGAACTTAATTCAAAGATTTGTGTATTTGCAAATTGTCTCACATTGATTGGTGATAAGAGTATGCTTATTTATGCTATTACCCTTTACTTATGGTAAGCTGAATGAAGACTTATTGGAAAATATTAACAATGTGTTTATAAGTTCAATGTATTCTCAATATAACCTCGCTGCATCACGCGGGACCGAATCACTCGTTTCCCACATTGATTGGTGACCAAAATGAAAGTGGGTATATCAACACAAATACGTTCTTAGATAATAAGAAAGTTGAAAAAGAGACTTTAAAATAAGCAAATATATGGTAAACAAGTACTGTAAAATTTAAATTCTCTCTTTTACCTTTTTTTTTTTTATTACCTTTAAATAGGCTCGAAACTTTTCACCAACAGAACCTAAGCATGTATATATCTCTCATGAGTTGATCTTGAGCTTTTAGATTTATTTCAAACTTCTCTTTTTTCTTTCAATTATAAATTCAAAATGCTTCTCTATAATACCAACTTTTATGAAGCATGTAGAAATTGGTTGTATGAATATAACATCCACTGTAAACCGTTCTTGCTTCCTACACACTTTGGGTATACCCTTATCTATGGTTATGTTTTTCTTTTCCATCAGCCGATCCTAAAAAGCATCTTGCAAACATGTTGGTCTATCAAGATTTGATTTCTGGTATGTTTTTATTTTATATTTGATTGTTTTATGGTGTTTGATGATATGGTTAAGGTTTGGATCTTCACGTTATCGCGATATATGAAAGCAATTGAAAGGCCCCATTAATATGCTTCAACAGCACAAGACTCAAACTGCATGACAAGTCGACCAATTTGAAACACGAATATGAGAATTTGCGTGTAGACTAACAGTACTACAGTCGCGCAAATAAGTTACATTCATGTCACTATAATATGTAAAAGCTCTTCTTCCAGGTTTCATCTCCTACAATTGGTCAGTGGTCAGTTATGGGGTGTTTCTTTACACTTGCATTCTTGGCTCACTATTTGACTGGGATGTATATGATAAACCAATACCTTATGATAAATCTAGTAACAAATTTTTGCCTTGTCAGCTTATATAATCTTTCATCCAACACAACAAAAGCTATATTTTGATGATTCAAGCTCAGATTCCGTGTGTGTTTGGTTTGCAAACTTATATCTTGAAAACTTCTAAACTCTGAAAAAACAACCCAATAAGAGATAACATAGTCCTGTTACAACCATAATCATTTATTCTTCGCCGCCAAAGCTTTACACGATGAATTATTTTTAGTACATAAGATTATTCGATGGACATGTAAAAAACAAAAACGAAGTGCTCGGCGTTAAAACAACAATGAGATAAATTTAAAGGTACGCTTTTAGTCCCTCATCAAAGATACGAACAAAATCCTCCATCTGAGTAGCTGAAACACAAACACCAATCTCCAGATCTTCATTAACTTGTTTGCAAGAATTGATAGATATTGCTCCATTATAATCAATTGAAACTGTTTCCAGCTTTTTTGGCTTCCCCCACCCGAAATCCATGTCATAGAATCTGAGCTTTGGTGTTCCGGATACCCATGTCATTGTTGTTGGCATTCCTTCAGAGAACAAATCGTTGAAAGATTCCATGTCATCTTTTACGACTCCATCCTTATAATCAGTCAAGGTCTTGTGTAGATTCTCTCCTATCAATTTTGCAGCAGTTATGAATCCTTCTTTTCCGATTAAAAGATTGGTTTTTGCAATCGCCGCACCACCCCCAACGCAGTTGCCAAAGTAGGCCGTGGGTATAGGTGGCTTCATACGTGCTCTACGATCAATTGGGAAACCAAATAGTTGCAACTTATCATTGCGTGATTTCGCAATGCAACTCCAAATATAAGCACATGCTACTGTAAAAGATGATACATATTCTAATGTTGGCAGTTGGGCTGATACTCTATCTTTTAACTGATTGATAACAGCTTGTGTCAAGATAAACGTGGCACGAAGTTTATCACTCGGTCCAGCTAGGCTTTGAGTTACATAATCTTCTTTAAAACTTTCAACTTTTTCACGCTTTAGATACGCTTCATCTAGCATTGGATATTTGATCATTCTATCATATAATGGCCTAGTGCCGTTAGCTAAAATGACTCATCATTATTACCAGATCGCGCAATTGATGTCCACGCCTTCAAGAAACAAAAAAGAGTGCTAGCATCAGCTAGGCTATGGTGATTTGTAATTCCAATAGCGATTCCTTGATTGGGAAAAAGCGTCACTTGAACGGAGAAAAGTGGAATCTTTATACAGTCTGATAATCTACTACTCTCACCTAGGATTGGTACAAGATCGTAAAACTTGTCACAGTTTCTAGGATGATTTCCTGTTAATTCGTTAAAGTCAAGGTTACATTCTGCAAAAGTAACAGCCACAGAATCACCTTCAACATAACGAATCTCGGGCTTTTTAGTAGGAGTAGGATATACTGTCAACTTACCTACAAAAGGGTAAAAATGTTTAAGTGTGATTGATAACGAGTGTTTAATATTGGGAACAATGGTTTCAGTGAAATGAGTTCTAGTGATGGGAAGCTCGTAAAAGAAAAGAGTGTTAATCGGAGGAGAACGTAGCCAAAAGAAATCGGAAAAAGTGAGTTGCAGTGACTTGTCACCAAGAGTGTCTGGTGGTGGCGATACGTGGGACTGCTCAAGAACACTCAAGATGGGAAGGGAAGCCATTTGATGTAGTTTCAAGATAAGTCTAAGGTTCAATGATTTCATCAATATTTCTTTATAGGACTAACTTTAGACATGAAACCAAACTTGATATCAAATGAGTGGAAGACAATAAAACTGGTCCCAGTACAATAATTATCTAGTTGAAATGGCAATAAATATTGGAATGAGATGCTCTCACTTTGAGAATATCAACTGTTGGATGATTGTGAAATTCTAATTACCAAATCAAAAGAACTTTTGATTTGGTAATTGGATCAAATCCAATTACCATATATTCCTAACTCGGTCAGTTATCCTTCAACTCGCGGGATCCCAATCTATTTGTGACAAAAACGTAGTTAAAATTAATTGTTTGAGGCGGATGTAGTACATCTGGTGGTCGTCCCTAACCAAAGCAACGTCAGCGTCACATTAGTATCATTTTACGCCATATTTTCATCATCTTTACTTTTGTTGTAGTTACCGCTAATAAGGAAGTTATGTCGGACGGTAACCACTGTGCGGTTGTGGACGTGTTTGTTTGTATCAGTTAGTTTGCGATAACAGAAAATGCGTAGACATTACAAATGATCATCTCCATTGTGGGAGTTGTGTTGAGGATTGTCGGGGCCATGGTAGGTGTTCCTACAACATGTTTGATTATGGCTGATAATCGACCTCTTCAAATAAAGTTCTACATATTTTGATTATGTTTGGATGCATATTCATTATTCCTTCTGACAACGGTTTGGATCTTCACATTATCGCGATATATGAATCCAATTGAAAGGCCCTATTAATATGCTTCGACAGCAAAAGAGTCGAACTGCATTACAAGTCTACCGATTTGAAACACAAATATGAGAATGTGCGAGTAGACCAACAGTTCTACAGTCATGTCACTAATATGTACTCCGTATAAGCTATATGTTGATGATTTAAGCTCAAATTCCGTGTGTGTTTGGTCACGTTGTAGGTCTGAACCAAACCAAATGAAAAAACCCATAACCAAACCGATGAATACCTCTTAAACATAATAGAACCAACAAATGAATGAATCAAGACTATGAAGATTAAACTTACTTAGATCAAATACCAAGGAACAGATCCAAAATTGACACCAAACATTAAAGCAAGATAAATTTAAGATCCATATTTCAATAATAGAACAAAAACCAAACTTCAAAGCAGAACTACATCAAGCACCCAAACTCTTTCGCCGGCTCAAGATGACATTTCTTAACACTTAACCTCCTTCAACCCCACACCGAAGTACAAAAATGTCGGGTCAGCAGAACCATCCTTGTAGTAAGCAAACACCATTGTATTGTCATCATGCATGCTCTCCCCAACAGCTAGCTTCACAAAGTAAATAATGGTTGAGGATTTACCTTTCCTGGAACTTCCCATAGGATTCCATCGAGGATCTCGGTGTAAGGAAACGAGTCTGAGAGAAGCTCATCACCTAAAATCACATAAAAGTTTGAGTTAGATATCCCGTTAGAATAAACAGTTCTGATTCTTAGGTTGTAAACTTAAATTAAAAAAACAGCCCCCTAGCTTCGCTTAACCATATTTATACCACACAATAATAAATAGCGACATTTGTTATTCCCCCAAACAGTGCCATTAGAGACTTAATAACAGAGAATAACATATTTGTAACACAATAAATGCAAGGCCATTAAAAACGCTATCAATTAAATATTCAATGCTAAAGTCAACAAATTCCACAGATGATTACCAACATAGCTAAGCTATAGGAGTGGCTAGGCTTGCTTATACAAACAGCTTATTTGATTATTTAGAGTGAAAAGAAGTCTTCTTGTTTGTTTAAACAGTTTTTAGGCTTATTTGGTTTCAACTTATATCATAGGCCTCAATTTTCTTGCTTATTTTGAGACTTATCTCTACTACTTTATAAAGCATTTAAGACTTTTCCCTTAATAGAAAGGCTTAAATTACATTCTTACTTGCTTGTTATAGAAATATTGAATCATACACATAATTAAACCTTACGTTTAGAAATATCTGTAGGTTATAAGTTTATAACAACCAAATTGCTTTTAAGTGTCTTTATATCTTTAGTTGAAACAGCCCAACAATATTGATTGCAGCCCATATTAAGAGTTGTAACAGCCCAGTACAACCATAATCTATCTATACTCCCTTATAAACCTCTACCTTACCTCTTCTTACTATAGATTTAGAGGGTTTTTTCTTTTTCTGGATACATATTTGCTTTGAAGTTGGGTGGTTTCTTTGGTGTTTTGTGGTTTGGTGGTGATATTGTGGCTTTGATAGTGAGTTTTTGATTTTGTAGTTTAGTGGTGTTTCGAGTTTACCATGTTTTATGTTTTGACTCGATCTAAGTGCATGGTGTTTTATACTGGTCTTGGCCTTGACATACTTTTGTTATATCGAAAGGTTCTTGACCTTCGTATTTTTGTATATGAGTGAGATTGGCCTTTGTGTTTTGTGTGAATGTGTTTGCATTCGTTAAACTGCGCTTTTAGTGGTTAGATATGTGTGTCTAAAACTGTTTCACCTTATATTTATATTTGTTTGCTCACATCTATTTGGATCTTCGCTTTAAGGAGGTGAGATTTAGAAGCATTCTTTGTTACTACATACACTATCTATTAAAACCAAAAAACATTCAGTGGCCTATGCTTATTTGACCACGGTTGAAGTTGAGTGTGTGAAGTTTGAATTTGCATTGGGAAAGATTACAAAGTGGAAAGGTGTAGTACCATAAAAGTGACTGAGTATTTTTTGACTTGTCATTGTCATTTCATGCCAACCTTTTGAATAGACCTTATCACAAATTATAGTCATTGGCAAGTAAAGATAACAAAAGAAGACCCACAAAATTAACTTAATGGACAGAAAACACGTAAATAAAAGACCCGGGTACAGTGGCTCATGGCTTGAGCCATCACCTTCGATGTGAGACTATGGCACGACATACCATACCGTAACTGGGCTGGTAAGGCTTGGCGTCGTGGCCACCAGCAGGGGCGGAGCCAGGATTTATGGTTAAGGGGGGCCAAACTTTACTCAAAAATGATGACGATACGTATAATCCGAACGATATTACAATAGTAAGAACGCTTTCGAACATCATCTTGTGTCAGATAAACAAACAACAAAATGTAGTTGTATAAAACAAACCGTATTTAACGCATAAAAGGTAAATACTAATAATAATAATAATAATAATAAGAACACGAAAAGAGGTTGGTTATCTATTATAAATGCTTCCAAACACATAACATGAGTTCCTCAATCGGTCAATCATATAGTATTAAAAAATGAACAGCTCGAAGAATATTACAAACATAAACAAAATAAATTAAACAATTTATCACTTAATGATGATCATGTATTATATCAGATTATCATTAGTATAAACAAGAATGACACTAAACATAAGATGTGGGAAATAAATCAATGTTAACAAGAATAAAGAGGCATTTAACGCAGAAACTAGAAATTACCAAGACTATAGATATCTATTTCTTTGATAGCCACTTTAAAGGAGAGATATTTGTTCACGTTTATTATTTTTTAACTCCTGCTATGGATAAGTTTATAGTTTATTGGGGGAGGTCAGCTGTACATATATAACTAGATTATGGCTAATATCCATATCATGATACAATAAATGGGCTTCATTGGAGGGCCAAGACCGCTAATCACCCTCCTCCGCCTCGCCACCAAAACCACGCCATAGCAATTTTTTCCTTTTTTTGTTTGTTTTCGGTTTGTTTGTGTTTGTGATGTTATGTGTTTATGATATTTTATGTTTGTGTGATGATATTGCGAGTTTCATTTTTTTTATGTGTGTGTAAGTTTTGCAGGTGATGAACGAGGAAGAAGATGGGTATGAGTGAACTCAATGAACATGTATGGATATGAGTGAACTCTCTTTTAATTTATGTGGTAAACAAAAAGCCACCTAGTAGCTTCTTTTTGTAGTAGCATTTATCTTTTTGTAGGATTTTAAAAAGCCAAAATTACCTGTGAGGCCCTTTCAGAGGGGGTTTGTCCTGCAGAGGACCCCTTTTATTGCTTTTACCAAAAAGGCCATACACTTCGCCTCAAATTTGTTCAGAATTTCTTAAAGGACACGTGTCAGCACCCCGTTAAACAAACGTGATAAATTAAAAAAAAAACAAAAAACAAAAAAAACAAATCGCTTCAAATATGAGGCGAAATATGACATTAGCGGGCCCTACCTGTCAGCTTTATTAAACGTGATAAATAAATTAAAAAAAAACAAAAATACAAAATCGCTTCAAACATAAAGCCAAATATGACATGGTGGTCAGTACTTTTATATGTTGGAATATGGAAATGAGTAAAATATAAAAAATTACAAAACTCACCCTTTAACTTTTTAATATTTACAACTTTTTTATATAACAAACTTTATTCGTCAATTATTTAGTAAATACATAGTGAATTTGTTAATAAAAAATACTGCTATAAGATTTCTAAATTACAAACAAAACCAAATTAATATTAATATTCTTTCGACGACGCACAATTTTATAAAAATATTGAAGTTGATTATATATATCAACTATTTTTAATTGAAAAATAAAACTTACCATAACCACCCTACACTTTTAATATGGGTAAAAGTTTATAAAATAACAATGTCTTTTCAAATTTTGCCGACTTAAACACTTACTTTTTATTATGTTATTATTAACGTATTTTCAAATTTTGTTACGAGTTCACCCATATGATCGGTTTAAATTAAAATAATAACTAAAATGACTATATTACCCTCGGCATATGGGTGAAGTCATAACAAATTTTAAAAGTTCATTTAATCTTAACAAATTTTAAAGAATACAAGTGTAACATAATTATTTTAGTTATTATTTTAATATAACCGGGTCATATGGGTGAAGTCGGAACAAATTTTGAAAGTACGTTGGTGAAGTAAGGTAATAAAAAAGTAAGTGTTTCAAGTCGGCAAAATTTAAAAAGTACGTTGTTATTTTATAGCTTTTACCCTTTTAATATTTGTAACTTTTTTATGTAAGAAACTATATTCGTCAAATATTTAGCAAATATATAGCGAATTTGTTAATAAAAAAAATACCGTTGTAAATAGTAAAAATCGTGTGTACGTCAAAAAATATCAATATTGGGCTCGTTTTGCTAAAAATACCATCGCGAAGAGCTCTAAATTACGAACAAAACGAGCCCAATATTTTTTGACATACAATGGTGTGTAGGAAGCATAACCATAGATAAGGGTACACCCAAAGTGTGTAGGAAGCAAGAACGGTTTACGAGTGGATGTTATATTCGCCACAACCTAGAAAAAGCATCTTGCAAACATGTTGGTCTATCAAGATTTGATTTCTGGTATGTTTTTTATTTTATCTTTGATTGTTTTTATGGTGTTTGATGATATGGTTAAGGTTGTTAAATGTTTTATTGTTGTGTTATTGTGTAGATCTGGGATTGTTTTAGTATATGATGGATGGATGATGTTGTATGGTTTTGTTTTGATGTTTAGATTTGTTGTTGTGTAGATCTGAAGATTGTTTTTAAGGATGCTGTTTTTTAGTTTAAGGTTTTATGTTTTTTAAGGTTTATGATTAGAGGTTTATTTATTATGGTTAAGGGGGTGTTTGTGATTTTGCTTATATGCTAACAAAAAAAGCCTGTTTATTGGAAACAACTTATTTTCACTAATAAGTATTCAGAGTTTAGGGGGTGTTTGTTTAAGCTTATATGTGGCTTATGAGTTTTATCAACCTATCTCACAAGTGTCTCTAACAAGACTTGGATTAACAACCTCTTGGTTGGTGGGCATCTCACATTACATATATACCACTAGGCCAAATGCCTTGTGTTTTCTTTATAGGAAGTGTAATTGTTTTTTGGCGGTAAAACTGCAAGTATGATGACTAAAAGGTATTCAATTTTAAGAGGAAGTGTTAAAGTTAGGTATGAGTTAAATTTTAATAAGGAATTAAAGGAAATGAACTGAGAAAGAGCTAGCCAAAACGGATACCGACTTTCTTGTTCTCCCTTTTTGAATCTTTTTTTCTGGCTTAACTGGGCCATCTGTTGCTTTTAACCTTTGGGTCTATAATTGATGTGCCAAGAAGAAAGAGATTATTTAAGAGAACATAATAGCAACTACACATGTAAGTCAAGAATGTCATTAGTATCTGTATATCAATGTTTTATTGTGGCACTCATTTATGTCGGTTTTTCCCTCTTGCAAGTAATGAAAACTTTAGAATGTTTTTCTAAACTAATGGTAATGCTAATATTGTTATAGACAAGCTAATAATTTAGTTCTTCTGCAACTAACTTTCTTTCAATGTACAAAATCTATTTCATTCTTATTTGGTATATTTCTTTGTAAATTTTTTTAACTGCCCAACTGATGTCTTATTTGTGATTATTAAGTTTTAGAATACCTATATGGAATAAACTTTATAAGCTACAACTCCTTGTGAAATACACACGAGAAAACCATAAGCACAAGTGATGAGATAAGAACCTTTTTTTCAGACTAATAACAATGCGAATATTGTTATAGACAGCCTAATTATAACTTAACTAGTTTTCTTACGAAGGAATATATTTTCGTCACAAATAGAAAAAACAATAATTTTAAAGTCCCAACTGTTCTTTCTTTGATTTTTATAGTTTCCTATTGGTATATTTCTTTGTGCTTTATTCGACTGTCCTAGTGTTATGTCTTATTTCTCATTATGGAGTTTGTGAAATACCTATAAATTGTTGGTTTAATGGATAAAATATTAATAGATATGTGTTAGGATCGAACTCGAGACCTATGGGATTGCATGCGTTGCGTATGAGATTTAATTATATTAAGTCACGAAATATTTATATGGTCGAACTAAGAAAAACGAGGGAGTTGAGTGTCGAGTTTTAAAACTTAAGGAGGTGCTTGCAATGACTTGTTGGACAAGTTTTAATGCTATATAAACACACCCTTTGTCTCATTCGATGGGAGAGAGACGATCGACACAAACATGAATAACAACTCCATTGCATGATATATTAATCCGAAAAGTCAATTGCATGTATACATGTGTGACAGTGTATTATCCAATTGCTAAATTCGGTTTAATACTGATTATCAATTCATGCGCATGATTTTATTGAATAGTCATATGCATGAATTTATAATACATGTGTGACAGTATTGGTTTCATGAATATTTAATATGCATGATAATGTCAAGCACATGCATATATTCATGTATTCATTCCTTGCATATATGTATTTGACAGATGCAAGTAAAATGTTTCGTATATATATTTAATTGTGATTTGAACTAGCATTCTAATTAAATCGTTAACAATACGCGCGTACATGATCGTAGAGAAATCCTATTTTGGATTTTGGTGATTTACACTATTCGACTTTATTAAGTCAACTAGCACTCAAACCCTAATTAGGGTTCATCCAATTCTTAGTTTTGTGGATTTGATTCTTGTTAAAGCTAGAATCAAGAAAAGGTACGATATTCTTTTATGTTAATTAATTGTTCATTAATAAATCCTATACGCCCGCTTGAATACTTTGATGTTTTGTGGTTATTTATTTGAATGTCATGTTATATAATTCCAACAGCCGCATCACGAGTCATTGGTTTTAATGAGTAATTAATTACATAAACGCGTAATAAAACAAATACTTGTATGTTGTTTGATATGTTAATCTAGGGTTTATGTTTATTATTGTTGGTCGATTTTTTTATTATTTGGGGCGTTCCCCTATTTTTTAATGTCGACACATGTATAAATTTTTATGGTTTTGAAAATTGTTTGCTAACCTTATTAAAACCTAGAATTAATATTGATTACGTGATTTATTCGTGAATAATTTGTTATGTGTCATGGAATTTTTATATGCGATCTTGTGACTTATTTGTATAAATTGTTATGATATCCATGATTATACATGCATGTTAGTCATGGATAAGTTGCTTTGATAATTGTTTAATTGTTGAGACATGTTTATTTACGATAAATCTTGAATTGGGGAAGACTCCAATTATGTATATTATTAATGAATCAATTATGTGCAATTTGGTATATTATTAATTTTGGGTTTACGCAATCGATTCGTCGATGTATGTGGCTCACTCTCAATTGAGAGAGTGAAACCCCTAATTAATATATACATTAATTTAACCTAGATATTGATTATTAATAGGGTTTTATCGAATAAGTTGCATGTGGCTACTTGTTTACACGTATAAATTGTTTATTATGTGTGCATTGTTTTTAGTAGTTTATTTTTATTTGTTACTTGTTTGTTTATTATGTTAGATGTTTTAAGAAAGGGTAATTTTGAATAGAAAAATAATACGGACTAAACAATGGCGAAATTTGATTTGTTTTGGAAGAGTTAAGTTTTCAATAGTTTAATTGATTGGTGACTTTGGTACAAATGGTCCGAACAGCTCACCCACTAGAATAAACTATAAAGGGTTAATAAAGAAGTGCAGCATGACACACGAAAGGATGTCTTAGGTTATGCTTTGCCACACGGTCCTCCCCTACAGTAAGTTCGAATGGAGCTACTTAGTAAGCCATAATATGTACAAGCTCATCTTAAGGCGAATTAGTTTTAATTCCATGCGCCACTCGGTGGTAATTACCCAAACACTAACTGCTTACACTTATGCAAAAGTACGGTATAATGGACGATAATTAACACTAAATTCCTTGATTGGTGAACCCAATACCTCAATCAAAACTTTGATAATTTGATCTTTATGAATTGGTAATAAAAAGTTTTTTTTATTAAATTTATGCTACAAGATGAATGCATGACATCTTTGTACATATTTGATTTGACCACATAAAATCAAAACTAGTACCCTTTTTAAATTAAGTTATATGCCATATAATTAAAAGGAACACTTGAAGTTGCAATTTATGTCATGAGAGTACTTGGCTAGATTGTGATGGAGAGGTAAATCTCTATGTAAAGTCAGACCTTACATGGACATATTTGCAGTTCTTTAAGTTAGACACTTAAGTTGAGTAGGAAGTGAGACCTGGACTCAATGGCATAAGATGGGATGAAATATGTTTATATTTGCAATAGCGTTGGAAAATATAAATCCCATAATGATCTAGGAGTTGGAAATTGTTTGCCAATTAATGTTCGACATATTACCTTATTATATGCGTTCGTTGCTAGGATCAAGCGATGTAATGAACCTATGATAATTGGATCCTAGTTTTGAGAAAATTCTATGGTTATATGAATATTACCTTGGGTATTTTATTTTTTTGAAAAGTTTAATTATCGAAAATACTAAAATTGAATTTTGCTAATTCTTTAAATGTATTAATGCAACATTAAATCGTAAACGTAGGTTATTCATGTATTGGTAAATTGATCTACACCTGTAAGGGTTTTTGGTAGAGTCAACTTTGCTAAAAGGATAAACCTAGTCCTCTTTATATAAGAAAGAGTGAGATTCAATCCTATTCCTTTTCATGAATGAGAAAGGTATGATAGGACAAATTAGAATTGTCTATATTCTAAATACATAACTCGCAAGCAAATTTTAATAGTTGAGAAAATTGCATGTTTTTTGAGTTATTAAATTAGAAGCTAGACTAATTACTGTATAATTGGTAAAAGACAAACTAGCATATTTTATCTAGTTGTTGTGCTTTGACCATTTAAAAGTACTACTTACAATTGTTGGAATAGTAGAACTATTAAGGAAGAAATTGCATGCCCAATTTTTCAAGTTAATAACATTGATGGATAATACATCATCTACATAGTAGAATACACTCTTTTAGTACATAAGTAATTGTTATGTATGGACTTTATCAAAAGTGTAGGGAAGTAAATAGAACACTATTTTCTTTCATTGGTTAATGAAACACTTTCAATGTTGTCAAATCCAGTGGGAGTGTTGTGTTCTTATTACCGAATAAGGAATTAATGTAATGATCTCTTATTCAATGGGAGTTTAAGCTTTGTCATCTTGGTAGTAACCCGATTATCTCTAGAATATCTTAAGATAATTACTTTCCACTTGTAGACACTTATGTTTTCAAGGATAGTCATATACGCTTCCTTATTAGACAATGAAGTGGTTCTACATCTACTAGTTATGCTAATATCAATGACACAATCATATTAGTCACATAAACAAACATATGTCGTGTTGTTTATCCGCTACATGATGTTGTTCAATGCATGAGTGGGAGAAATCTATATGTGTGCAAGGGACAACATATAGGTATATGATTTAAAGGATTCTCGACCGCAAGGTAAGAGACTAACATTCTAATATAACTTGTACATATCTAATTTAAGAAACACTTGGTGTTGCAATTTACGTCATGTGAGAATCTTGCAGATTGCAACAACAAAGAAATCTCTATGTGAAGTCGGACCTGCATGGACATATTCATAGCTTCTAAAATTAGACAAGTATTTAGAATATGTGTCAAGATGATAGATATAAGACTACTTCAAATTAAATATTTATGTATTATTAGAATGACATAAATAAATGAAGTAAGCTAATACTACTTTAATTTGTACATTTATGAATTTTTGAAATGAAATAAATAAATGAATAAAATAATGTAGTCCTACATTATTGTGAAGTAAATAAATTAACTTGAAATTACTATTGAAACCAAAAGTTGTGTTCATAATTTGTACATCTATATAATAATATGTAGATTTGCATAATTTTGCAACGCTATTAACAAAATGACACTCTAATAAGATTTTAGGATCTCGATCTAATTTTATAATCACGATCTTGCAAAGACCAAAATGATCCTAGCTAGGTAGGATCTCAATCTTTAAAAACCTTGGTTACAAGTACACCGATATACCCTTTTGACATTTCGCATTTTCAAAGTGTGTTTACATGTTCAATATACTCGAGTGCGATAGTGTATTCATCAATGATCAGTTAAGGGTTAAATCATTCTCTAGAATTTCTTTTTGCAAACTACATTTTTTTGTTTTGATAGTTAGATGGACACTGATAAACTCTTTTAACATTTCGCACTTCGATAGCGTGTTTAAGAATTCAGAATACGTCTTGACAAACCAACATGGGAAGAATAAACAAAACAGGCTCTCGTAGTAAAACAAATACAATATCACTGATTAATACTAGTTACGAATTAATATTAAAAATCCTACAAGTTAATGAGAAAGTTATGGTTAAAAACAAAGTGAAAAAACTTCGATAATAAGTGTATATGCATTTTACTCCGT
The DNA here is from genome assembly GCA_022545495.1 of Chrysanthemum lavandulifolium. NCBI lineage: Eukaryota > Viridiplantae > Streptophyta > Magnoliopsida > Asterales > Asteraceae > Chrysanthemum > Chrysanthemum lavandulifolium. The sequence continues at coordinate 280,354,294 of CM040241.1, forward strand.
ATATTTTTTATGAGTAAGGATCGAATAAAAATATAATCGAGATGGAATAATGGTAAGAACTACAACCACCAATCTTATCGATTCACAAAATAGAGATCTCCCAATTAATTTTTTTTTTATTTGATTTTTGCATTGCTACAATTATTTTTCACTCTTCTCATTTTAATAAATCTTCACCGGATCCATTCCCATTATTATATTTCCAACTGTTGTTTTACTCTTTTCGTATATCTCTCATTCTTTTTTAAGAAGAATGGAAGAACCACAACCACTAATCTTAGATCGATCACAAAATAGATCGATTTCAATTAATTTTCTTTTCTTATTTGAATTTTGCATTACAATTATTTTTCACTCTTCTCATTTCAATAAATCTTCTCACCATATCCATTCCCATTATTATATTTCCAACTGTTGTTTTACTCTTTTCTGTATATCTCCATTTTTTTATTTTTTTAAAGAAAATTCTTACGTACACACTAAAACTACACTTAAGAATGTTCTTTATATAAGAGTTTGGTTCAATAAATATTAAAGAAAAACTAAAGATCAAATAAACCATTCTCAACCACTCATTTTTTCATCAAAACAATAAAATAAACTTTCACCTTCATTTTAAAAACTAAATATCTTACAAACCATCGATCGTTGATCAAACTAATCATACCATCACGACAAAGATAAAATTACCTTTAATTTGATATCCCACATCATATACTTTCGACGAAATTTTTTCCGACTTATTTGTGGGTTTAGGGTTCTGATTAGGGTTTAAGCGTTTAGGGTTTAGGGTTTGACTTTTGGTTAATCTTTTAGGGGTTAAGTGTTTGGGTTTACTACGGTTTAGCGGATAGGGTTTAGGTTTTGGTTTAGTGGTTAGGGTTTTAGGGGTTTAGGGTTTTAGGGTTTAGGGGTTAAGGTTTTAGGGTTTAGGGGTTAGGGTTTTTAGGGTTTAGGGGTTAGGGTTTTTAAGTTTGGGGTTAGGGTTTTAGGGTTTCTGGGTTGTGTTAAAAGAAGTATTTTAAAATTTTATATATCGAACCCCAAAAACGATAAAAATAAGTTCGTCGAAAGATACAATATTGGATCTCATAGAAAGATAATTTTATTCTCATCATGAATGGTATAATTAGTTTTATCTAACTATTAACGGTTTGTGAGATATTTAATTTTTAAATATAAGGGTGAAAATGAATTTAATTAATTTGATCAAAAATGAATGGTTAAAAATGATCCATTTGATCTTTAATTTTTATGTGATCTTTATTGATCTCACCCCTTTTATATAAATAGTATTTGCTAATATCACTAAAGCATATTTCTTACTAATGAAACACATTCTCGTCACAAATAAAAAACCAATATTATAGAGTTCTAAAATTACAACCTACAACATCATATTGTTGGCCCTATGAACTTAGTAAAAAGATTGGGGTTTTGAAAGTGGTCCCATATGGGTTGGTGACTTGAATGAAAATAGGTTTTTTATGCAAGTACCATATACAAACGTATATGGTATTGGTCTGTTTCGAATAATAAAAGATATCGCATGTACGTTATCTCTGCTAAGGTGCTATTGATTTTTCGGCGGTACCGAAACAATATCGTCTTCAATTCCCAATCCATGCGGAAAAAGCGATATTTTTTATTGTATTCGTTTGTTTTTTTTGTTTTTTGGATCAAGTATAGAAGTGCTAAGATTCATAGTTGGAGTGACTGGTTAAAGTTTTCTCTAACTTCTATTTCGCTTCTTGGGGTTTTGTTTAATATATTTTGCCGTAAAAAAAAAAAAAAAAAAAAAAAAAAAAAGCACTCAAGTATGCAAATAAACGAGTTCAAAAAACATTGTGTTAAAAGTTTTGGAGTTATTTATAATTGACCCTTTTATGGATAGAAAAACTTCGTTATTTTGTTGCGGAACATTTAACAGTTTATTTGGTAAAAGAAAGTTCAATGCTATGTTTATTGATTTTGTTGTATATAACTGTCATGTTGGATTTTTCCATTGGGTGTATAAATACTAGTATCCTTCAGATTGACCTTTTTATTACCCGACCTCATATTAAAGCCTAAGCAAGCAAACCAGAAATTCCAAACTACCTAATTAAATGTAGATCGTTGAGTTGGCCCATACCAACATCACTATATAAAAGCACAAACTCATGAAAAGGTGATTAGTTGAGATGACCTCATAACATTCTTTGTTGCGAAACTTACCAAGACTCTTGCTTAACATTCTTTGGAATGCATGACAGCCTGAACTTAATTCAAAGATTTGTGTATTTGCAAATTGTCTCACATTGATTGGTGATAAGAGTATGCTTATTTATGCTATTACCCTTTACTTATGGTAAGCTGAATGAAGACTTATTGGAAAATATTAACAATGTGTTTATAAGTTCAATGTATTCTCAATATAGCCTCGCTGTAACACGTGGGACCGAATCACTCGTTTCCCACATTGATTGGTGACCAAAATGAAAGTGGGTATATCAACACAAATACGTTCTCAGATAATAAGAAAGTTGAAAAAGAGACTTTAAAATAAGCAAATATATGGTAAACAAGTACTGTAAAATTTAAATTCTCTCTTTTACCTTTTTCTTTTTTTAGGCAAAAATCTTTTTTTTATTACCTTTAAATAGGCTCGAAACTTTTCACCAACAGAACCTAAGCATGTATATATCTCTCATGAGTTGATCTTGAGCTTTTAGATTTATTTCAAACTTCTCTTTTTTCTTTCAATTATAAATTCAAAATGCTTCTCTATAATACCAACTTTTATGAAGCATGTAGAAATTGGTTGTGGCGAATATAACATCCACTCGTAAACCGTTCTTGCTTCCTACACACTTTGGGTATACCCTTATCTATGGTTATGTTTTTTCTTTTTCCATCAGCCGATCCTAAAAAAAGCATCTTGCAAACATGTTGGTCTATCAAGATTTGATTTCTGGTATGTTTTTTATTTTATATTTGATTGTTTTTATGGTGTTTGATGATATGGTTAAGGTTTGGATCTTCACGTTATCGCGATATATGAAAGCAATTGAAAGGCCCCATTAATATGCTTCAACAGCACAAGACTCAAACTGCATGACAAGTCGACCAATTTGAAACACGAATATGAGAATTTGCGTGTAGACTAACAGTACTACAGTCGCGCAAATAAGTTACATTCATGTCACTATAATATGTAAAAGCTCTTCTTCCAGGTTTCATCTCCTACAATTGGTCAGTGGTCAGTTATGGGGTGTTTCTTTACACTTGCATTCTTGGCTCACTATTTGACTGGGATGTATATGATAAACCAATACCTTATGATAAATCTAGTAACAAATTTTTGCCTTGTCAGCTTATATAATCTTTCATCCAACACAACAAAAGCTATATTTTGATGATTCAAGCTCAGATTCCGTGTGTGTTTGGTTTGCAAACTTATATCTTGAAAACTTCTAAACTCTGAAAAAACAACCCAATAAGAGATAACATAGTCCTGTTACAACCATAATCATTTATTCTTCGCCGCCAAAGCTTTACACGATGAATTATTCTTAGTACATAAGATTATTCGATGGACATGTAAAAAAACAAAAACGAAGTGCTCGGCGTTAAAACAACAATGAGATAAATTTAAAGGTACGGTTTTAGTCCCTCATCAAAGATACGAACAAAATCCTCCATCTGAGTAGCTGAAACACAAACACCAATCTCCAGATCTTCATTAACTTCTTTGCAAGAATTGATAGATATTGCTCCATTATAATCAATTGAAACTGTTTCCAGCTTTTTTGGCTTCCCCCACCCGAAGTCCATGTCATAGAATCTGAGCTTTGGTGTTCCGGATACCCATGTCATTGTTGTTGGCATTCCTTCAGAGAACAAATCGTTGAAAGATTCCATGTCATCTTTTACGACTCCATCCTTATAATCAGTCAAGGTCTTGTGTAGATTCTCTCCTATCAATTTTGCAGCAGTTATGAATCCTTCTTTTCCGATTAAAAGATTGGTTTTTGCAATCGCCGCACCACCCCCAACGCAGTTGCCAAAGTAGGCCGTGGGTATAGGTGGCTTCATACGTGCTCTACGATCAATTGGGAAACCAAATAGTTGCAACTTATCATTGCGTGATTTCGCAATGCAACTCCAAATATAAGCACATGCTACTGTAAAAGATGATACATATTCTAATGTTGGCAGTTGGGCTGATACTCTATCTTTTAACTGATTGATAACAGCTTGTGTCAAGATAAACGTGGCACGAAGTTTATCACTCGGTCCAGCTAGGCTTTGAGTTACATAATCTTCTTTAAAACTTTCAACTTTTTCACGCTTTAGATACGCTTCATCTAGCATTGGATATTTGATCATTCTATCATATAATGGCCTAGTGCCGTTAGCTAAAAATGACTCATCATTATTACCAGATCGCGCAATTGATGTCCACGCCTTCAAGAAACAAAAAAGAGTGCTAGCATCAGCTAGGCTATGGTGATTTGTAATTCCAATAGCGATTCCTTGATTGGGAAAAAGCGTCACTTGAACGGAGAAAAGTGGAATCTTTATACAGTCTGATAATCTACTACTCTCACCTAGTATTGGTACAAGATCGTAAAACTTGTCACAGTTTCTAGGATGATTTCCTGTTAATTCGTTAAAGTCAAGGTTACATTCTGCAAAAGTAACACCCACAGAATCACCTTCAACATAACGAATCTCGGGCTTTTTAGTAGGAGTAGGATATACTGTCAACTTACCTACAAAAGGGTAATAATGTTTAAGTGTGATTGATAACGAGTGTTTAGTATTGGGAACAATGGTTTCAGTGAAATGAGTTCTAGTGATGGGAAGCTCGTAAAAGAAAAGAGTGTTAATCGGAGGAGAACGTAGCCAAAAGAAATCGGAAAAGTGAGTTGCAGTGACTTGTCACCAAGAGTGTCTGGTGGTGGCGATACGTGGGACTGCTCAAGAACACTCAAGATGGGAAGGGAAGCCATTTGATGTAGTTTCAAGATAAGTCTAAGGTTCAATGATTTCATCAATATTTCTTTATAGGACTAACTTTAGACATGAAACCAAACTTGATATCAAATGAGTGGAAGACAATAAAACTGGTCCCAGTACAATAATTATCTAGTTGAAATGGCAATAAATATTGGAATGAGAGTCTCTCACGTTGAGAAGATCAATTTGTTGGATGATTTTGAGCCATTGGATCAAATCTAATGAATCATATATTCCTAACTTGAGTCAAGTTATCCCTTCAACTTGAGAGTATCCCAATCTATTTGTGACAAAAAAAAAGTGGTTAAAATTAATTGTTTTCAAGGCCAGATGTAGTACATCTGGTGGTCGTCCCTAACCAAAGCAACGTCAGTGTCACATTAGTATCCTATTACGCCATATTTTCATCATCTTTACTTTTGTTGTGGTTACCGCTAATAAGGAAGTTATGTCTGACGGTAACCACTGTGCGGTTGTGGACGTGTTTGTTTGTATGAGTTAGTTTGCGATAACAAAAAATGCGTAGACATTACAAATGATCATCTCCATTGTGGGAGTTGCGTTGAGGACTGTCGGAGCCATGGTAGGTGTTCCTACAGCATGTTTGATTATGGCTGATAATCGACCTCTTCAAATAAAGTTCTGCATATTTTTGATTCTGTTTGGATGCATATTCATTATTCCTTCTGACAACTGTTTGGATCTTCACATTATCGCGATATATGAAACCAACTGAAGGCCCTATTAATATGCTTCGACAGCAAAAGAGTCGAACTGCATTACAAGTCTACCTATTTGAAACACAAATATGAGAATGTGCGAGTAGACCAACAGTACTACAGTCATGTCACTAATATGTACTCCGTATAAGCTATATGTTGATGATTTAAGCTCAGATTCCGTGTGTGTTTGGTCTGGAAACAACCAAACATATGCATCACGTTGTAGGTCTGAACCAAAACAAATGAAAAAATCCATAACCAAACCGATGAATACCTCTTAACCAACAAATGAATGAACCGAAGACTATGAAGATTAAACTTACTTAGATCAAATACCAAGGAACAGATCCAAAATTGACACCAAACATTAAAGCAAGATAAATTTAAGATCCATATTTCAATAATAGAACAAAACCAAACTTCAAAGCGAACTAAATCAAGCACCCAAACTCTTTCACGGCTCGAAGACATTGCTTAACACTTAACCTCCTTGACCCTACATCAAGTACAAAATGTCGGTCACAGAACCATCCTTGTAGTAAGCAAACACCATTGTCTTGTCATCATGCATGCTCTCCCAACGAAACTGCAACACATAAAGCCATTGTAGCGCACAATTAGCAATCAAGCTTCCGAACAATTTGTATTTGAAGTTAACACAAAACTTAAGATGTGCGAGAATACTTACAACCGAAGGTCGCTAAGCTTTCCCAAAGGTACTTTGTTGCGACCTCGATGTTCTTCTTAAAGAAGGCTTGTTGCTCTTCATCAAGCTTGGGTGTGATCAACTTGATGTACTTCGATGTAACCAACAACCGCTTCTTGTCGAAGGAGGTTGCTCTACACGACAAAGTATTTTATATTATAAATCTATAAGCGATTTCAAAACTTAATGAGATACGAAAATTAGACCGAAAGGTTTTAGTTTTACCGAGTCCGAAAGTGTCAACAATGTCGACAACCTTCACAACTTGATCGTCAACACCTTCATCTTCATCACCTCCTTTGCAGAAGGGTTTGCCCGATGTTAACGTCAAGCGCTCCTTGTACCACCCACGCAAACATAATTATTAGCGATTTGCACATAATCTATTCTAAGCGACTAGCTTCACAAAGTAAATAATGGTTGAGGATTTACCTTTCCTGGAACTTCCCATAGGATTCCATCGAGGATATCGGTGTAAGGAAACGAGTCTGAGAGAAGCTCATCACCTAAAATCACATAAAAGTTTGAGTTAGATATCCCGTTAGAATAAACAGTTCTGATTCTTAGGTTAAGTTGCAAACTTAAATTAAAAAAACAGCCCCTAGCTTCGCTTAACCATATTTATACCACACAATAAATAGCGACATTTGTTATTCCCCCAAACAGTGCCATTAGAGACTTAATAACAGAGAATAACATATTTGTAACACAATAAATGCAAGGCCATTAAAAACGCTATCAATTAATTATTCAATGTTAAAGTCAACAAATTCCACAGATGATTACCAACATAGCTATAGGAGTGGCTAGGCTTGCTTATACAAACAGCTTATTTGATTATTTAGAGTGAAAAGAAGTCTCCTTGTTTGTTTAAACAGTTTTTAGGCTTATTTGGTTTCAACTTATATCATAGGCCTCAATTTTCTCGCTTATTTTGAGACTTATTAGCTTATATAAGTTTATCATAGTCTTAAAATAAGCCGGAAAATTGAAGCTTATGAAATATAAGCTAAAATACAAATAAAAACTCATAAGCCACATATAAGCTTAAACAAACACCCCCTAAAATCGAATACTTATTAGTGAAAGCAGTGTGAAACCAGCGTTCAAATGGGATTGGTTTTGTAGCCGTGAATTTGGATAGGGACTATTTTTGCCAAATTGCTATAAAGGACTTACTAAATGACATTGAAACCTTATGGACTATTTTTGCCAACTTGACTTACTTGCTGCAACGACACCAAACCTCGTGATTATTTTGCCAACTTACGAAAGTTGGCGTTAAATCATTTCACACTGTTTGGGACACTTGGCGTGTGGAGAACGATTCCCGCCTTTTAGTTAATATATATAATAAGTTGTTTCCAATAAACAGGCTTTTTTTGTTAGCTTATTTCTTAAGCATATAAGCAAAATCACAAACACCCCCTTAACCATAATAAATAAACCTCTAATCATAAACCTTAAAAAACATAAAACCTTAAACTAAAAAACAGCATCCTTAAAAACAATCTTCAGATCTGACACAACAACAAATCTAAACATCAAAACAAAACCATACAACATCATCCATCCATCATATACTAAAACAATCCCAGATCTACACAATAATACAACAATAAAACATTTAACAACCTTAACCATATCATCAAACACCATAAAAACAATCAAAGATAAAATAAAAAACATACCAGAAATCAAATCTTGATAGACCAACATGTTTGCAAGATGCTTTTTCTAGGTTGTGGCGAATATAACATCCACTCATAAACCGTTCTTGCTTCCTACACACTTTGGGTGTACCCTTATCTATGGTTATGTATCCGCACTTATTACTTTAAACATATTGCACATATTTGTATGTGTGAACATTTATGTAAAATAAAAACAATGCATAAGAAAATGATACTCGCTGGAGTGTGTCCAACAGGCCGTGACGGTCACGTCGACCACTTACGGCTTAGTCAACCGTATTGTTGCATGGCCGGTCGACCATCCAACTGATCGCGACGGTGGGTCGTCGCTTTAATACTCACTAAATCATTTGTACGTAGCCAACCATCGGTTTGAAGGCAAGCCGATGTTAAGCAAACAAAGACTGTTGTGTTGGCCCATAGCATACTAAAATTTGGCTAAATCGAAAACATTTAGTATCCACAAAAGTAGGTTGGATCTATCATTACATGCATAGTTATCATTCTTATATATGTGCCCCTGCATTATGGTTAGAGTTTAGGTAGTAGTGACTTAACAGAATAGTTTCAAGTAAAACTCACACTACAACTGATTAATGCTAGTTGCAAATTAATACAGTACGTAATAAAAATCCTACAAGTTAATGATAAAGTTATGGTTAAAAACAAAGTGATTCTACATACCCAAGCGAGTGTTGAAAGGTACTGGCCACCTGTCCAGTAAAAAAAACTTCGACAATAAGTGTAAATACAATTATTATATTTCTAATATTTGTTTTACTCTTTTTTGTACATCTCTTTTTGTAGAAAACTCATGCTCACACAATAAATTTATTTTATGAATTATAAACTGTTTAGTTTAAGATATATGATATACAAATAAAACTATATAGACATCATATAATGCATGTGAATCTTGAAACATAATAGTAATTAACTAACGAAATAAATCATAACATACTTTCTTGCAAACAGCGCGGCACATTTGGACCCCTCATTGTTTTGAAATGGATACGTATTCTTCATTTAAGTTAAATGTATATAATAAGAGCGTGTTTTTTCGAACATTATATTATTTTTAAAGAAAAATCATATTTAATTTTTAAATATAAATGAGGTGTTACGTTAGAAATTTATTTAAATCGTTTTGGGCCTTTTAAAAGCGATTCAGATAATACGAAAGACGCGTTTAGCGTGCCTTGCTTAACCCGTGCTTCGTCTGCCTATAGCCGTTTGGCGCAGCCTATGCCTCGCCCGACCGCCCGTTTACCACCTCTAGTTCAACATGTATTTTACGGTCTATTTTGATAATAATAATAATAATAATAATAATAATAAATCTACGGTTGTGCTCGTTGGTTATTTTGACGTGTTTAAGTTATTTTGTTACACATCGCCGTCACTAAAGACTAAATCGCCGTCACTGAAGACTAGTAATGTGTTGCCATAGTATTTATCACCAAATTAAAGAATGGTAATAATTGATAATGATTTGATTGATTGTGTAATTGATTTACATGGTACAAATATATAGAGACATATAGAAATATCTAGATTCGGGCTTGAGCCCGTCACACATCTGAAATCTAACATTTCCACATCCGGCAATGAAATCGCTGAAAGTTTCTGATTTGGAGATTAAAAGCTAATAAATAATAAAGAAAAAACTAATAGATAATTGTTGAAGAAGACATTGGACGAAGAAGCGAAGCATCTTCTTGAGGTAACAAATTGGATAAACCAAAGTATCCATACCAAACAAGATAAACCAAAGTATCCTGACCAAATGGGATAAACCAAAGTATCCTTTACCAAATAGAATAAACCAAAGTATCCTGACCAAACGGAATAACCCAAAATATCCCCTACAACTAAAAAAAAAAAAGAGAAAACGAAAGTTGGTTCTAAAACTTCAACCCTCAAAGAACCTTCCGAACAAACGGGGCGTGTTTTTCCCTAGAAAAACATAAAGATCCATTTTTTTTTTTTTTTAACCCAACAAAAGGGTTATATTACCCATTCGGTTGTAACAGTTGAGAAACAATAAAAGATTAAAGAGGTTAATGTTTAGAGGGAGCCCTCCAAACCTCCGGCGTGTAGCCGGCGGCCAGAGGCGGCCGCGGAAGTGGTTTTGTACACAAATATCTAGTCAAATGTAAAATGTTGGGTTGGCCCATAGCCCCATACCATTAGGGCAAACAAACCCCGATATAAACCCAACATCACAAAATTTAAACTGACAACGATAATGATTCTTGTAGCTAAACAAAAATAATACATCTGTGTTGTGAACACAAGCTTGGGAAAATGAATGTGTTATTTAAGTCATCAATCAATGGGTCTATATATAGATAAAATTAGATAAAGACTAAACTAAATGATGTATATCTTCTAATTAGATATGAACTCTAACTCATGATAGGGAGATATGACATCCACATATAATTATCATATAACTCCTCTTAGATGTCCATATTATTAATATTTATATAAATGTTCTTCATTAAAACCTCACAAGGAAACCCAGGTGGAGACAAAAACCACGACTTATAGAGACAAAAAGAAACAAGCGTATTATCTCGGTCCATATTATTAATAGGCACATGCTTTAATTGCACCTTTCTTTTATAAAACCAAGAAGTCAAATCATGCAAATTATATATATCTTATCTTGTAAGGATCAAATTAGCAAGCAAAAATTTAGTAACATTCGCACTTATCCAAATTTTAAACAAATAGAAGGAAACATCTAATGTTATAGTTTATAATTTTCAAACCTTTAAATTAAATGCATAAGGCAAATTTGAAGTGAGGGCCAAAAATTAAACCATATACATGTAACAAGAATACGTATCAAGTTCAAATATTAATACCACATCAAAATAGTTATCCTAAACATTCATAGATCTTTTGCGCCATATAATATAAGATCTGCTATATTGATGACATATTCTAGTAACACACAAGAGTTCATGCAAATCCTTATGTTGTCGAATGGACATGCTAGTAGTTGTCTTTTGCATATACGTAACTAATTCTTTTTATAAAAACTAGATAACAATCATAGGTAACTTTAATAATAAATTAGATATTAGTTGATCTGCTATTGTTTATAAAAAATACAGAATTAATATGGCTAATTATACATGCTCAAACACATAAAGCTAGATATATATTACCCATCATATAATATGATATATGTGTAATTTTGATCGCTTAAAACAATGCATGTAATCACGAAATTTCAAAATTTATCTTTTAAAGAACGGTAAACATGTGCTTGAAATACACTTGAGTTGTATCTAAAAGTCGAATAGTATTGAGAAACTAATACATCATCGTCATTTATACTTTTGTTTCTCCAATCAAATTTATGTAAGCATTTTTATGGCTTTCACGTAGTTCAATGTAATTGCACATTAACCTATAGCATTATTAAAAATAAAACAAGTTCTATACAAAGTGAAGTTGTGCTATTTGTGAAACACATATATACTATTACTTTGTATTACTCATTGAGTAAAGTGAATAAGTAATAAAATCACATGAAATAAAGCACACACATTTGACAAACTCAATAGCACATGCAATTTAACAAACACATTATAACTTAATGTGTATCAAATTATGTATTTGTCTTCCTAATAATGTCATCAAGACTATTAGTAACATCTAAGAAAAAAAAAAGGCATTAACAATAGATACATAGTTCAAAAAATATTTATGAGCGTAAAAACTTAAATATAGTTCAACCTTAAGGATTGCAAACAAGGGAAGATTATATATATTCACAAGTATCAATATCAAAATAATATCCACAAATGAGATATATATCTTTTATGACAAAACTAAGGTTATAAAGATTCAAACATCCACCATGTAAACACAAAGATTATCGGTTTAAATGCCCTAATAAGAACGAGTTTGCAAACATCAAAATACTAAGACTGGATACCATCTGAAAAAAAGATGAAGTACGCTGATCTAAGTAACAATAATACTCATCATATATAGTGAACGTACATGTAACAATTCCAATTTATTTTAGTTATGATAAAAATATTAGCTACTTAAATCCAACAATAACGACAGTTTAGCAAATTTCGACAGACTAACACATAACTCCAATATATATTTATAAACAACAATCCGAAAAACAAAACTCATCAAAAACAAACACGATCAAAATTTTAATACCAGCTTTTTGATATAAACTAATCAATTAGTATGCGTAGTGAACTAGTGATCAATTAGTCTATCAATACTAGTGCCTTATACCATAAGATGAATTGTGACAAAATAAATAATTGCATAAAATAAAAACAAGAGAAAGTAAAGTTAAAATAAGTAGATCAACTACTAATAAGGATTAAAAATATTAGTCAAAGATCGATTGAAAACCGTAACAAAGGACACTTATATGTAATCGATGATCAACCAAAGTACGGTTAAGGGTTCAAGAGTTACCTCTAAAAATAAAAAATCACCTTAGTTCAATCGCTACAACAAGAACCAATTGATAACATGGAACAAAAAAGAATAAAAATACAAACTATTAGGCATTCTGAGTTAAACTCTAAATAACATGTTAGATTAATATTATGTTAGATTAATATAAATCACAATGAATAGGAACGAATAACAAACAAAATATAATATATACATAAATAGAATATGTTTTACGTACCTTTTGTAGTTGTAACCGCTATATGAATATTAATTTGTTCTCCTCTATGTCAATCGACAATTTACGTTCCTTTTGTATTGGAGACATCTGTAGAAACCGAAAAACACTTGTAGAGCGTGCTGATAACGTGTTATTAACACAAGCTTGGGAGAATAAATGTCTTATTCAAGTCATCAATCAACGAGTCTATATATATATAAATACAATTAGATAAAGACAAAACTAAATGATATATATTTTCTAATTAGATATGAACTCTAACTCATAATAGGAGATACGGACATCCACATATAATTATCCATAACAATCTGATCAATATAAGAAGCCATTTAATAGTCAAAATCCTTCAAATTAATAATTAATAATATAGTTATAGTTAACAAAACAAAGTGGTTCTACATACTTATAGTTATGTCTATCACATTTTGCGTATTTTCGGATAAAATGTCATTAGTTTCTGTATATCAATGTTTTATTGTGGCACTCATTTATGTCGGTTTTTCCCTCTTGCAAGTAATGAAAACTTTAGAATGTTTTTCTAAACTAATAGTAATGCTAATATTGTTATAGACAAGCTAATAATTTAGTTCTTCTGCAACTAACTTTCTTTCAATGTACAAAATCTATTTCATTCTTATTTGGTATATTTCTTTGTAAATTTTTTTAACTGCCCAACTGGTGTCTTATTTGTGATTATTAAGTTTTAGAATACCTATGGAATAAACTTTATAAGCTACAACTCCTTGTGAAATACACACGAGAAAACCACAAGCACAAGTGATGAGATAAGAACCTTTTTTTCAGACTAATAACAATGCGAATATTGTTATAGACAGCCTAATTATAACAACTAGTTTTCTTCTGAAGGAATATATTTTCGTCACAAATAGAAAAACAATAATTTTAAAGTAGAGGTTATTTTCATCTAAAACTTTTACACGTATTAAGGACTCATCTCACCAGTATCTAAAAAAGAAATCGACTATTTGAGATTAAGCGTTTTATTATTTCACTTATTTTTATAATTTAAATATCTGTAAGCAGATTAATCGTTAAGTGAAAATATTTATCATTATCGCGACGGCGTTTAATTATCTTTTCATAGGCAGTGACTTTGATATACTTTCGAAAAAGAAAAAAATCGTTTTTCACGTTTTTCGTTATTTTTCGTTTTTACGTTCTTTGAAATTTGCGTGAAGAAAATCGTATATGATAAAACACTAAATTGAATATCACATATGATATTAGTGTTAAATCATATATGATATGTAATATCATATGTGATATTACACTAATATCACATGTGATATTACATATCATATATGATATTACACTAATATCATGTGATATTAATTAATGTTTTATATATATGATTTTTTAATGCAAAATTGATGTGAAAAACTTTAAAAAAAGCGTAAAAATACGAAAAAATATTTTTTCAAAAGTATATCAAAGTCTTTATCATAGAAAAATAATTAAATCTTCGTCAATGATATATTTTTTAAACTTAACGATTAACGGTTTGAAAGATATTAATATTTGAAAAACAAATGATGAAAGTGGGTTTTTAAATTGTTGGGATTAATCTCGTCCAATTAGATCAAATAAAAATGGAGGTGGAGATTGATCCCTGGTATATAAATAATCTTTGTCTCAAATGATCTTAAATCTAATTTTAAAGTCCCAAGTCCCAAGCTGTTCTTTCTTTGATTTTTATAGTTTCCTATTGGTATATTTCTTTGTGCTTTATTCGACTGTCCTAATGTTATGTCTTATTTCTCATTATGGAGTTTGTGAAATACCTATAAATGAGGTTTGAAAATCGGGTTCCTATTGAGTACAGGCTCTTTTAAAATTCCTACCGACACCACCCTCCGCTAACAAATACCCAGCTTGATTCATTCTTAGTTTTCACTCAAATTTAATAATATTGTCCCTCATTGGTTGGGAATGAAATAAAACTATGTTTATAAGTGTAAGTAATCTGAAAATGTTTAAACAAAACATGAGTGTTACTGAAATGATTTAATAGTGCAATAATTAATAATTCCAGGCATACTCATATTCCTTTTTTTTTTAGTATATACGATGGATGTTTTACTTTTTATCATATAAAATGCAATGTGGCATATCTTGTTGGAAAATTGATTTTGCAAATTTTAGACACTATTTAATATATGTATATGTTATATATATTTATATTTCTTGGTAGCTTTGCGTTCTCCTTGACGAGAGCTTCGCAATGAGCTAAAGAGTGTCAAAAATGGAGTTGATATTAATGAGATATCGTGTCTCAAAGTGAGGCACTTGAAACACTAAAATTGGAAAAGTGGGAGTATCCCATCGCCAAAACAAGAAATGAAATCTTGTTTATATAGGAATCTTGATATAAACCTTCAAATTGATTTGTTGGTTTTACTCCAACACCTACGTCTTGTGCGAGGGTGCTGATTTTAAGTTTACGGGCCAAAATAGGTTGAAGCTTCGAACTCATGCGAGCCCATACGAATAGGGTGTCCAAAAACCGAGGAACCGCTTGGTACCGACCGGGACGGACCGTATATTAGAACCATAGTGCGGTTCTTGGTTCCTAAAATTTCAAAATTTCGGTTCTCGGGAACCGTCCGGTTCTCGTACTTTCCCGAAAGAACCGAATTTTATGAAAATATGTAATTTTATAGGGTTTGTTTGGGATATTGTGTACATGCAAGTATGCGGCCTTTTAAGAAAATAGAAAAAACCCTACCTAAACCTAAAAACCCATAAACCTTAACCTTTAATCCATTGATTCCATTCAAATATTCAAACAACATTCATCAATATGAAAGTAAGTTTGTTTTCTAAACTGGAATATCGAGTATGCGCATAGCCGCATATCGAACAATTCTGTGTTGCTTAGTAACAACTAACAAGAAGTTGTAACTAACTATTGGTATTTGTTGTTCATTAAACTTAATGATAAAAGTCGAGAAACAATTAACGATTATGGCGTCACTGCATGATATATTGTCACCATGTAAGTTATTGTAAGCTAGTCACCATGATTGATATATACTATTCTCAATGAGTTTGCAATTATTTTCGTGGATAGTGAGTTTGCTATTACTGGATATATGTTTTTTTGTTTGTTTGTTAGTCAAGTTGTGGAATACTATTAAGGCTGTCAACTTCTTTCAAAGTTCTCTGAGTGAGTAAGTAAATTTACATCCATCAAACATATTTTTAACACTTTGGTACTCATGGGAATTACGAAAATTCCGTCGGAACCGAACGAAAAAATTGGGACGGTTCTTGGTTCCACTTTTTTCTTATTTTCGGTTCTCGGTTCTTTCGGTTCAGTTCCGGTTCGGGACGGTTCTAATACCATGGACACCCCTACGCACAAATGCAGCTCCGAAACCTCGCATACCTGTTGGAAAACAAAGACAGGTTTTCAATATAAATACAGGCCAAGTCTCATTCGATTTGAGTCTGAACTAGAAACGAATTCCTCCATAGTACCAGCATTCCTTTGATCAGAAATACACAGAGCTTCAGTGATCTTTCAGGCAAGTGTGTCTAGTTCGGCTGTATAACAGCTTTGGACGTTGTACCCTAGGAAATAGACGGTGAATCTGTTTTAAGGAAATCATGTTTAACACGAGCCTCGTTCCACGACCTTTACTGCTTTCTTTATTTTTTGTTCATAGTGTCTGTCTTTTGCTTCTACCCTTTTCTGTCTGCTTTTAATTTTCTGTTATTTACATCGTGTTAGTTTTTATTATTGTAATCTGATTATTTTAATAAAAGTGTACACCGTTTCCCACATATCTAACACGTATCCTATCAACATTGCTAAGTATCATTATATAATACGTGCCATATCCTTTCTATCGAGTGACAAAATTTGGGTGTTTATAGTAAGATCCCAACTCTTATGCATCGAGTTAGTTACGCATTTATCCCGAAGCATACAATGCCCTCAGCTCATATATACTTTCCAGAAACGAACCATAGAACCATCTTGATAACATCAAATAGTCCTGAATATTAAGTATCAATTTTCCCGATGATGCTCGTTATTTATATCATTTATATGGATTTCGCTTGTTTTCCATTCTTTTCCACTTCGGGTAAATTACGAGCATTGGAGCTAAAGAGGCAGGCGGAGAAATATCTAAAGATTTATCACGGTATGCTATTTTGAAGAAGTTCTGGCGTAACTCGTCTCTCGCATTACGCCGTAATTATTGCGTGACTCGAGCCAACTTATCGAAGGTTCGGCGTAACTCTTCCCAAAGGTTCTGACGTAACTACATTAGGTCAAATGAGGTTCCACGGCGATACTTATCGTAACTCTGCATCAACTACGGCGTAACCGAGTTTATTGAAGACTATGGCGTAACCACTCATTAGGTTCTGCCGTAACAACAGATCTAGTGCATTATTCGAAGAAATAGAAGGTTACTGGCGTAACTCCTATATTAGTTACGTTGTAACCCGGATCGGCCTATAAATACCCGCGAATTCCGGCATTTCTATTCATTCCATTCCACACAACACTTGGAGAGCGTGGGAAAAAGCTCAAAGCGGTCTAGAGGAGCATCGGGCTGTCTCGAGGAGAAATCACTCCCATCGATAAGCATTAGCGTTTATATTTCTTTACTTTCAATTCATGTATTTCGTACCTTTGAATATTGAATTGGTTTGCATGATTAATATGGCTAAGCACCTTTTGGTGCTAGCCTGAATTATGATTCATAATTGTTTTGTTTGCGTTTACTTTACTTCCGTGCAATTATTTCTAAGTGTATGCATGCATAATTCATTGGTAGCCACCCTTGGTTGGTAGTTTTGAATGGCGGTGAGGCCAATTGCCTGGAGATATGACCAGTGACCTGGGTGACCAGTGGCGACTCTTTCTACTTTTGCGATTTGACCAGTGATCACCTATCGTTTGGATGAACTTAAGAATTGGGGTGTAGTGTCTAAGTTCCTAATGGCGGGCACTCACTATTATGAATCTAGCATGTAGCGGTACTTAATGACTTGGCAGGGACCGGGAACAACAGGACTTATGACGGTGCTTTGATTTCTCTGTGGTGGCATCTTTGCTAATAGGTTAGGGCGAATTGACCAAATGCTATCCTCTCGAATTTGACCCCACCTGAAGTAATTGGAAGTAAGTAGATGTAGACATACCTAGCTAGGAGGATTAACTAGGTTAGTACCACTTTCCTCTATTGATTTCCCTTTATCCTTTATTTGCTTTTATTTGCTTTATTCTGCATTAGTTGTTTAATTAATTAAATTCCTATCGAAACTTTTGTTAATCTGTGACACATAGACTTAGTAATAATCCATCACACATAGCTCTTGGGACGACCTCGGCTTTATCGATTACTACACTACACACGAATTTTGCTGCCCGTTAGTGCACTAGGGTAGACCATAGGTATAACGAGACATTATAAATATTAAGACCTGGTCAGTAAAACCTGCATCACATCTCCAACCTAGAAACGAATAGAATATAAGGGAAAATAACGACTTGAATGAAAGTGATATATAGAGCCAACTATACGAGCCCAAAGCCCATTAGTTTGACATCCTTTAAGCTCTATACCTGCTTTTTTGCCATGAATAGATTTAAGAACCTTTACCCAAAGAGCAGACGGGCTTTTAAGTACACGCCATCTCTATTTGAGAAGTAAGGAATTATTGAAAGCTTTAAGGTTACCCACATCTAAACCACTTTTATCAAGGGAAGCTAAAATATTAGACCATTTAATCCATGCAAGCTTCCTTTTGTCACCAGTAGCTCCCAAAAAAAATGAGGAATGAAGATTCTTGAGGACCTTAAGAACCGCTTCAGGAGCTTTAAATAAAATTAAATAATAAATGCCAACGCTTCCTAGCACCGATTTGATGAGAGTGAGTCGACCCCCTGACGATAACAAGTTGGCTTTCCAACCTAATAACCTATTCTTGAATCGATCTATCAAGATATTCCAATTCGAGATTTCGGCTCGTGTTCGAACCTATAGGAAGACCAAGATAGGAAAAAGGCAGAGAGCTCGCTGAACAATTTGTACCTAAAGCCATACGATCTACTTCATCAAACGAAACCCCCACACCATTAAGATTCGACTTGGAGATGTTAATTTTGAGACCTGAAGCAAGGTAGAAAACATTGAGGATGCGAATGATGTTGTCCATATCACTTTGGTTCCATTCGGATAAAAATAATGACATCATCTGCGTAAAATAAATGGGAAAGCCGAATATCAGAAGAACCAACTTTAACACCTCGAAACAGATTTGCCCTTAAACCGTCCCTAAGAGCAATATGGAGCCCCTCCATGACGCGAGATTCACATATAAAATCCTTAAACTTGATGTCTAAAAGCACATGGTTAATTTCAAGAGATAACCTCATAAAACATGTTTTGTTGTGATACCAAGTAACCGAGATACCTTCCTATAAAACATGGTCTTCCAAGTAAGTCTATTTTTCTACTACGACACTAATTGTGATGTTTATTTCTTCGTGTCACCTTTAAGTTAGCCTAATGTCCAAATCTGTAATCTAATCCTTAGTAGTTCTCTTAGTTTCTTTTAGCTCATTAGAGTGGAAGGTGTGGCTTCGTTATGCCTCGCCGTCATCCAACGTATACCTTCGCCGTGAGCCGCCGCCACACCGGCACCCTTCGCCGTCGTTCGCCGTGAGATGCCTCGCCATCCTGACGACGAGCTCAATATTATGACAAAATACACTTTAGCAACGGATATAAAGAGAAAATCACATTTATATCCGTTTAATAACGGATAGAATCTTTTTACTATATGCATAATCCATCTATATATTAAGGAGTTTTAAGAAAACTAGATGAGGATGACATTCGTCACTTATACCATGCACATAATGAGTTCATGGGCTTCGGGAATGTTGGGGAGCATCGATTGTATGCCTTTGGGAATGGAAAAAGCATGCGAAAGAATGGCAAGGCCAATTTCACGAGGTGATAAAAATATCCAACTATAATGCTTAAAGCCGTTGCTTCATACGATTTGTGGATTTGGCATGCATTTTTGGGGTAGTGGGTGCGAATAACGATCTAACGGTTTAAATAATTCTCCGTTATTCGACGACTTGCTTGATGACATCGCCCACGATGTTGAGTTTGAAGTATATGTGTCTAAATTTAAGCAAGGGTATTATCTATTGGCGAATTTACAGGTGGGCATCTTTGTCAAGTCATTTACGGTTGCAACTAACTTAAAAATGCCGCATTCAAAGCGAAACAAGAAAGTGCTCGAAAAGATATCGAAAGAGCTTTTGGTGTCCACCAGGGCGTTGGCATATCATTGCCCAACCGGTGTGACAATTTACTATTGGCAAGTTCGAGATTCATGTACTCGTGCATCATATTGCATAACATGATTTTGAAAGATCAACAATTTGCGATATCCGACATTCTTTGAAGCGTATATTTCTCCGACACCAAATTTACAACGAGACATGGATTGAGCGTTGCCAATTGCAAAGGAAAAAGCCAAGAACTACATGATAAGCGCAAACACATGAAAGCTTCAGCGATGTCTCATCGAGCATGTTTGGCAACAAATTCAATGGGGACAATTTCAACAACAGAATCCAAATAATTAGTTTCGTTAGAATTTGATGTATTTCTTGCGTATGTTTTTTTTTCGTATCTTTATTTTACGTTTCAAATGTTTTTTATTATGTTATGTATTGTATTTTTATTTTGAATGAAATTAATTTAGTTTATTTGGAAAATTGAATAACAAAAATAAAGTGGTAGTGGTGGGCCCCAAATGAAGAGGTTGAGATTTGTTATGAGGGAGGGGAGGTTTGTTGTGGTTAGTTGTGGAGAAGTGGGATGATGATGTGGCGCTGAGGTGACACTGATGAAGAGGGTGAGGCTTGTCAGCACACCTTCCGCTCTTAATCACCTGATGTCCGATTCTCCTATTTATTCAGGTTCATGATCAATATAACGACCCTTTTTTTTTTTTTTTTTTTTTTTTGTCGTTATTCGGTTTTGAATTATGGGATGTGTTATAAGGACCCTTCATATGTTGTCACATCAAAAAGGTTTGGTCAAATTGTACAACCCGTGATGCACATCGTACAAATTGACGATGCATGCAATGATTGAAAACCCTTCCGATGAAGGGATTCGAATAACTTGCCCCTTGAATTATATACCCATTAAGCTGGAACTAGCGCGAGCACAAAAAATTAACACATGAAACTATTGACACAATTTAGTGCACCACACCATATACGTAAAACACGTGGATACCCATAAGATCATCAATCAACTATATGACTTACAACTACATGTGGGCTTTGCATAAAAACTCTTACAACTTGATGTCTAAAAATGCACATTTTTTAACGGTTAATTTCAAGAGACACCACAAAAGACATACTTTGTTGATACTTAATTACCAAGATTCTTTCTGAACAAGCTCCTTGAATATTGCAACATTATATTTGTTGTGACTTATCAACGGAATTTTCATTTGCTTACCTTTATTTTGGTGCTTACCAAGGGACAAATCCCCACCATCCATCTAGATTAATCTAATGGTGGGGATTAACCTAAGATTTAATAGATAAACATAAGTCCAGTGTTTTTTTTCTTTTTTTGTCTTTCTTTTTATTCATTTTTTTTGTCCTTTTCTTTCAATTCATTTTTTTTTTTTTTTTTTTTTTTTTTAATTACGTTATTCACGTTTTTCGCTTTCATCGTTTTCGTCATTTGCATACGTTTTCATACGTTTCGCGTTTTCATACTTGTTTTTACGCTTTCATCGTTTTCGTCCATTTCTTACGTTTTCATCCATTTTCTTACGTTTTGTCCCTTTCATACGTTTCGCCCATTTCTTACGTTTTGTTCATTATTCATACGTTTTCGTCCATTTCGTCCGTTTTCATATGTTTCGTCCGTTTCATACTCGTTTTACGCTTTCATACGTTTCATACATTTTCATACATATTCGTCCATTTTCTTAAGTTTTCGTTCGTTTTGTCCGTTTTTAAATGTTTTAAGGCGTTTATGAAGATCACAAGTGATATACATGATATCTGAGATGATCACAAGTGATATTACGTGATATTCGAATATAACTTGTGATATTCTAAATATCACAAGTGATTTTCAACTAATGTTTTGTAACATCAAAATCACAATTGATATTGAGAATATCACAAAGTGATATCAGAAAATCACAAGTGATATTCATAATATCACAAAGTGATCTTGAGAATATCACAAAGTGATATCGAGAAAATCACAAGTGATATTGAGAATATCACAAATATATAATTTGAATAACAACTACATAGTTTGGGGTAATTGTTAAATCTTATTTTATTTGCTTATGAGCTTATGTGATTTCGGTTTATGTTTCACAAGCTTAATTTGCTTATTTTGAAACTTATAAAAATATGTAAGTTTATATTTATCACGTATAAAGATAAAATGGTCAAATTTAGGTTTAGAGTTCATACATATTAGTCCGTTTTCGTCGGTTTTTAAATTTTTTTTGCCGTTTTCATATGTCTCTGAATATCACAAGTGACATTCTGTGATATCACAAGTGATATTCTGAGTATCACAAATAATATTACGAATATCACAAGTGATATACGTGATATCGGATGATCAACAAGTGATATTGCGTGATTTTACGAATATTACAAGTGATTTTCAACTAATGTTTTGTAACATGAAAACCACAGTGATTATCGAATACCGGAAAGTGATATCAGAAAATCACAAGTGATATTCATAATATCACAAAGTGATATTCGAGAAAATCACAAGTGATATTGAGAATATCAAAAGTGATATTCGAATATCACTGTGATAGTCGGCGTGTAAGCGTGAAAGCGGACGGCGTGAAAATGGGCGAATCGTGTGAAAGCGGACGGCGTATGAAAGCGTAAAACACGTTTGAAAATGGATGGCGTATGAAAATTGACAGCGAAGAAACCGATGAAAGCGGACGGCGTGTGAAAGCGAATAAGCGGACGAAAACATGAAAATGTGTGAAAATGTAAATGGGCAACGTATGAAAATAGGCAAGAAAAAAGCGAATGAAAAAAGCGTGAATTAATAAAATAAAGCGAATTTAAAGAAAAGCGAATTTAAAAAAAAGCGTTAATTTAAAAAAGACAAAAAATATGTGAATAAAAAGAAAGACAAGAAGACAAGAAAAAAAAGCACGTGAACAGGTTTCACTTTTAAATCTTAGGTTAATCCCTATCATTAGATCAAACTAGATGGATGGTGGGGATTTGTCCTTTGTTAAGCATCAATTTATGGGTAAGCAAAATAAAGTGCCTCTATCAACTTAATAAGATTTGTATGTTTGCAAATTGTCTCACATTGGTTGGTGATAAATCATCAAGAATATATGTCCATTCATTGATCATAAGTTCGTGACAATCTGTTAATAACTTTTTATCTAGTATTTGATTTAAGATCATTTGAGGATAAAAGATTCTTTATATATCAAGGATCAATCTTTACCCTTCATTTTTATTTGATCTAATGGATTAGATTAATCTCAACAATTTAAAAAACCTACTTCCATAATTTTTTTTCTTCAAATATTAGTATCTTTCAAACCGTTAATCGTTAAGCGAAAAAAAATATATCATAGCGACGAGCATTTAATTATCTTTCTATAGATAGGCACTTTGATATACTTTCGACAAAAAAAAATTTTTCTCGTATTTTCACGGTTTTTTTAGGTTTTTTCGTTTTTTTACGTTACTGAAATTTGCATTAAAAAATCATATATGATAAAACACTAATTTGAAAATCATATGTGATATTAGTGTTAAATCATATATAATATGTAATATCACATGTGATATTAGTGTAATATCATATATGATATGTAATATTACATGTGATATTAGTGTAATATCACATATGATATTACATATCGTATATATGATTTAACACTAATATCACATGTGATATTCAACTTAGTGTTTTATCATAGGGTTATGGTACATAAAAGTCACTAAAGTTTTCAAAAAATTTGTCCTAAGTCACTATAGTTTCATTTTGGTCATCCAGGTTACCCATGTTATTGTGACCGGTTCTTTAGGTTACCACGTTGTATACTACTTATGATTACCGGTTACAATTGGAAAACTTAGTAATATTTTACAATTAAAAACACAAAGTGGGTTATTTTCACTTTCTCGTTTTGATATTGAAGTATCATAGATCATAAGTCATTTTCACTTTCTCGTTTTACCAGGGTGGTGTCACAAAGGGACCTTGGAGAAGATCATGATAAGGAGATGAGCCAAGAAGATCCTACTCCTTGATCAATGATAAGAAAGAAGGTTTAACCTTACTATTCTTTTTCCTCTTTTTTTGTCTACTGGTCGACCGAAGGCTACCATACCCAACAAAATTGTTATCACAAGTAAAGAGTAAAACTTGGGTGGTTTTGGTCCTGATTGGTTCGAATCTGGTGTTGGCTTCCAAGTATTACTTTGGCTTGTTCATCCTTTTCAATCGATCCATTTGCTCATCTTTGTAAGAAACCTTTAATTGTTTTTAATTTTTGTATTCAGCTATTGATAATTAACTGAAGTTGTGTTATGATTCTTGATTAGAAATCGTTATTTCTTTTCTGTACCGATCGAGTGATGAATGGTTGTGTTTCTGATTAATTGTGGTTGTTGTTGTAATCGTGTGGCAAAAAAAAAGAAAAAGAAAAAGAAAACGAGAAGTGTGGAAGAAATGGGTTTGTGGAAGAAAGGGGTTTGTGGAAGAAAAGGTTTGAGGAAAGTGGAAATCCAACGTGGCCATGAGGTGGAGAAGTATGTCTGCCCATGTGGCATATGAGGCAGGCTAGTAGCGGTTGCCACTCCACTCAATGACATGAGCGTGGTACTTTTAAGCGTATAGAGACCTAATTAACAAACCCGATTACATGGGTAACCTGGATGACCAAAATAAAACTATAGTAACTTATGACAAATTTTTTGGAAACTTTAGTGACTTTTGTGTACCATAATATGGTTTTTAAATGCAAATTTTAATATAAAAAGAACAAAAAATCTGAAAACGTGTAAAAACTATTTTTTCTTTTTGAAAGTATATCAAATCTTGCGTCTATAGAAAAATAATTAAATCTTTCGTCATGATTGTGTAAATATTTTCGCTTAACGATTAACAGTTTAAGAGATATTTAAATCTATACTACTTATATAAAACATTTAAGTTGTGAAATTTCTGCGAAAAATTAAGATAAGAGCTTGATCGTTGAGTGGCGTGTGTCAACCTACTAACTAAAAATAACAAAAAGGAGGAACTTTATATTAAAATAAGGAGCTCCGATAATGAGGTGACGTGTCACTTAACCTTAATTAATGTCACCTTTATTTTTAAATTTAAATATATTTTAATTCGTTTAATTTTTTATGATCTAATTTCACCATATTTTTAAAATTTTGTCTTTCTTTAATTCAACATCCATTTTAATATATTTTATGAGTTTTAGTTTTACATTTTTAGTAGGTTTATTTTATTTTGATTCAATTTTATAACTTTAACCTTTATTTCAATCAATACAAACTTTATTTATCAAAATCATTTACTTTTGGGAAAGTGTTTGTGGGTAAGAGATTGTGAAGGTCTTTTTATATCGCGGGAATAATGATGTCGCGAGAAGATCTGAAAAACCCAAACAAACACATATGCTATACATATCATTTGGAGTGTTGTGAAATGAATTCACTAGCGGGTAGAAATTGCGAGGAGAGTTGGGTTATGATTCATTTCTATATTTATTATATAACTATATTTATCGCATTGTTGCTGTGCGGATATCCATTAGTTATAAAAATAGGTGAAATAATAAAATGTTTTTTAATCTCGATAATTGATTTTTTTAAATAGATGGTGGAGATGAGTCTCTTGGTATGTGAGAAAAGTTTTGTATGTAAAATAACTACTATTTTGGAAAAAAAATATATTTGAAAGTATTTATAAAAACACAAATTCTTATTTGTTTCATTAAACCAAAGGCCTACTTATCAAAAGTTTCACTAGTATACCAAAGTTATATTGTATCAGCCATTGGTCAATAGTTCCTTATTGTGCACCTAACTTTCTTGTAATCGGTTCCAGTTCTATTTCATAATTGCTTTGGTATTTTTTTAATTTGTACGTTTTTCAACTCGTACGTCTTCTTTGCTACCTATATGAATTGTAGTGTTTTGTATGTTCACAGGCTTAGCTGAAAGTATACACTTTTAAATGCCCTCAATAAATATTCTTAACATTGGGATTCATCTAGTTAACACATAGATCGTTGGGTTGACCCATACCATATAAACCCAGACTCAACTCAACAAGACAATAAATAATAGGTAGTAAAAGGTATCATTTATAATTGGTTGATTAAGCCTAATGAGTAACATCTCAAGTTATATTGACAAACGAATATGAGAAGCTTAATACCAATCCTTTTTGTTGTTAAACAACAACAACACAACCGATGAATACAAGTTACAACTTAATGGTAGAAACCCAAATGAACAAGCAACTTGTCTATTAAGAAAATTCCTTCGTGAAATGCAAGTACATATTAGAGTGCACGGTGCACCAAAGTTACAGGTATGTTATAGGGCGACTTTGGTTCCTATAACGGTGTCATAGTCCATTTACATATTTATGCACCTACCACTCTTACATCGGGCACCTAACTACTTTTGATTAGTAATGTATAACTTTTATTTCATGCTTATTTTCGTATATTTAATTTGTTTGTAAATTTTTCTAGCGGTACCATATAAAGTTAAGCAAAAGAAATTAACACAAAAGATTGTTGACACAATTATAAAGCCCAGATAAACTATGTGGATTCACATATAACCTATCATATTTTTATGTCTGAAAATGCAGCTTTTGGATGTTTGATTACACGAGATCAACTCATAACACAAACATCATTGTGATGCTTACCAAGATTTTTACTTTAACAATTACTCGAATGCTACAACATCATAATGTTGTAACTTAAGAACTTTCTTAATACATATGTGTCTTGTAAACTTCCCACATCGGTTGGTGACTAAAGTGAAAGTAAGTATATCAACACAACCACCATTTTCATTTGAGAAAGTATATGCATAAACTTTAAAATAAATATATATATATATAGCATATAATTTTAAAGTTTATTTCATACTTTTTTTTATTAATTAAAAAGATAATGTATGAATACTTTTTTAAGGGAATTGATCCGCACACTTAATTTATTGATCTGCACATTCAATGGTACAAGCAAATAATGCCTAGTATAAGTTTTGTACAATTTATTAAAGCATGAAAAAATGTCCCATAATAGAGAAGTGTACAAATCACTTGAATTTTTTAACAATAAAAGCCTCGAGACTTTGTCACATTCTTTTGAATATCTTAAAATCATGAAAAATGAACAAATGTTTCATTAGGCTCATAACTTGCAAATTGTTTAAAAAATGAATAAGTGTTTTCAAAAATGTTATAAGGCACAAAACTTGAAAATAGTTGGAAATTAATAAATTCGTTATGTAATATTATACAATGGTCGAAACTTATCACAAGCTCATCTAACCTTGAGCATGTAAATTTGTCACAAGTCAGGGAATTAATTTATTGATCTACACATTCAACGGCACAAGCAAATAATGCCTAGTATAAGTTTTGTACAATTTATTAAGGGTTATTATACAAAAAAGTCATTAAAGTTTGCGGGAAATTTGTCAAAGTCATTTATAGTTTAAAGTTGTCATTCGAGTTCTCGAGTTAACGGGTTTATTATATGGGTTACTCAGCGTTTAAAAAGTGACATTCTTGTTACTACGGTGGGCAACGGATGATTTACGGTTCTCTTGTCACGTCATCACTATAGTTTGAGATATTACAAGCAAATTCTTATAGTTCGGGGTTTATTAAATAGGTTCTTGAACTTTTAAAAAAAGTTACTATCCGTTTTATACATTTATGTATGTTTTATCATTTTCGTATTTTTCGTTTTCTCCATTTAAATGCGTTTTATACGTATTTATCGTTATGTACGTTTTATTTGTTGTCGTTCTTTTTAAGTTTTTTCCATTTTAAATACGTTTTGTATATTTCCGTATGTTTTTACGTTTATATCCGTTTTATACGTTTGTGTATGCATTTCTCTTGTCGTACCTTTTTACGTTTTCGTACATTTTGTATATATGTTTGTCCATTTAAATACGTTTTGTATGTATTTATCCGTTTTTATATATGTGTGTGTCGTTTTCTCTATACCTTTTACGTTTTCATACATTCTTTGTATGGTTTTGTTCGTTTTCGTCCATTTTAAATACATTTGTATGTTTTATATGGTTTATGTTCTATCGTTTATCTTCTTTAAAGCGTTTGTATGTTTTATACATTTTACGTATAAAATGTAAGAAAGCGTATAACAACATCAAAAGCATATAATAACATCCAAAATGTATAATAACGTGTGAAAACATATCAAAACAAAAATTACTTCAAAAAGTCTAATAACCTCCAATTATGTAAAAAATAAAATAAAAAATACTAACGTGTGCAAAATTGTAAAAAGCGTGCAAAAGCAGAACAAAATGTAAAGAATGTAAGCGATATAATAACGTCTAAAAAGTTGTTGTAAAAAGCGTATAAAAATATACACAATTTTAGCAACTTATTTGTATATTAACTTAAATGTAAAAGAATGTAAACGTATAGTAACTTAAATGAACATTTTGACAAACTTTAGTAACTTATTTGTATATTAACTCATTTTTTTTTAATATAAATGAAATCTAAAATATTTGCCACGTAGTATTATTACTGGTAATTCTAGGTTACCAAAACAAGAGTAACAAATATAACCGGTCACAATAAGTTGAGTAACCTGAATGACAACTTTTAAACTATAGTGACTTAGGACAAATTTCTCGCAAACTTTAGTGACTTTTTTGTACAATAACCCATTTATTAAAGCATGAAAAAATGTACTATAATAGAGAAGTGTACAAATCACTTGCATTTTTTTAACAATAAAAGCCTCAAAACTTGTCACATTCTTTTGAATATCTTAAAATCATGAAAAATGAACAAATGTTTCATTAGGCTCATAACTTGCAAATTGTTTAAAAAATGAATAAATGTTTTCAAAAATGTTATAAGGCTCAAAACTTGAAAATGGTTGGAAATTAATAAATTCGTTATGTAATACTAGACGAGTACCCGCGCTTAGCGGCAGAGGTGTCTAGTTTCAACAATGTTTAGCGGTGAATAATTTTCTTTACAAATTGTATTTGCACATTCACCATATATGTAGAATGTAGGAGGAAAGCTGTAATTGTGACATTACTACGTCAAGGTAAATAAATAATTTGAGGGTCAATGACAAAAATCTATTTCACTTGATAATGCAAAACCAATCAGACATCAAGTTTTTTCAAGAGTGCATGACCTTTGTTTGAGACCTACAAACAACTACACAACTGTAAATAGCAGCCACAAATTTGCAGCAAAGAATAACCAAAACGATACTCAAAAGTGACCCAATATTAAAGCAAAAAATGACCAAATTCAGCAGCTAAAATAACTATAAATAGCAGCCTAAAATTGACATGAAACTACCAAAAAGACACATTTGTAGCGACTAAACTACACAGATTAGCAACCAAAAGTGACTCGAGCCACAAAAAAGAACAAACAACATGTAATAACAGGGAATGATTGTCAAAGGAGTTGAAGGTGACTCAAAAAATACTTAAATACCTACTAACATAGCTTGTAGCATGTGGAAAACTCAATGCTGACCAAGAATGAATTCATGCTCATGATCTCTCTAATAAATTAATCTGTAACAATAAAGGAGAAGCTGATTAGCAAATAATATATATATATATATATGTGTTACCACCACCTCATATGAAATAATGAGGCATTTTAACAGTCATATCAAGATGTAGCCAAAATAATACTACTTGTTAAGAACAGAACAACAACCACAAAAATTAAAGACAAAACTTAGATTAACCATGAAAAACTATCAATTCGATTACAAAAACAGAAAAAAAGATGATTATGTATAATGTATACACTGCTTCGAGAGCTATAGTTACCTTTTAGTATAATACCTTTTACTAAAATTCCTAACAATAGACTTGATAAAAGATAACAAACAAAGTTGATTCATATTTTTGGATTCTTATGCAAGAAACATCATATTTGTTTTTCTTGATGCAATTTCGGAAACCACATGACCAATAGCAATCTAATTATAGAAATTACATACTAAAGTTGAGAGCCTAATGCCATTTTCTTAAGAAAGCATGTCCTTTTGGCAATATCTCTCCCTAAAATGCTTGACTCTCTGCCACAACAAATTGCCAAATCTAAAAGCCATATCAAGGTATTGCCAATCAACTAATACCTTAAAGAAAAAAAAAAAGATTTATAAAATTACTCAACAAAAATTACCTCAATATTTAGTGGTGGGTTTCGTCGGTAGCAACATTCCCGGCGGCGGCGACTTTTCAATGAGCGGCGGCTACTGGTGACGATGCGACGGCACAAACACAAAAACACCAAAATTGTTAATATACATAGATCTATAAAAAAAATACATCTACAAATAAAATTTACGGATCTATTAAAAAAAAAAAAAAAAAAAAAAAAAAAAAAAAACTCATTGATCAATTAAAAAACTTAAAAGATTACCTCAAAACTTGAAAAAGTATTTTGATGGTCGTAGGTCTTAGTGGTTCCTCTCGGTTACCTAAACCTTAATAATTAAAAAAACATCTCTAATTAACAACAACCTTAAAAAAGTTACAGCCTTAAAATATAAATGTAGCGTATTATATTTATTCACCAACATATGTGCTTATCTCTTAACCAAAATCCACATCTGACATCAAATAGCAGAATTTGCTGTTTTATTACATAAAGAATCACAGAAGAGTAACAAATATTACGAAGTATTATATAAAGTATTTTGGCATTAAATATTTAGGTTCCATTTGCTTTCAATTATTCTAAATAGGCATTATAAACAAATGAAATGTGATAGATAATAGCAAATTTACCTTCAAAATCACTTGAATTTTGCGACTGATGATTCGCGGAGCTTATTTGAAATCTCGTACCCTGCCTTAGAGCTAGAAGAAACTATGGGTCCTATTCAAAGAATAATACAATACGGGTTAGAAAAAATGCAGTTAAAAACGAAGCTGGTGTTTGGATATGTCAAACTGATACTTATATAAGAAGAAACAAACAGTTAGTCGCCTGCTTAACCTAATTAATAATCTTTATTTAATCTAGTTTTCTGAAACCGTGGTCTTACATGTTAGCCTCATGTTTACCTTCTACATAAGCTGTCGTTGGGCTCTGAGTTTTTAAAGTGATAGCTATATAAGAAGAATAACAAACAGTTAGTTGCCTACATAACATAACTAACAATCTTCATTTAATATAGTTTCTTCAAAGCGGTGGTCTTACGTGTTAGCTTCCATGATCAAACCATGGGTTATCTAGTTTTGGTATGTAAATCTCCAACCAACGGTTATTCAAACTATGTATCGGACTCGCATAAGCTTCCACTTCATGTTACATGAACAGGTAAAATCAGTCTACGAATATTTAAAAGACATTCGGACTTTTGCAGCTATATATGTATTTTGACCGCAATTGAATTTGAAATGACCCATAGCACAAACCATTTGACCCATGTCATATTGAACATGGAGTTGTTTTTTTTATTTCAAATAAGCGTAGTCATTGAAATATGCTTATTTATCCCATTAATATAAGTAGAACATAACCTGCAACCATCTGCTTATAATCGAAGGAAAGGTAATATAAGCAGTTTTCAAGTGGGTAGCACATTGGTTAGATCAAAGTGGTTATATGATATAATAAAAATCTTTCATTTATTTTAGGTTAATAATAAAAGGGGAAACCTTAGGTTCCAGGGTTCAACACTGGCATCGGAATTAGCAATACTCCATATAAGCAAGCCATCCCATGCGTTGATGGTGTTGTTGCTGATCTACTGAAACAGTGAGATTCATGATGCCATTGTAGAAGGCGCCTAGAACCTGAAAAAATGGTTTCGTGTTGTCATTTTAAAACTAACATTATAGTTTGAGAGACATATAACTGCTAAACTAAAGACGCACTAAAAGTTTAAAATAATTTTTTGTTTGCCATCTCATGTATGTTTTTCTTTTGTTAATATGATTTATACGTAGCCAACGTTTTGGCTACTTGACTTTCGAGATTTCCGTAGTCGATAATTCCATATAATAAGCCAATCAAAGCACCCATATAGCGATTATATGCATATAAGCTAATCCAAACAACCCTAAGTATCACGGATAAACCATTACCTTGTAAAAGCGTCTTTTTTTGCTTCTCTCTTCTACAATTCCCCCTGTATGCGTGTCTCACAATCTACACTTCCAAAGTAGGGTGTTTGGTATTTATCACATATCAATCCGTATAGAAAGGCTGCAAATAAAAATAAAAAAAAAAAGATATTACCAATCAACAAATTGCCAAATCTAAAAGCCATATCAAGGTATTGCCAATCAACTAATACCTTAAAGAAAAAAAAAAGATTTATAAAATTACTCAACAAAAATTACCTCAATATTTAGTGGTGGGTTTCGTCGGTAGCAACATTCCGTGGCGACTTTTCAATAAAAGCGGCTGACTACAATGGCGATAGCGGCGGCACAAACACAAAACACCAAAATTGTTAATATACATAGATCTATAAAAAAAAAATATACATCTACAAATAAAATTCTGAGATCTAAAAAAAAAAAAAAAAAAAAAAAAAACTCATTGATCAATTAAAAACTTAAAAGATTACCTCAAAACTTGAAAAAGTATTTTGATGGTCGTAGGTCTTAGTGGTTCCTCTCGGTTACCTAAACCTTAATAATTAAAAACATCTCTAATTAACAACAACCTTAAAAATTCTGACCTTAAAATATAAATGTAGCGTATTATATTTATTCACCAACATATGTGCTTATCTCTTAACCAAAATCCACATCGACATCAAATAGCGAATTTCTTTGTTTTATTACATAAAGAATCACGGAAGAGTAACAAATATTACAGTATTATATAAAGTATTTTGGCATTAAATATTTAGGTTCCATTTGCTTTCAATTATTCTAAATAGGCATTATAAACAAATGAAATGTGATAGATAATAGCAAATTTACCTTCAAAATCACTTGAATTTTACGTGATGATTCATGAGCTTATTTGAAATCTCGTACCGCCTTAGAGCTAGAAGAAACTATGGGTCCTATTCAAAGAATAATACAATACGGGTTAGAAAAATGCGATTAAAAACGAAGTCGGTGTTTGGATATGTCAAACTGATACTTATATAAGAAGAAACAAACAGTTAGTCGCCTGCTTAACCTAATTAATAATCTTTATTTAATCTAGTTTTCTGAAACCGTGGTCTTACATGTTAGCCTCATGTTTACCTTCTACATAAGCTGTCGTTGGGCTCTGAGTTTTTAAAGTGATAGCTATATAAGAAGAATAACAAACAGTTAGTTGCCTACATAACATAACAAACAATAGTTCAAAGTGGTTATATGATATAATAAAAATCTTTCATTTATTTCAGGTTAATAATAAAAGGGGAAACCTTAGGTTCCAGGGTTCAACACTGTCATCGGAATTAGCAATACTCCATATAAGCAAGCCATCCCAGCGTTGATGGTGTTGTTCGATCTCTTAAACTTGATGAGGTTCATGATGCCATTACGAAGGCGCACGGAACACGAAAAAATGGTTTCGTGTTGTCATTTAAAACTTACGTTATAGTTTGAGAGACATATAAGCGCTAAACTAAAGACGCACTAAAAGTTTAAAATAATTTTTGTTTGCCATCTCATGTATGTTTTCTTATTTGTTAATGTGATTTGTAGGTAGCCAGCGTTTTAGCTACTGTGACTTTCGAGATTTCCGTGGCCGATAATTCCATATAATAAGCCAATCAAAGCACCCATATAGCGATTATATGCATATAAGCTAATCCAAACAACCTAAGTATCACGGATAAACCATTACCTTGTAAAAGCGTCTTTTTTTGCTTCTCTCTTCTACAATTCCCCACATATCGTGTCTCGCAATCTACACTTCCAAAGTAGGGTGTTTGGTATTTATCACATATAAATCCGTATAGAAAGGCTGCAAACTAATTTCGTTTAAGCTAAATATTAAACACCTCTGATGGGTAGAGCATCAAAGAAATAGAATACATGGAATACAGTCACTTCCAATAGCAGGCTCAGATCTACCCACACCCTGAACACACCCTTTGAACACGTTCCATGAACACACCTATTGAACCAGCAGTTCAATCCAATAAGCGAACTCACTCTAGATGACACCCATCCTTGATCGCACTCCCTAAGCGCACCCAGAAAACACACACAATGAAACGTCAATATGTTGTGACCCTACCATATAATCAGATTATATGTTTTCATTTATCGCTTTACATTTGTACATATTCTATGACATACGTATTGTTTTTAATTTATCTATATCTCACATATATCCTTAATTACCCTACAAGTTGTGACCTTGTGCGTATATGCTATTATTCATGATATTTCGTTCTCTCAAAACCGGGGAAACAAAACCCCACACCAACTTCTAATATAAAATGTACCAACCTATAAACATAAGACTAATACATTATCAGATTAGGCATGAAAAATTCGGTACATACTATAAAAAAAATACCAGTTGTAGGCTATCAAAATCCTAAATTATTTGAAGCAATAACGAAAACTTAGCTTAGGTCAGTGGAGGCCTTGGCTGCGCACGTGGGGTTGCTGAGGAGACCGTTTGTCTCACTCTACCATCCTTCCACCTTCCGCAGCAAGACAACATAGTTAAAGGAGAAACCACGGCAAAACCCCAAACCATTCCACTTATAAGGCTCATATTTTAAGCGAATAGGGTGGAAAATATCTAAAGTCCGTTGTGTTTGCAAAGAAACACGGTTGCATAATCATGCCATCCGGTCTTTGCCACCTTGAGATTACGGATCAAACCTTGAACGACCCACTTCATTTGTGTCAAAAATAGCGACTAATCATCATAGCCTACATGAAGCAACCAAAGGTGTTTTATTTTTCAGCTCATACATCAGTTGATAAACAACAAACATAAGAATACCCAAATCATAAAAACACAAACACGGTAAAAATCAAAACTTGAATTAAATTAAAAAACTAAACCCACAAAAATACACAATCAACATTAGAAGAAAAAAAAGGAAAGAAAGATACAACTTACTCGATTATGTAACTCCTGCATACTACCTGCAACCAAAAAACAAAACAAACAAATTCAGTAGAAGCTGAAAAAAATATTCAAACAGTTAACACATATCAACAATCTCACAAACCCATTAACGAAATAAAAAAAAAAAAAAAAAAAACCCAGCTTATAATTCGTGTTGGCGGGGGTGAACTGCGGTGGTACGTTGGTTTCTATGGTCTTGGAGTCCAATGGTGGTGGCGACGGGTGGTGGTGGCGTTTGAGCGGTGGTGTGAGTAGCGGTGGTCGGAATAGGGGGAAGAGATGAGTTGTGATAGGGTTTCGTGTGTGTGTGAGACTCTGCAATAATAAGTTTGTAACTTTTCCACTTTTCTCTCTCATACGACTATTTTTAATTTTTCAACTTTTTCACTTTTCCACTTTGACTGTTTTTACATTATATGTAGTATAGATATAGATATAGATTATACAATTGTCGAAGCTTATCACAAGCTCATCTAACCTTGAGCATGTAAATTTGTCACAAGTCGAACTCGAGCAGAGCATGTAAATTTGTCACAAGTCGAACTCGAGCAGAGCATGTAAATTTGTCACAAGTCGAACTCGAGCATTAAATGTTTTGTAGTATAAGGATTAAAACTTGTCGCGGGCCGATTCGAGCTATAGCATGAAAAATCTGTCACGAGTTGTGCTCTAAGATTACTTTTAAACTTCTTTTTTCGCTTAAAATTGTTAAAACAAAAAAAGTTAATGTTTTGTTTAAAATTATAAGGCTCAGATGTTGTCACGAGCAGCTCCGAGCATGAAAAATCTGTCATGACTCGAGCTCGAGCAAAAATGTTAATACAAATAAGCCGTAAAAACGTTTATTTATATTTTACGATCTTCTAATGTTTTGTCGATAACAAAAGTAAAATCATATTAACGAAACAAATAAAATACGTAAATGGTTTGAACTAATAGTTTTCTAACACACTTACGTTTTCACATAAAACACTATAACAAGATTAAGTGATTTTATATTTTAGATACACATGTACAACAACTAGTGTTTACATATTGGCTAACAAGTTTAAGTAATTCTATGAGTTAGATACATATGTACAACAACTAGTGTTTACATATTGGGTTAATACATACTTATATTAAGTACACTAAAATGGGTAAAAACAAGTATGTACTAAAATGGGTAAAAGCAAGTATATACTAAATAGATAAAAACTAGCAAATGGTTTTGACCCATAACCCATGGTTTTATATATACCACTTACACAAGTTCGGTGTATCCTTAAGGTACATTGTATCTGAATGAAAACCATGGATCAACCCATAACCCATGACCCATGACCCATAACCCAAAATACCCATAGGCAAAGAGGCGGACCACGGATCCCTAGCTTTGTGCTAGCCGGATCCCAGTGGAAGGATCCATGGGATCCGGGAAGCGATGAGTTTTCCTCTATAAATAGTGAGCCATCTCTTCATTATATCTCACCTCTCCAACATACTTTCACCCACGAGTTAAATCTCACTAACCATAGATCCAAGAGATCTATGTTTGTAGTTTTGTTTTGTGTGATCTTTTAGGTTCCTCTTAAAGGGAAGATCACCACCTTTGAAGTCGAGCAAGCTCGAGTCCATGAGTTGCCAAGCTTCCTCGTCATCAAGGCTATTGAAGTCCTCTTGTTGATGATCCCTTTCTTTCTTCAAAGAAGCGTAGTGTTAAAGACATTAGTGAAAGATGTCTCAAGTGTCAAGGCGAAGATATTAGTGAAGGGTATCTATCGATCTATAGGATAAGCACTTGTGGTAGGTGCTTAGAAGTCAAGACAAGCATTAGTGAAAGGTGCTTAAGTGAAGACACAAGACATTAGTGAAAGGTGTCTTGTAGATCTAATCAAAGACATTAGTGAAAGGTGTCTTGTAGATCTAATCAAAGGCATTAGTGAAAGGTGCCTTAGATGTACATTCGATATGGTGTGTTTCGATGTACTAGATAGACTAGCATTAGATCCAAGGATATTGATGTCCTTGATGATGTTGTAAAGGTAGATATCCTTTGGGATTAGTCGTTGGTGTAGTGTGGTAGTAGTTCCTCCATTGCAATGGAACTAGGTACTTAGCCTAGTACTAATAAAGGGTAGGCGGCGTTGTGAAGGTGTAGTTCACTAAGGTGTGAAAGAACTCGGTGGTTAGCCTAGCACCGTATAAAGGGTAAGCGACGTTGTGTTAGGTGTGGTTCGCCTTGGTGTGAAAGAACTCGGTATTTAGCTTTGTCGGAAAAAGATTAAGCGGCGTTGTGAAGGCTTCTCGCCATAAGGAGATTGGTGTAGTGATTACAAACTCTCGAGTAGGTGACTCGGAGAGTGGAGTAGAACAAGGAAGGTGTCCTTGTAGCCTAACCACTATAAATACTCGTGTTGTGGTTTTGTGCTTCTTACTCTTCTCTTTTCATTACATATCTTTATATGCTTGTTTATCAACATCCAACACACACAACCAAATAGATTGACATAAGTCGATCTAAATGTTTTAAAAGGGAGTTTTAATTGGTAAAACTATTCAACCCCCCCTTCTAGTTTTCCACAAAAAATATAATGCTCGGAACGAGTTCAAGTTCGAGCTCAAGCTTCAAGATTATTAACAAGTTGAACGCGAGCACTAGCACGCTCGAGCCAAAAGCAAACATTCTTTTTAGCTTAAAATTGTTGAAAACAAATTAATGACTTCTTTAGTATTATAAAGCTTCAAACTTATCATGAACCGATCCGAGCCTAAAGTGCTTCGCTTAAAGTGCATGCCCTGAATATACAACAATATTAGCATTGTATTTGAGACGTTTTATAATACTCAATAATTATTAAGTATATAATTTTAAGTAGGGATGAGCACGGTACCAGATTGGTACTGAACTTGTATCAAATTAGTAATATCGTTTTTTTCTCGAGCATGAAAGGAGGTATCGGTACCGTACATAGCGGGATTTTGGTACCGGCACATTACATAGTCAGTAACATCAGAATTTATGACAAATCAACGCAAAAATAATAATATCGGTTCTTGAGGTTAAAGAAAAACAACTCAACTGATTAAAAGTTGAAAACAAGAACAATACAAGACTCTTTTTCTTTATAAAAAACCAAGATTCTTTCTCATGTTCCTTGAATGTTGGATGAGCATGGTAATCGGAAAAACAGTACGGTATCAGAACCGTACCAGTATTGGTTCTCATTACCCGGTACGATACGAGTACCATGAAATTTGCTTAAAAAAAATTCAGTACTACTAAAAATTGGTACGGTGCCAAGACGGGAAATTCCAATCTTGGTACCGAAATACAGAAGGCTAACGTTTTTACTAAACTCGTGATCTAAGCACTCCTATGCATAACTAACGTCGAAAATGTTATCTTATGGTACTTTTTTTATGATGAGCGCCAAGAGTAATGCGTGTGTATACATACGAAAACTTATGTGTTATTTTTGCACATGACTCAACTCACTTAGAGGGCAGGGAGTGGGCATCGGGTACCAAATCGGTAACACCGCCCCCACTTGGTCGGGTAGCGCAAGTTGGGTACCAGATCGGGCATTGAAGCCGATCGGTGTGAGGCATGATATCTTGAATTTTTGAACGTTGGGGAAGCCTAACGGCTAGTGTGAATAAAAAAAAATTACCCCCACCATTTAAAAAACCCCCATCTTCACATTTTAAAATCACAAAAAATCATCACAACCCATCTTTCAATTTCTGATAAAATCCCAACATTTTTATCATCAAAATGTCTTCCGATTCTTCCGAATTCGAATACGTTATTCCTTCTTCGTCCGACGATCTATCCACGGGTAGTTCGATGCAAGTTATGCTTCAAGCGGCTCATTTTCTTGAAGACACGGCAAGCTCTAGCCGTACTAGCATAAATCGTCATCGGGAAATAGGTCTTCAAACTCTAGAGAATGACTTGTATCTTACAGATCGAAATGAAACGGCGATGAACAGTTCATTCCACGTGAATGGGCGCTTTTACAAACGCGGCTACTATTTGGATGGAATCTATCTAAGTGGTCACATTTGTTAAAGCATACCCGTATCCAACCGACCCAAAGGAAAAGAAATTTAGAAGTTACAAGAGGGAGAGAAGGATGACGAGCGAACTTTGGTGCTCTCAAAGGAAAATGGAAAATACTCGATCGACCTCTCAGAGCTATGACCAAAGCGAAGATTGCCAATCGTGTTCATCGTGTGTTATTTTGCACAATATGGTTATAAAAGCCGGCGGAGGGCAATCTCACGGTTCATATAATGGATGAGCCGGTCCACCCGATGTTCGATAACGATGTGGTAGCGGAGTTACTAGGCGAAGTTCTCCATGACCGTCTTCGATATGATCTCACGAACACGTGACGTCAATACTTGCCGCATCTCAATGATTAGTGGGTTTTTTTAATCTAGTTTTTAAGTATTATGTAATGTTTCTTTTTTTTAAGTATTATGTAATGTTTTTTTAAGTATTATGTAATGTTTTATTTTTAATGAAATGGTATGTTTTATTTTAATATTGTATGTGATTTTATTTATTAAAATATATGAAAAAAAAAATGGTAGGATAGGTGACCACTCCACTTTGGGTAGTTTTGAGTTGGAGGTTTTATTGGATAGAGGTGATGTGTGATTTGGGTCTTGGGTACCACTCCCTCCCCTTATGTTTGGTATGCTTCAATTTCGGTTACAAGTACTAATATGGGTACAAACTCACGTATTTCTAGCTTACATTATTACGGAGATTCACCAATGGAGTATTAGTTGATGGTTGGATCAACATCTTGAGTCGATTGACCCAGTTCAGTCACATCCTAGCATTTGCTTCATAAAGGTACCCGCCTCCATAAAACCTATGGGCGCTGGAGAGACTTTGTGGAATAAGAGCTCGGGTCCGAGTCTTGGCTCGTGCTTACTCCAATTGGTGCCCACTAGGGCGGGAGAGTTGTCGGAGCTATTCGCATGGGGTGGACAATGGGTTTGGTGCCAAAAAGGCACTGAGTCGAGTGTTCCGCCAATCTACACCTTTATGTGGAATTTACAGGAGAATCATTTTACACCTTAAAATGGAGAGTTAGGTGGCAGTCATGATTCCATGTCTCTTCCATGCCTCACCACCCATCAATAATATCTTGTCACCTCATTTCATGCCTCTCATGCATCATATACTTTTTAGTGGCAACCATGATTCCATGCCTCACCATATTTTTTTAATCCCCAACGGTCCTCCAACGGCTCTTTCCCACTCACTACCTCACCATGCTTCAAAGGCATTACATGCCGAGCTCATGACGCAAGGGCAGCGGCGGTGTTGATGTGCGGCATAGGTGATGCCGAGCCCACTGCCACCCCCTTAGTACATTTCCCTACATCGAAAAAGAATGAACTTTAAATCAAATTCAAATGACTAAAAGAGAAAATTTGAGATTATCTTTTATTTTCAACGGTACTCGTTTTGGTATAGTACCAGTTACCCGAGCCCGGTACGAGAACCGATGTACCCTTCTGTTCCAGATCGGATTATATATTTTGGTTGGAAAAAATAAAAGATAACTTGGAAACGGTACCGATATGATACCAAATCCCCGTGCTCATCCCTTTTGATGGGAGTTATCAACTAGTAAATAAGATTTGTGTGTTTACATATTGTCCCACATCGGTTATTGGTCTAAACAGTAGCATGGTCATGAAGACAAGTGCTATCAATTATGTTTATTGGTGTAGGTAGGTAAACTCAATAACTATGAGAAAAAAATAAGAACGTGTGTCTTGTTTCTTTCTTTATACGTGAAAATTGTTTGCGGCAAATTAATCTTCATACTTATAGTTATGAACAATGGCGGACCTTTATGAGAGCGGGGAGGTCATGCCCAAAATTCTGACCTAGTGTAAATGTTATAGGTTTTAAGGGTAATTTAGTTGAGGTTCTAAACAATCTCGATTCGGCCCTCCAAAATAATTTCGCCCACAAAATAAATGGTCGAGTTAATGCCACTGGTTATGAATTATTCTTACTTCATACGCACTTATAAGTGCGTCACGATATTCTGATTCATTATCCACCGATATAAATATGTTTTAAACATATTATACATAATCAGTTAATCACAACTGCGATTAAGTATATCAAATCTAAACATTTGTATATTTGCAAATTGTCTCACACTGGTTGGTGATAAGAGTATGCTTTATGCTATTATCCTTTACTTTTGGTAAGCTGAATGAAGATTTATTGAAAATATTAACGATGTGTTTATAAGTTATATAGCCTCGCCGCAACGCGTGAGGACCGAATCACTCGTTTCCCACATTGATCGGTGACCAAAAAGAAAGTGGGTATATCAACACAAATACCTTCTTGAATATTAAGAGAGGCGAGTAAAGGGATTTTAAAATTAGCAAATATATGGTAGACAAGTGCTTTTAAGTTTAAAGTCTCTTTTACACTTTCTTTTTATTAGCTTTAAATTGTCTTGTTAAGATAGTTAACTTTTTTACCAACAAAGCCTAAGCATTTTATATCCCTCACGATTTGATCTTGAGCTTTTAGATTTATTTCAAACTTCTAATGAGAAGGCAGCTAAAGAGATTTTAAAATAAGCAAATATATGGTACACAAGTGCTTTTAAGTTTAAAGTCTATTTCACACTTTCTTTTTGGGAATTGATACTTACACAATATATTTTGATGCATGCACCATATTTTGTGCATCAACACAAATACCTTCTTGAATATTAAGAGAGGCGAGTAAAGGGATTTTAAAATTAGCAAATATATGGTAGACAAGTGCTTTTAAGTTTAAAGTCTCTTTTACACTTTCTTTTTATTAGCTTTAAATTGTCTTGTTAAGATAGTTAACTTTTTTACCAACAAAGCCTAAGCATTTTATATCCCTCACGATTTGATCTTGAGCTTTTAGATTTATTTCAAACTTCTAATGAGAAGGCAGCTAAAGAGATTTTAAAATAAGCAAATATATGGTACACAAGTGCTTTTAAGTTTAAAGTCTATTTCACACTTTCTTTTTGGGAATTGATACTTACACAATATATTTTGATGCATGCACCATATTTTGTGCATTACAGTTTGTACCGTACAATACTGTAATGCATAAATTGTGGTGCATAAATCAAAAAATATGGTATGAATATCAACCCCTTTTCTTTTTTGTAACATATTGGATTTCACAAACACATCAAACAATAAACACAAGAGGCGTATAAATGATATTTTAGAGAGAGAAAGTTAGAGGTTGGAAACTTTAGTGAGAGAAAGAAAAATCTTATTATGAGGTAACAAAAAAACCTTGGGAGGTAGAGAGTATTTATAGTTCTTACATAAGTTGGAGATTTTGGAGGTTCGACCGATGTGGAGATCGGTTGCCTCGACTGTGGTGGTCGGTTGCCACTTCGGTCGAGGTAACAAAAAAACGAATATCGAGTGCAAAACCAACCGATGTAATTCACTATAAAACGTTCACATTTTGTCACTTTTAATTCACTATAATTTAAAAATCCGACCGTTTGAAACTTTAAACAAAAAAAAAACTTTTTTTTAAACCAAATTTACCAATCTATAAATACCAACTTCTCCTCAAACACAATTCACCACTCACCATTTATCATCTATATTCAATCAACCATTCTAACGAAATACCCACGAAACACAATTTATAATATGTCGTCATTCGAGCATTTATTCGGTTCTTCTTCGTCTTCAACGAGGAAGAAGTTTTAATGAGTTTGTGGAGTTTGCGGATTTTGCTTGGAAGGCTTACAAAGCATCACGACCAAAAACCCGACTAAGGTACATACGTAGGGATCATGAGGGTGCTCATAATCGTTTAGTGGCGGCATACTTCTCCAGAAACCCGCAGATTCGGCGCAAGAACATTCTCTCGGCGGTTTTGTATGAGCGAGAGCTATTCACG
The DNA here is from genome assembly GCA_022545495.1 of Chrysanthemum lavandulifolium. Lineage (NCBI taxonomy): Eukaryota > Viridiplantae > Streptophyta > Magnoliopsida > Asterales > Asteraceae > Chrysanthemum > Chrysanthemum lavandulifolium. The sequence goes on from CM040241.1 coordinate 280,397,455, forward strand.
AAATTGTTAGAGATAACCGATCACTCTACTTATTTTGACAAACTCTTGATGCGCGTACCAAGTATTAGCCCATTGGTGAAGTGTCTGCTTGCCATTCGTCGATTGGGATCTGCGACCGTTCACGATTCTCTTGACGCGAGTCGGCACTTCGCATCCGCGGCCGTGAATGTCTTCGTAAGTTTGCGAGGTTATCATGGAGTTATATGGTCGTGAGTATTTGCGAAGGCCCGCGTATTCGACCTTGAAAGAATATATGCTCATCGCGAGCATAAGCATGGCTTTCCGGAATGATGGGAAGCATTGATTGTACAAGTTGGGAGTGGGAGAATTGCCCGAATAGTGAGAGAGCTCAACATTGTAGGGGTGATCACGAGCCGCATCCATTCATTTTGTTGGGCGGTCGCTTCCCAAGATTTATGGATTTGGCATGCGTGCTGGTGTCTCCGGAATGAATAACGACGTAAGCGTTTCGTCGTTCACTGCTTTCAATGATATCAAATGCGGGAGAGCACCGGACCTTGAATTTGAGGCTAACAATGTGGCTTATAAAAGGGGATATTATCTTCTTGATGAGATATATCCGCAATGGTCCGTTCTTATGAAGTCTATTTCAAATCCTCCACGGGTGATCGTAAAAGATGTTTGTACTGAGAGGAGGCAGGCGTGAGGAAAGATGTGGAGCGGCTTTGGTGTGTTGAAGAAAAAGTGAAAAATGCTTAAAGTTCACGCTCGGGGTTTTTAGAAATTATATCAAGATATTATGTATACATGTATCATATTACATAATATGATCATCCAAAACAAAGCAATGGCGATATGTCTACATGGTTTGAAAATGAGGGACACCAAGATCATGATCACTTCTGACGCATGCGAGAATCAATTGTGGTTATTCGAGCTAATGGACTCATCAACTCATCAAAACTTAAAATTTGATTTGGTCGAACACATTTGGAGAAATCGTCGACATCGTGTCGAAGCGATGAATCAGTCGATAGTGACGATGGCGAAGGCGATGAAGAGTTTTGTAATGTTTTAACGTTATTTGAATTTAGTATTGTAATGTTTTTTTTTTAAATTAAGTAGTGTAATGTTTTTTTTAATTTAAGTAATGTAATGTTTTTAATTTAAGTAATGTAATGTTTTTTTTAATTTGAATGAAATTTAAATTTAATGTTAAAAATGTTTGAATTAAAGAAAATAAAAATAAAATCCTTGGGTCGTCATTGGGGCATCCGGGTTGTCACGTCATTTGGAGAAGAAAACGCGTGGTATTGGATGGCCCGGGTCGTCCTGCGTCATGACGAGACCAGCCTCAACTAGTAAATAAGATTTGTGTGTTTACAGATTGTCCCACATCGGTTATTGGTCTAAACAGTAGCATGGTCATTAAGACAAGTGCTATCAATTATGTTTATTGGTGTAGGTAGGTAAACTCAATAACTATGAGAAAAAAATAAGAACGTGTGTCTTGTTTCTTTCTTTATACGTGAAAATTGTTTGCGGCAAATTAATCTTCATACTTATAGTTATGAATTATTCTTACTTCATACGCACTTATAAGTGCGTACGATATTTTCTGATTCATTATCCACCGATATAAATATGTTTTAAACATATTATACATAATCAGTTAATCACAACTGTGATTAAGTATATCAAATCTAAACATTTGTATATTTGCAAATTGTCCCACACTGGTTGGTGATAAGAGTATGCTTTATGCTATTATCCTTTACTTTTGGTAAGCTGAATGAAGATTTATTGAAAATATTAACGATGTGTTTATAAGTTATATAGCCTCGCCGCAACGCGTGAGGACCGAATCACTCGTTTCCCACATTGATCGGTGACCAAAAAGAAAGTGGGTATATCAACACAAATACCTTCTTGAATATTAAGAGAGGCGGGTAAAGGGATTTTAAAATTAGCAAATATATGGTAGACAAGTGCTTTTAAGTTTAAAGTCTCTTTTACACTTTCTTTTTATTAGCTTTAAAATGTCTTGTTAAGATAGGTAACTTTTTTACCAACAAAGCCTAAGTTATATCCCTCACGATTTGATCTTGAGCTTTTAGATTTATTTCAAACTTCTAATAAGAAGGCAGCTAAAGAGATTTTAAAATAAGCAAATATATGGTAGACAAGTGCTTTTAAGTTTAAAGTCTATTTCACACTTTCTTTTTGGGAATTGATACTTACACAATATATTTTGATGCATGCACCATATTTTGTGCATTACAGTTTGTACCGTATAATACTGTAATGCATAAATTGTGGTGCATAAATCAAAAAATATGGTATGAATATCAACCCCTTTTCTTTTTGTAATATTGGATTTCACAAACACATCAAAACAATAAACACAAGAGGCGTATAAATGATATTTTAGAGAAAGTTAGAGGTTGGAAACTTTAGTGAGAGAAGAAAAATCTTATTATGATTTCCATCTCTACCTGGGAGGTAGAGTATTTATAGTTCTTACATAAGTCGCCACCTATGGGTTGTGGATCGAGCATCTGATGGGTAAAGACCGTCCAGTCCTCCACGGTGTTACATAACTAAATACTACTAAACATTAAATAATCTACGATACGAGCTTTCTAACGATTACATATACTTGGGGTGACCGACTCTTTAATAACCTGGATTTACTAAATCCTAATCTCCCCAAGGAGGTCACCTCAAGATCACCTCAAAATTACATTGAACACAAACAGATATTACATTTTAAATTGTTCTTGCATTCTTGATGTAGTTCTTTGCTTAGGATCTCGTAGTGATTGATTCTTCATTATTGCATGTTTGGATAATCAATGTGGAGGTCTTTAAGCGATCCGCGTGATAATGAGTTTTGAGCCGACTTTGAGATCATCGACTATCATAAATCTCGACTCTTCAATTGTGGTGTTGGTATTATGTGATGTTGTGACTTATGGACCGACATACTCACATTACGGATCATGATATATTCTCATCGAGTAGCGGAAGCTTTCGTTGATTCATGATATTGGCGCAGCGTAGCGAAGCATGGAGTGAAAATATCGAGTCATTGATGCACTTATCATGATTTCTTTAGAGATGAATGTGTAGTGTGAGCATGCGGCTATGGATTGGCGCTTCATTCGATCGTTGCAAATGTCGAGCGTACACGCATACAACAGATTAGCAATAAAGTGCGAAAGTGTATTTGATCACTTTTGTTGAATTGAGGTACATGGCCCGGTTCCCGTTGATCAAGTACATGTCCGCTGTAATCAGTATAATTCAAGAATTTCCTTGATGAGGTTTCGCGATTGCTCTAGTCGTTCTCAAACCGGGCGTCTCAAAGAAGACAACATGGAGTGAGTGAACCGGTAATTGAGATTCATGATTGATGAAAATGATTTGAAAAACAATCGTGTATCGCCTGATAGAAATTGTTTTTGCAATACAACGAAGGTTTTAAAGAACATCAACTATCAATCATAAACACCTTTTATTTTGAAATATTAGTAAACAATCGATGTGCTAAGGAAAAGGATTTTAAGCACAACGACCGGTTTTCAAAGGTATCCGTCGATCCATAACTCGAACGAGATTGATTCAATAGATTGAATCGCCCATTGTTTCTTCTCGGTTGTCACATGGTTGATCTATTGGATAGATCTCACATGCCACCCACCAAGAGCTTGTTTGATGTTGGCTCCGAAGGCTTTCCGTCTTCACTTTGTGAATATGTTTGCATATCACTCGGATGTTACAGCAATACCACAAGGATAATCGTGGGACTCATAAGATGTAATCTCTCTTCCACATTGTGTGAAACAGAGAGTCTTCATTGTGATGTCTAATGAGATTTATTTGATGATCTCGTGGCTCTAGACTCAATTGTGCACATTTGGTTTCCTATCTGGGAGACTAGGAGAGGGTCTCCTTCTTCAATATCAACAAACTCTAGAGAAAGTCGATAGATAATGTCGGTTCCCAGAAGAATGAAACAAGTCCTTTTAAGAGGAACTTGAGTGGTTTGGGAAGTTGTAGTGCGCATCGTCCTTTGGGTCCATGACGTCTTGTCTTCAATACCGATGTTACCTTGGTAACCACCAAGAGCATATGAATTGAACGATTCTTGCCCTAAGGTTGAATTATTAGAGAGCTATTTCTTTTCACCCTTTTCATATTCACTTCTTTTTCATTCTTCAACCCCTTCAGTGCTTACCGAGACTTCATAACTAGAACCTTGTTGGGTTTATTCCAGTACTAGCTCAGTCTCAGTCTGCGCTCTTCCCATATCTCATTTTTCTCCTTTTATCATCATACCTAAGAACTCTACACTATCTAGTGGATTGTCCCTGGGTAGATCCCTCCGGTTCTGGCGGATCATGGGAACAAAATACCTAACCTTATCATCCATATATCACCATACATAAAGTAAGTTTGGTCGGTCTATTTGGTATTGTTCATCTGCCATTGGAACCAATTGAAAACCATTTGAAAATCAATCCAGATACTTGTGATATATTATCAAAGCATTTTGTACCTGAATTGTTTTTGATATTTTTAGAAAAATAGCTCCCCCTCAACATGTGCATCATGTATTTGAAATCGTTTTGGCACACAGAGGCAAGAGGAAGAATTAACTTCTTTGATTACCATTTTCTAAAGATATCATCATCACTTCCGATTAAATCAAGTAGATAAAGCATTTTGGGAAGGATGAGGTTTCATAAGTTGCTCCCCCTCGATATGTGCCTCGAGGTTTAAAGAGTTTTGCACATATTAGAAGGAATCTGCACTTAGATACAAATCAATCACGTTTCAATTCTTTGTGGTTTGAAATAGATGCTCCCCTCAACATGTGCATGGAAAATCTTGAAATCGTTTGGCACATGTGGGAGGAAAGCTTTTGAACACTTGTGAAACCATTTATCGAATTATCAGTTTAAATCCAATTTAAATCACAAATTCTCCCCCAATCATAATTTTCAAATCATTTGAGATTTGTTATCTCTTTAGAATTAAATTGATTTTGAAAGCTTTTGAGGAGAACTGTGATTTGATTATGAAAAACATTTTAACTGATAAGGATCGGATTATGAGACTTCAAACTCCATTAATTAAACATGCATGATTATCTTTTGAAAACAATTGTATGACGAATAACCTTTTGATTTACTTGAAATCATTCTCCCCCTCAATCAATGACATAAGTTGTTGATTGAGAGATAGATATTTTTGACAAACGTTAAGTCCAGATGATATTCAAAAATAGAGTCCGAGTTATTTTTCAAAGCAATTAGTTTTCATTAGATAGTAAGTGATTGTTTATAGAATCAGAGCATGAGATTTGAAAAACAAGATATAGCATGGCTCTGTTCTTTCTTTGAAAAACGGGTTAATGCCTGAAATGACAATAAACCATTGTTTCACTTTCTCTCAAATTTTTATTTATTATTATTTTTTTTAAGAACATTCGAACAACATCTAAAGTCCCGTGTCATTCTTTGAATGACAGCACAAAGACCGTAGATATTTTCAAATCGAGAAAAACATGACAAAAAGACAATTTTTTTTTTTGAAAATTTTCAACATTTTTCAAATTTTTATGGATTTTTGAAAGTTTTATATTTTTCTATTTGCTTTTCGAAATGAATATTTACAAGAGATGGATGAAGAAAGACCTTTACTCCTCGTTTTCCTCTTGAAGATGTTTGAGTGTTTCCGGTTGTAGACTCTTTAGACCAAGTCGTGGGAGGATAAACTCAAAACGTTCCCTAGGAAGAGCTTTGGTGAAGATGTTTGCTAAGCGGTATTCGGACCTCACAAAATAGAGTTCCACCACACCGTTTTCTACTTGCTCACGATGAAATGATGTCGAATGTCGATGTGCTTTGCTATTGAGTGTTGTCACGTTGTTGCATGAGAGCAATAGCACTTTATTATCACAATCGGAGGAATTTTGTTGAATTCAAAGCCATAGTCGATAATGGGATCTCATCCATAGGATTTGAGCACAACAAGATGACTTGGCTATGTATTCAACCTCGTAGGAGGAAATAAAGTACTCATTTGCTTCTTTGAAGACCACTCACAAGCTTATCTCCCAAAAACTTAGCACCTCCGCACGTGCTTGACGTGTATCTTGACATCTGCATGATTAGCATCTGCATGATATTCGTTAGTGACATCTGGGTGTCCTTGGTGTACCAAAGTCCCATATTGATGGTTCCTGGAGATACCGAAAGTCCCGTTTAACCGCTTCAAGGTGCTTTTGGTAGGCTTAGCACGATATCTAGCACACATGCAAACAATGAGCAGAATGTCCGGTCTCTTGCCGTGAGGTACATCGAGGATCCAATCATACTACGATATTTCGTTTGGTCTACCATGATCCCCGAGTGGTCCTCATCCGCTTTAATGCAGCTCTATCATGGAGTGTGTCAGGTCACTGGAATCAAATCCAAATTTCTTTAAAATCTCATTTGCATATTTAGATTGATTTATAAAAATGCCTCCGGACTTTGTGAAATTTGTAATCCCAAGAAAAATGACATTTGTCCCATCATTGGCATTTGAAATTTTGAACCCATTTCATTTGAAAACGGTCGCATTCATTGGGGGCCGTCGAGGCAAAGATGATATCATCAACATATATTTGAGCGTGAATTAAATGTTTGTCGACTTTACGGTGAACAATGTCGGATCAAGCGCTCCTTTCTTGAATCCGGAGATATAAGAAACTTTGATAGCGTATCATACCATGCCCGGAGCTTGCTTTAAACCATAAAGAGCCTTCTTCAAATGATAGGCGTGAATAGGATGATTTGGATTCACAAAGCCTTGAGGTTGGTCGGACGTATACGACTTCTTAAAGATCTCTGTTAAGAAACGCCGTCTTTACATCCATCGATAGACTACCATGTTCTTACTTGCGAAGATTAGCCAAGAAGATTTTGATTGCCTCGACACGAGCAGCGAGGAGCAAATGATTCTTCAAAGTCAATACCCTCCTCTTGACGGTATCCTTTTGCAACCAATCGAGCCTTGTTCTTGACACATCACCATGCTTATCAAGTTTTACTTTGAAGATCCACTTAAGAGCAATGATCATTGCACAATCTGGAGCGGTACTAATTCCATACATCTAGTTGATCAAACTCATGAATTTCTTCTTGCATGGCATTGAACCGGTTGTCTTCATTCATGGCGGTTTCACGTCTTTTGGTTCGATCTTAGAGAGTACGAGTTGAAGAAGCACCATAAGGCATCGGTTGCAAGTTGTTCTCGTGTGGATCTTTGGACGGAAAGGTTTCCAATGATGTTGTCCAATGGATGATCATGTGTCCATTTTCTAAGGTGTTCATGTTGTTGTTGTTGAGGAACCGAGGTAGCGAGTTGATATCTCTGAAGAAGATGTGTCGATGATGACTCGGGAGCAAATATGTTTTCAAAGGGTTCATCTTCTAGAAGCAAAGGGTTTTCATCATACATGTAACAACAACATTTCCATTGTGTACACTCGATGATTGATGATTTGTTGTTGAGGCAGTGATCGCGAGCGCCTCTTGACTTAATGACATTGGGCGAAGAGTTAACTTCATTGGCGGGGATAGAGGCAACCTCGTTGATTGAGCGACATATCATTAGCACTTGGCTCATAGTGTTCATCGAACATTGGATCAAATAATTTCTTCAAATCATCTTGAAGGAGGTACATAAGGAGTTCTTTGGTGAGGATTAGAAACAAGAGTAGGCGATAGGACTACTTGATAAAGGTTGAAATACGGGTCCGAACTAGATTGTCACGAGACATTTGACGGTCGACTCATCGAGCGTAACGTGAATTGTTTCCATGATATTTCGGGTTCTCTTGTTGTAGATTCGGTATCCTTTTACATTTGGTGCATAACCTACAAATACTCAATGTCCGCTTTAGCTTTTAGTTTACCTAAATCTTGGCCGTCATTAGTTGGGTAACATAAAGCACCAAACACACGAAGGTAGGATAGATCGGTTTTCGTTTATGGACAAGTTCATATGGAGTTTTTCCATGAGAGGTGTGAATAAGGGAGCGATTTTGGGTGTAGCAAGCGGTGGCAATGGCTTGACCCATAGAAACATTGGAACCTTTGAATAAATTAGCATTGTTCTTGCGGCTTCCACAAGAGTTCGATTTGTCTTTCAACTACACCGTTACTGTTGAGGAGTTCGTGGAACACTTCTTTGATGGTGATTCCAACACTTTCATAAACCGAATTAAGTCTTTGTTAACAAAATCGTGCCATTATGCATTCGAACAATTCTAACAATATTGTTGAGTCGAACTCAAGTCGTTTGATAAGTTTGATGATGACATACGGGTTTCATCATTTGTCCTCAAAAACTTTACCCAAGTAAATCGAGAGTAGTCATCAACAACTACTAGAATGTATTTCTTCCCATCTATCGTTTGCACTCTCATTGGTCCGCACGCATCCATATGAAGGTATGAAGAACTTCCATTCTTGAGTTTGTGGGTTTTGGTTTGTGGGCATATTTTGTGCTTTTTCCCAATTTGGCAAGTGAACAAAGATGATCTTTTCATACTTTAACTGGGTAATCCTCTTACTAAGTCCTTTCGGAAAGATTGTTTATGGTACCAAAGTTCGGTGATTGAGGCGATGGTGCCATAGCCATGACTTAGTTTTGGAAGCCTTTGATGACAAGCGGATGGGTAAAGATTTCATTATATCTTCAATAGAGATGGTGTATAGGTTTGAACCACGAGTTCCTCCGAGAAGTTCCAAACCATCAAGTTCTCTAACAAAGCAAGTATGTTTTCAAGGCCACTTCAAATCGAGTCACGTAATTGTCCGACGAAAATAGATTATGTCCAAGACCTTCAACATAATATACCGAAATCACACTATCTCCAACCACGTAATCTCCATAACCCATAATTATGTATCGAGATGTTTTATCATCTAGTCAACTCATAGATTGTTGGGTTGGCCCATACCATATTAGGCCATGGCTCAGCTCAACGAATGCCAAAAGTTATCATTTTAATTTGATTGATTAAGGGCTTGTTTGTTAATGCAGATATTCTCAGTTTTATTACTTAATATTTCAAGTCACATTTCTCTATTAAGTCACAAATAAACAATTTTCATATGACTTAATAAATTCAGTCTTTTTCATATTAAGTCAATCAAGTCCAATGCAAACGCCACCTAAGCCTAATCATTAACATCACAATTTATATTGAAAAACAAATATGAGAACCTTAATAATGATTTTTCCTGGTTAAACAAAAACAACACAGCGGATTAATAGTTAGAATTAATAAAAAATCGAAATGAAAAAGCCACTTGTCCATAAACACGTTATCCTGATCAACTATGCATAACACCTCATCCTCAATAACCTATGTGAGTAACAAAAACTACACAATAACATTATCGTGATGCTTACCAAGATCCTTACTTAACAGTTACTTGAATGCTACAACATCATAATGTTGGAACTTATAAACTTAATTAATATACGTGTCTTATTTCCCACATTGATTGGTGACCAAAGTGAAAGTTGGCATATCAGCACAAGATCCTTTTCTATATTAAACAGAACTTTGGGGAATTTTACAAAAATTAACTATATTGATACTTTAGTGTAAGGTTTCTTTCAAACTTTGTTTTTAGCTTTAAATTGTTAAAAGTAAATTATTATTGTCTTCAAAATTATGAGCTTTTAGCTTAAAATTATTAAAAGCAAATTAATGTTCTCTTTAATATTATGATGCTAGAAACTTGTCCTGATCTTTATGATTTCTTTCAAACCCTTTTTCTTCGCTTGAAATTGTTAATAAAATTTAGTATCTCAAACATCAACATGTGAAATCGGTCACGACTCGAGCTTTATCTAAATTATAAGGTTCAAAACAAATTTGAGCTCAAGCTATACGATTATAGACGAGTTAAAGGCGAGCTCTGACGGACTCGAGTTGAACGTAAACTTCCTTTTTAGCTTAGAATTTTTGAAAATAAGTTAATGTTTTCAGTTATATAAAAATCTGAATAACTAAAATATTATTTTTTATTTTGGCGGGAAATCTTTAGCGACAACAATGCCATTTCTAAAAGTGTGGACCTCTAGTCAGTTTTTTTTTAAAAAAAAATTGAGCTTAAAAGTAAGCTCAAAGTTAAAAAAAAAATAATAATAAAATAAAATTGTGAGTTGAAAATTGGGCTCATGCCACTTTTAGTGACCAAAAGTATTGTCGCTAAAAGTGGCCCATGGCCAAAAGTTGAAATTGTTGTAGTGATAACCGTCTTTTGTTTTTCTTTTCATTATTCTTTTTACATACTAATTTCCGCGTCTAATTCCTAGGCATAATGAAGCGTATAGAAATTGGTCACTAAGAATTGACCTTCATTCTTAAACCGTTCTTGTTTCCTGCGCACTTTAAGTGTGTACTCTTATCAGTGGTTACGTATCCCGCTTATAAATGTAAACATATTGTACATATTTATATGGATGAATAAATATATAAAACAAAAAGAAATGTATAATAAAAGACGCTCGATGGGGCCGTGACGATCATGTCAACCACATGCGGCCTAGTCAACCGTATTGTTGCAATGGGGCGATGACCATCCAACCCATCGTGAGGATAGGTCGTCACATTAATACTCATTAAATCATTTGTATCCAACCTTCGGTTTGCATTCAAGTCGTTGCTAACCAAACAAGGACACTTAATGAGACTAATTATTTCGGTACTGGAGGGAACGAGAGAAGTCTTTTGGAGCAATGGAAAGATGCTACATATGACTACAATGATTATGATGATGATTACTTTAATGGTGATGGTCTATGTGCAGCTTAATTAAAAGCTGTAGTCATCCATGACATTAGACTTAGATATGTTGCTTTTTCATTGTTTAGCATAAAGGTTGATGTGTCTTGGTTTATGTTTGTTTTGGTTTTCTAGTTGTGTGTAGCTAGTTGGATCATTTATAGTATATCATGAATGATTTTTGTGGTTGTTCAAGCGGTTGCTTAAGGTTAACGTGGTATTTCAATCACATTTTATTGTACTTAACTGTTTTTTTAGAGTAATATTTTTACCCAAACAAGGACACTTAAAATTACACTATATCTTGACAAAGCAACCTGGTAAGAATAAACATAACAAGTTCTTTTGGAAAGCATTCACAATTTCGGAGATAACGTTATGCTAAAGGCCAACTGGTTAATAGTTTCACTAATACACCGATATTATAATATATGACTTGCTGATGTCGGGTTCTTTCTTTTATCAAATAACAAGTAATAAGAACTTAAGAATGTTTTTTATGTAGTTAATATTTGCTAAAATTGTTAAACAAGTTTCTTACAAATGAACATATTCTCGTCACATATATAAAAACAAGATGATGTAGTTCGAACATCATAGTGTTGGAACCTATGCACTTTTTTTTTGAACGGCTATATTTTTAAAAGAAAAAAGGCTAGCAAGATACTAGCAGATTACAAGAAAATAAGATTTGGGTTTTTAAGTCAATTATCCAAACTAAACGAAACATTACATCTAGAGCGACACCAAAAAAAAGATTGTGACACAATATCATCACAAAACGTTGCTTTCGCCGGGATCATGTTGTCGAATATCGTCTTATTACGGAACGTCCACAAATACCACCACATAACGTAAAAAACTCCTTCCAACATCGATTTATTCTTTGAAGGGAGACGCAAATTACCCAACCAAACCACCCACTGCTCATACGAATTGAACTCCCCATAAGACACATCCCACCACCTAGAGATCAATCTAACAGATTGACGAGCCATGTAGCAAGAGAAAAATAAATGGCTGGACGTTTCCACTCCCCTATCACAGATCACGCACTTGATGGAATTAATAGGGATACCTCGGCGGGAGATGTTAAATCTGGTAGGCAACGAATCAGACTTGACCTTCCAAGCAATCACGTTAACCTTAATAGGAACATACCTCACCCACCTGGTTTTATAAGCCTTAGGCAGAATTTTATCATCGATCATCTGTCTAACAGACGCCACAGAAAATTCTCCTGAACCATTCAGCTTCCACACATCATTCATCAGCATGATTAAATTCTGGAATTGCTCTTGTTCCACACCTCCTCTCGGTCTTCTACGAAACGATAAATCCAGACTAGGTTGCATAATCTTAGAAGCAACCGTAATATCTTTACATAATTCCAAAGCATAAATTCTCGGGAATCGCATTTTAAGGATATCACCTTCTAACCACCTTTGATCCCAGAACCTCGCCTTCTCCCCATTCCCCAGCTTGAAACACAAACAACTACGGAGATCTATACCTTTGGTTGCCAAAATATTCACTTCCTGAACAATACTCATCCAACAGGATGTGTATCCGGAATTTACCAGCCTATCCATTTTGCCATCATCCCCATATATAGCCTTAATGACTCTAACCCATAACGACGAATCACGAGTATAAAACCTCCATATCCATTTAAACAACAAAGCTCTATTCAAAGCGTATAAACTAGAAACGCCGAGACCTCCTTTATCCTTTGAAGCTAACACACTCTTCCAATTAACCCAAGAAGCTTTATTAGATTCGAGAGGATGACCATTAAAAAATGGCTCCGTATCGATTCAAGTGTACGAAGAACACCTAGAGGAGCTTTAAAAATGCACATATGAAAAATAGGCATCGATCCTAAGACCGATTTAAGCAATGTAAGTCTACCACCAATAGATAACATTTTCATCTTCCATTTAGACAGACGGTTCTTAACCCTTTGAACCACGTCTTCCCAAGCCTGAATTCGAGACATAGAGCCACCCACCGTCGATCCAAGATACGAAAAAGGAGTCTTAAAAGAAAGGCATCCAATCTTTAAAGTAGCCCTTTTGATTTTTTCGTTGTCCACATGGAGACCCATTAACTTACTTTTGCTCATATTGATTTTCAAACCCGAAGCCCTATAAAAACAATCAAGAACACTCACAAAGGTATTAATGTTGCTCTCGTACCACTGTCCAACAAACACCGCATCGTCAGCGTAGAACAAATGGGATATAGAAACCAAATTTCCTAACTTAATACCCTTAAACATACCCTCCTCCTCCACCCGTTGAAATGCTATGTGCAAAATCTCCATAACTAAAATAAATAAAAACGGGGAAAGCGGATCACCTTGTTTGAGGCCCTTATAGAATTGAAATTCCTCCGTAGGACTCCCATTTAATAAAATTGAACCTCTTGAAGATCTAAGACAACTTTGAATCCAGTTGCACCATTTATCACCAAACCCAAACTTCCGTAGAATATCATCAAGAAAGTCCCATCTAACCGAGTCATATGCTTTCTCAAAATCAACCTTAAACACTAAGAGTTTTGCAAATTGTCCCGTATTGTTTGGTGACTTGAATGAAAACGGGTTTATTATTGGAACCTATGCGCTTAATTAACTTGTGCTTTGCAAATTGTCCCATATTGTTTTGAACTTATGAATGGTTGATAAAGTGACATGACCTTATAACGTGGGAATAACCCCTGCTCTAAGAGCATGTCCAATGTTCACGCCCCAACGGCGTTAAACCCCCAAACCATTTCAAACAACGCGCGTTATTGCGTTAAACCCATTGGAAGTGCAACATATTCACGTCGTTAGTCCCTGGGCGTTAAGGGACTAACGCGCGTTAGTGATTAAAAAAAATTCATTTCACCCCCTAAACCATTTCAAATAAATTTTCACTTACACCCCCTCAACCTATTGAAATTCAAATTTAAATTATTGGTCGATTAAAATTTGGATAAATTCAAATTCAAATTTGAAATTTAAAAATCAAATATGAGTGGATTTATTCAATTTCAAAATCAACTCGCTTATATATACAACTCTACGAGTTGTTTAGAACACACAACACACACAAGTTACACACACAACTCACACACAAAAATGTTTCAGAAAGATTTTCTCAAAGAATTCCCACCCCGGAAAAGTTGCTGGAAACCGACTTTCCAAATCCAAATCACTCAGGAAACCGACTTTCCAACTCTACGAAACTCGATGTTTACTCTACACCACGGAAAATGTCTTTCGGTGGTTTTGAAAACATCCGTGCACCTCCAATTGTTCTAAGTTCACTTGTGAGCAGTCCATGATGGATTTTCAAAACCACCTCGGTGGGTTAAGTGAGGCTTCCCACCAAGAATGGAACAAGATGAAGAAAGCGTTAGGAGATTATGGAAGTGCAAGACGTGAAGAGGCTCGTCACGTGAGCAAGAAGCACGGAAGCTCGGACCTCAAGACAACTTCTTCGACATAATGGGCGTCGATACATGAATGGGGAGTTTTATTCTCCGCCAACCGTTTTGATGGTTGAGACTCGGATGATTCGTTTTTTTAAGTTTTAGTAGTTGTATTTTCATCAGTCGTTGTATCTTTAATTTTTAATGTAATTCGTGTTTAACGTTTAATGTACTTGGTGTTTTAATGTTAAATGTGATATGTGTTTTAATAAATGAAGTGTTTGTTTTAGTTTAGGGGTTGAAATTAAAAATATGAAATGTTATTGATGTTATGGTTGTGGGTGTTTTTGGGGATGTTAATGTTAAATGTTAAAAGGCGATGTGGCGACGTGGATGGTGTTATTGGTGTTATAATGTTATGGTTGGTAGTGCTCTAATATACAAAGTATTAGCATTTACATGTTTTCGAGATGTTTTATCATACTCCATATTCCCAACATTAGAAACCATCAAGTCAACACATAGATTATTCGCCTAGCTACTTTTAAGGGTCCTACTATTGCGACGGGGGCTACCCCTAGGTGGGACCCCCTTTTCCTCCCTCTCTCTTGAGTCAAACTGCCGACTGCCACTAGTGGGCCCCCTAGCCAGTCTTTGTCCTTTTCTTTTTTTTTTTTTTTTATTTAAATTAATTGTGTATAGTTTATTTTTGTGGTATATTTAATTTGTGTAGTGTTTTATATACGATAGTGTATTTATTTGTGTGGTATATTTAATTTGTGTAGTGTTTTTATATGTGTAGTGTATTTATTTGTGTGGTATATTTAATTTGTGTAGTGTTTTTATAAACTTTTTATAAACTTTTATAAACTTTTATAAACTTTTTATAAATTTTTATAAACTTTTTATAAATTTTTATAAACTTTTATTATAAATTTTAATAAACTTTTTATAAACTTTTTTTTTATAAACTTTTTTATAAACTTTTTTATAAAATGTAACGTAAAATAAATATCATATAAAACACTACACAATTAAAAACACTATCATATAAAAACAATACATAAATAAATACACTATACATATACCTAAACACTACACAATTAAATTAAAAAAAAAAAAAAAAAAATACATGACCATGGGAGTGGGGACAAAGGGACAAGAAAAGACCCCTACATTCTTGGGAGTAACAGAATAAAATCTAAGACCGTAGTAATAACTCAACCCACTTTTAATTAGTACCCTACAACTTTTATGTCATGCTTATTATTTTGGTATATTTGTTTCTAGACTCTTCTACTGGTCGGTATCTTATATTATATTTTTATAAGGAAAATGATAAATGGACTTAGCAAAAGAGCTTTTAAAGAGGCACAATCGATAAATGAATTATGCGATGTGAGATGCAGACAATTCATTTACGATAAATCTCCTCCTAAGTCTTTTTAGTTAGGTCCATTTATCAAAGCTCTTCTTATAAAGATGGAACTTACTTCACAAGTCTTGTATAGTGCTCCAGATCAACTTTGCATAACATGTCATCCTCAATAAACTATATAATTTTAATCTGATGTGAATAACCGCACTTTAAAATATCTGATCACACAAGATCACCTCATAACATAAATGTTATTGTGATGCTTACCAAGATTCTTACATAAGAGTTACTTGAATTCTACAACATCATAATGTTGGAACATATTAACTTGATAATTATATAGTGTATGTGTTTTGCATATATCCCACATTGATTGATGACTAAAATGAAAGAGGGTATATCAAAATAAGTAACTTTTAAATATTAAAGAAAGTTGTACCTTTACACTTATTAATGCAAGATTTGTAAAACAACTATCTTCATATTCAAGTGTAAAGTTCTTTCAATCTTCTTTTTAACTTTAAATTATTAAAAGCAAATTATTGTTGACTTTATTATTAGGAGGCTCAAAACTTTTTTTAAGCTCAAAATTGTAAAAAAACAAATTAATGATCTCTTTAATGTTAAACTTGCCCTGAGCATTAGTTTGTTAAATTTGTCACGAGTGGAGCTCAAGCGTTAAAATCTCTTTCAAACTTTCATTTCCGTTTAAGATTGTTCAAAACAAATTAATGTTTTCTTTAATATTATAAGGCTCGAAACTTCTCACGAGCTATTCCGAGCCCGTGCATGTGAATCAGTCACGACTCGAGCTCTAGCTGAAATTATAAGGTTCGGAACGAGTTCGAGCTCAAACTTTATGATTATAAACGAGCTGATGGTGAGCTTTGACATCCTCGAGCCGAACACAACTTCCTTTCTAGATTAAAATTATTGAAAGCAAATGAATGTTTACTTTAGTATTGCAAGGGCCGAAACTTGTCATGAACCGATCTGAGCCTGAGCATGCGAGATTTATCGGAAGTCAAGCTCTAGTTAATAATACAAGGTTCGAAACAAGCCTAAACGTGTGAAATTTGTTGAATTTACTGTCTGTAAGATTAGCTAAAACTGCATATTTCTAAATGCCCACAATACAACATTATTAGCGTTGTATACGGTACGTTCAATCATACTCAATATTTATTAAGTATACGATTTTAAGTGTCATAAAATTATTGCTATCATGCCCATGTGCCAGTGCCAGTGCCACCTCTACAACATTGTCTAATTACTGCTTTCAAGCCCATTTACCCATGTTAAGTAAACAATAGACAATATAAAAGCACAAATTGTGGGTTGGCCCATACCTTATTAATATCGGTTCTTGAAGTTAAAGAAAAACAATACAAGTGGTTAAAACTTGAAAACAAAACGATACTAGCCCCTATTCCTTATAGAATAAACTCGTAAATTGCAAATGTAGTTGTTGGGAATGTTTGGTACAGAGCGGTGTGAAGTTTTTTAGAACGCTGAGCAATGGACATTTTTAAATTTTACTAGTCGTTTGTTAAAAGAGTGGTGAACTTTGTTATTTTTCAAAAATGCTCATTTTTTAATGTTTCTTTAAGAAGCGGTGAACGATGAGTGAAAAGTTTTGACTATGGCTCACAGCTTACAACTACTGCTAGAAGTGTCATGTCTTTTTTCATTATTCAGCTTTGAATTATATACCCATTAAGCTAGAACTAGCACGAGCACAAGAAATTAACACATGAAACTATTGACACAATTTAGTGCACCACACCATATACGTAAAACACGTGGATAACCGTAAGATCATCAATCAACTATATGACTTACAACTACATGTGGGCTTTGTCTAAAAACGCAGATTTTTTAATGGTTAATTTCAAGAGACACCTCAAAAGGCATACTTTGTTGATACTTAATTACCAAGATTCTTTCTAAACAGGCTTTTTGAATATTGCAACAAAGCTCTTTGAATGTTGCAACATTATATTTGTTTAGACTTATCAACTTAATAAGATTTGTATGTTTGCAAATTGTCCCACATTGGTTGGTGAACAAAATAATAGTATGCTTATTAATACAAATGCAATCGTCATGTAACAAGTTGTTAATAAATCGTCAAGAATTATATGCATTCATTGATCATAAGTTCGTGAAAATCTGTTAATAAATAGTATAATAGTATTTTGGGGAAAAAAAAAAGAAAAAAACACTTTTAAATTTAAAAGTATTTATAAAACACAAATTTGTATTTGTTTCGTTAAATCAAAGGCCTACTTATCAAAAGTTTCACTAGTATACCAAAGTTATATTGTATCAGCCATTGGTCAATAGATCCTTATCGTGCACCTAACTTTCTTGTAATTGGTTCCGCTTCTACTTCATGCTTGCTTTGGTATTTTTTTTATTTGTACGTTCTTCTTTGCTACCTATATATGAACTGGGGGTGAGTATCAGTCTTGGACCGAATCGGACCATCAAGACCGAGGACCGAATTAACTAAAAAGCCTAGACCGAGGACCGGACTGAATGTGATCGGTCCGGTCTCGGTCGATCCAGTTCAACAAAGCCAAAATAGGCGATTTGTGATCCGTCTTGGACCTATATACTCACCCCCAGTCATGTAACAAGTTGTTAATAAATCGTCAAGAATTATATGCATTCATTGATCATAAGTTCGTGAAAATCTGTTAATAAATAGTATAATAGTATTTTGGGAAAAAAAAAGAAAAAGAAAAAAACACTTTTAAATTTAAAAGTATTTATAAAACACAAATTTGTATTTGTTTCGTTAAATCAAAGGCCTACTTATCAAAAGTTTCACTAGTATACCAAAGTTATATTGTATCAGCCATTGGTCAATAGATCCTTATTGTGCACCTAACTTTCTTGTAATTGGTTCCACTTCTACTTCATGCTTGCTTTGGTATTTTTTTTATTTGTACGTCTTCTTTGCTACCTATATATGAACTGGGGGTGAGTATCAGTTTTGGACCGAATCGGACCATCAAGACCGAGGACCGAATTAACTAAAAAGCCTAGACCGAGGACCGGACCGAATGTGGTCGGTCCGGTCTCGGTCGATCCAGTTCAACAAAGCCAAAATAGGCGATTTGTGATCCGGATCGGACCGAGGACCGAATTAGCCGAAAAGCCTAAACCGAAGACCGGACCAAATGTGATCTGTCCGGTCCGGTCTCGATCGGTCCGATCCGTTCGGTTCATTTGCTCACCCCTAATTTTCACAGGCTTAGCTGAAAGTATACATTTTTAAATTCGCTTAATATATATTCTTAACATTGGAATTCATCTAGTTAACACATGAACCTATTAACACAATTTAGTGCACCTCACCAAATACGTATAACTACAAGTGGGTTAAATGGTTAGTTTCACCTTATAATAATAAGAGTAAATTACACCGCTCGTCCCTGTGGTTTGCGTTGATCGCAGCCTTTCGTCCTTTGACCAAAAAAGTTGCACCGTTCGTCCTTAAGTGGCAAACGTTATGCGTCGTTTGTCCCTCCCTCTAACGGCCTTTGTTAACAGTCGTTAAATCACTCCAATTGAAGTCCAAATGAGGGTAGAATAGTAATTTTATTATATTTCTTTCTTCTTTAAAGACTAACACATAAAATAATATTAAAACCCAAATTACTTCTCCCCCACACACACCCTCTTGTATCCATTTTCTTCTACAAACTTCAACCCCCATATCCACCCACCACTATCTCTTCCATTCCACATCCACATATCTGGCCACCACTACTTTCATCTTCAAAACTTAACAACCATCACGTCCACCCCTCGCCACCGCCTTAATCTCGACCCACTGCTGCCAAGCTGCCGTCGTCACATCTTTCGACCATCTCCGGTCACCATCCAAAAATACATCCACATGTTTATTTCAGTTCTGAGAATGATTTTCAAAATGAAGCTTAAACAAATACTTAATCTAGGATAAGATTTGTTAAATGTTGAAGCTTTCCGAACATTGATGATGAATTCACACCAGATCTAAGAACACTAATGTTGAAGCCTGAAAAGAAATGGTGGTGGTTCGATTTTGACGCCCTCTTCAACCCAGATCTCAACAACAACCAACAACATCAACATCCAAACAACAAAAGTCGACAACTCCAACACTTTCCCATCATTAACAAATTCGAAAATAACAAGAAACAAAAGAACAAATAAACCTATAACATACAAGATCTGTGTTAGTGATTTTCGTGTTAAAACATAAGAACAAATAAACCTATAACATACAAGATCCGAATAGATTGTGGTTTAGGTCTGTAATTTCGAGTGATAAGGGAATCAAATTTAAGCTTTGTGATTATTTGTGATTCGCGATTGTATCAGTGAGTTTGTGGTTTTGGTTCAGTTTCCATCATTGACTCACAAAGAAAAACTCAAAGACCCAAGTGTCAACATGATATGCTCCAACCAAAGGAAGTATTTGTGATTCATTTGTTTAATCAACATTAAATAAAAAGGGGAGTTGTGTTTGTAGTTAGAGTAACGAGCACAAAGAATAAATGGATAGTATATTTTTATTTTATGATATTTTGAGTTTAGTAGGTGAAGTAAGGTAGTAAACATTTGGGGAAGATGATTTATGAATTTGAGGAAGATGGTTTATAAAAAAAATATACATATTAAAAAGAAAATAAAAAGAGGGCAATAAGAAAAATAAAAAAGTACAGAATGAAGAGTTTGGAGAAGAGAGAGAGAGAGAGTAAAAAGAAAGATGGATATTTGTTTGTGGTTGGGTGTGGAAAAAACATGACCACAATTACCATTTTATCCTCATGTGGATGTCATGTGAGGTTACTTAACAATCGTTAGTGACAGTCGTTAGAGGGAGGGACGAACGGCGCATAACGTTTGCCACTTAAGGACGAACGGCGCATTTTTTTTGGTCAAAGGACGAAAGGCTGCGGTCAACGCAAACCACAAGGACGAACGGTGTAATTTACTCTAATAATAATTACCAAGATTCTTTCTCATCATTATATTTGTTGGAACTTATCAGCTTAATAAGATGTGTGGGTTATGCAAAATGTCCCGCATCGTTTGGTGATGTAAATAGCAGTATTATTATTAAGACAAGAGTTATTTTTACTTGACTAGTACAGCACGATGCTAGCGTGAATATATCTGTGTGTATGCCCATAGGTTCAAGATACGTTATCGTGAATATATTTGAGTGTGTGCTCATAGGTTCATGATAAAATCCTTGTAACTTTTCATTTAGCATTTTAGTTTTCAAGATAAAACACTTTTGAATGTATGTTTTGGTTGAATAATTCATGATCAGTATCCACACGATTCGTTTTATTCGACTCAAACTTAAAGTTCCTAGGTTGTCTTCTACTCTCTTCCAATGCACATTCTTAGCTTGCGAGGTCCTATCATTCCTTGTATTGTCTTGAGACTTTGACCTGCTCGCTTTAATGTCACTGATTACTCCTGTAGAGGGAACGGGAACATTAGTTGGTTTTGCTACTTTTTGCATTTTCTGTTTAGATGTGCTGGGATGTGAACTATTTGAGGGCGTACTGAAGTTCATTTTGTTAACACCAGAGGTGCTGGGATCTGAACTACTTGAAGGTATACTACAGTTCACATTCATAACATTGGGCATCGAATGGATTTTATACTTGGCACTAGGCATAGAACACGGAATCAAAGGATTAACTCTCTCACCTAAGGATTTAGGGCATATTGTGATTAAGCATTCTAGAAGTTCTTGAGATCGTTTGGCATATAAGCATGCATGCCCAATTGCATTATCAAGTGGTTTCTCTAACTTATCCTCTTCAACAATCTCACGGAGACATTCTAGACAATCCTTAAGGGATGAGAAATATGTTTGAATTGCAAGTTTATTATTCCTAAGATGAGGAGGAACATATTTCACAGACAAAGCATATTTATTACAAACATGTACCTTTGATCCATCATTCTCCCCATTGGTCATTGGCATTTTCCCTTTTACCTGGCTCTTCAGATTCTCAATTTCCTTTTGCAATGAAGTTATTTGTTCGTTATTTTTGTTACGAGTGACCTTTATTGATTCAAATAACTCATTGAAATGACGTTTAACCTTTTCATTTTCTTCTAGAAACCTCTCGTTTTCCTTTTGTAATGCATTTAGTAAGTTTTGAAGATGAAACGTTTGAGAATTCTGAGAATCTAAAGGAGGAGGCCTTTGGGAGCCAGTCACATTGTTCTTTTCACCCTTTAATTGAGAGATTTGGGCTTTCAACTTTCTCGATCGTGTTACAATGAGCTTGAATCTGTTCGTCACGTTTGTTTATTTGAAAAATTGCATCAAACTCTGGAGCATCTGAGGATGTCTTGATATTTGAAGTTTTGACATTTTCTTTAAGATGTTGATATTTTAGTTGTAAATTAAAATGCTCAACCTCTAGTTTAGAAAGATGTTTAACCAAATTGTCATGATCATCCAGATCAATTTTCTCATTTAGTTTAGAATTAGTCTTTTCAAGCTCAATGACACGATCATAGGAGACTTTCAGAGCAACCGATAATTCATGAAATTGAGAAGCATTAATGGAACAATTTGTAGCAGTGAAAAGCACATCTTGAGCAATACATTCAGAAATCAGATTCTCATTCAGTGTATGTAAGTTCTTCCTCTCAATCTCATTATATTTTAATTCTCGCTCATAGTCACTAACCTCAACAATCATTGCATCAAATTCCTTTTCCATTTCTATAATATCTAAATTCATTCCCTTTTTAAGACTTTCAAATTGATCTTTTAGTTGTTTAAAGAAAGGCATGACTTCAGTTAAATAACATTCTTTAGTTTGCTCAAAATCCCTTTCCCCTTCAGTTATACCCGTGGGTGTGATCATTTTCTTACAAGTTTTCTCAAAATCAACAAATAGTTGAAAAATAACATATTGACCGATTAAGGTCTTGCTTTTAGTGGCAATAGTTCAAGGAACTAAATGCATTGGTATATGGGAGGATACACGATCGTCAAGGCATTTTCCTAAAGGGGTTTGTTACAACAAGATTCTTTGCTTTTGCTTATCTAAATCCTTTTTCCAAAACACTTGTTCGGGTGTTAACAACGTCTGAGGCTTAAACTTGTTCAAGGAAATCCAATTCTCCTTCTTGTAATCATGGGGTGTGATAGTTATTTTCTTCTGTTTACATTTAGGATCATCTAGTTTGTTGTTCATCTTTTCCCTAGTGACTTCATCTGATTTCTTATCTTCCTCACTGCACTCAACGCAACTAGGTTTCTGTCTAGGCTTAAGGATTTCATTGCCATCATAAAGTACCTTATGAGCATTTCTAGCCTTTTTAATGACCTCTGGATTTGGTTCCTCAACAAGCGGAATGCTATGCTTATCGCTTAAGACTCTATGCTTAGTGATCATGTGAGCCGTTTGAATGGTGTTCCCTTGTATGTACAACTTATTTTCAAGCTTGTTTTTCAAAGTTTTCAGATTAGAAAAATCATTCAAAAGTTTTGATTCCTTAGCATTGAATTCTTGCTTAAGCATTTTCACATTTTCTTGAAGTTCTTGTTTTTGCTTAGCAGTTTTAGAAAGCTTTTCTTGTAAGGAGTTTAACTCTTGTTTTAATACTTCTTCTCTAAAATTACTTTTTCTAATGATTGTACGCATTTGGTCATCCATTTCCTGCTCACGAGTGGTCAACTCAAATTTAGCACGTTGTTCATAAATAGCAACACGTTCTTTATAGGCATTCAGTTCAGAGACAACAGAATCATCAGGGGCACATGCAGTGAATTCATAAAAAACATAGTCATTATTGACTGCAGAAGATGCATTACTTGGTACATTCTCACTTTCACTTTGCATCACATATTGATCATATGTGACAATATTGCTATTATCCATATCATCAATATCTGATTCATAAGTCTCAAGAGATTGTACTCCATTATGCATCTTTCGCTCATCAACATCATCATAAAGTTTAATACCTCTGAGATTATCTTGTCTTTGGATGGACCAGTTTGTTGTGGTGGAGAAACTTTTGGAGAAACCATAGGTGAGATGCTAGCCATGAAGATTGTTTGAGCAAGAGGTTCATCATCTACATCGAGTCAAATGCATCACAATCGCCTACTTGAAAGACATTCGGATGATTATGACCTATTTCGAATTGGTGTTCATCAACATCGACATCATAAGTCTTGGCATTCCCTTCAAGAAGAAACAATAACTCCTCTTCATCCAATGCTACTCCATTATCCCGAGCTTGAACAAGTAACATCTTATCCTCAAGTACTCGACTTTACGTGGACATTTGGAGATGTACAATTCCTTGCAATGTGTCCTCACCACCACAATTGTAGCATTTGATAGGCTTTGTTTGTCCTTGATTTCCAATCCTTCCCGATCTCGATTTCCACCATAGCCTCCACCAACTCCACCTCCTCTTCTCTCGATCATACCGCCTTTCTTGAACTGGCCGCACCATAACCTTTCCATCTCTAACGGTGGCTTGATTGTTTGGATTAGATGCGATTCGAGGTTGTTGTTGGTGTGTGGTAGAGTTCACGTTTTGACTAATCATGAGAGCCAACCGATTAATGAAGTTTCCACATTGCATCGTCACTTGTTTGAACATTGGATCGGGAATGAGTTTGTGATTACCATTACCCATGGGTATAACTCGAGAAGCTTTGGTGGTAATTCCAACGTTGGTGTAGAAAGCAGTTGAGTCATTTGATGAACTTGTTTCTCCCGATTGGTTTTGAACTGTTCTGAATCCTTTTTCAAACATAGCATGTCTCTCATTCCGGAGAAGGAATGCATCTGATTGCTCATAGTTTGTATTCTTCAATCCTTTAGTGAGCTTCACGAGTGACAAACTTGTGCCATTCGGGATTCATGATGTTCACAAATTTTGAGTTCGGTGAATGTTAGGCATAGTCATTTTGATGTTCCTCATGTCATTCACAAGCTTATGGAATCTCACATAGTACTCATAGACACTCTCAAATGCGGTTTCATCTTGAAGTGCTCGAATTCATCATACAATTGTGATTCTCTGTCTTCAACAGTTAATTGAACCTGAAAGAAGCATCTTGACATTATCCCATCTGACCTTTGCTTGATGTTGTGATTGATAAGCTTGTAGATGTCTTTTGGAAGACCTTGCAAGATAATGTTAGAAGCCACGATATCTCGCATCGAATCTCTTCTTCTCCTTATCATTGAGCTCATCATACGTCTTTGGTCTCGTCCATTCCATAAATCAATGTTCCATCTTCAATTGTATCAATTATGTCTCTAGTAGTCTCAACCCGATAAGGTCCTTCATCAATGGATTTGAGAATGTTGACCCCATTTTCCTTTCCAAGACAAGACAATCGATTCGTTGAGCCCAAGAGTCGATTCGATTCATCAAGCATGGGTGGACGAGTATCCGAACCATTGCTTGAACATCCTCGACAACGATGGAGATGATTGTAGGTGCGTTGGTAGCCATGTTAACAGATTAAACGGGATTTTATAACTCTATGATTAAACCGGAAATAGATTCTTTCACGGGATTTTACTAAATCAAGAGAAAACCGTGTTACAGACAAAAATCAACCAAGTCGCTAAGAAACCTTGAACCAAGTCGCTATAATGCCAAGTTCTAAAACACAGTCAAGTCGCTAAATAACAACTCGCTAAGAACTAAGTCGCTAGCAAAATTTTGACAGCAAGTCGCTAAGAACCAAGTCGCTAAGTTGTCAGGTCGCTAAAGAGCAACTCGCTAAGCACCAAATCGCTAACACCAAGTCGCTAACAAACTTAAGTACAAGTCGCTAACTTTTACCAAGTCGCTACCCGTAGTGGAGAATCCACTAAGTGTACTGTTTGTCGGCTTGTCTTAATAGACAAGTCGCTAAGCTCAACTCGCTAAGAACTTCAACTACAACACGCTACCAAATTACAAAGCAAGTCGCTACCAAGACAAATTATCCGTAGCTCAAGTCGCTAGCTAGAAATTCAAACAAACACCACTTTTCAATCCAAAAACAACCCAACCACGATGATTCAAGCTTACCAAATCAAAACCCAAGAACATACAATGATTCTAAACACAAAACTACACCCAAGATTCAAACTTTAACACTAAAATGATCCAAATGATGCAAAAACCACTAAACTTTTTCAAACTCTAAAACCATCTAAAAATCACTAGAAATCCAAGAATATGTAAGAGATGATCAAACAATGGCTCTTGATACCATTTGTAACATATTGGATTTCACAAACACACAAAACCATAATCACAGGTAGGCGAATAAGAGGTTTTAGAGAGAGAAAGTTAGAGGTTTGGGAGCTTTAGTGAGAGAAAGAAAAATCTTATTATGAGCTCCAACTCTCTACCTTCGGAGGTAGAGAGTATTTATAGTCATTACATAAATCGCCACCTATCGGGCTGTGGATCAGGCATATAGTGGGTAAAGACCCGTCCGTCCTCCACGGTGTTACTTAAACAAAATACTACTTAACTTATAATAATCTACGACTACGAGCTTTCTAACGATTACATATACTTGAGGTGACCGACTCTTCAATAACTGGATTTACTAAAACCTAACATCTCGGAACAAGATGTCGTTATTTATATTGATGTTTATGCTTGTATGTTTGTGATTCCTATATGTGCATTATTACTTGCTTTGACACCTAATTGTATGCAATATGGAATAATACATATCGTAACCATAACATTAATATTGGTCTTTATTTACACGCCTAAATACCATGCTCTTTGTGACCTGCTATTTGATTCGTGGAAAATTGTTTTTGTATAATAAAGTGACCTAATATATGAAACACGTTTTCAAGAATTTAAAAACTAGACGCTATGGACACTGGGATGTACTACCACCCACTAGAACAAACTCAAAAGGGGTTCAAAGAAGTACGCACAATCACACCGAAAGGATGTCTAAGGTTATGCTTGTACACACCGGTCCTCCGCCCCCCTTCGTATGCTCGATTGGAGCTACCGTGAACCATGATGATCACTATAGTGTAATTACTAATTTTTTTTAAAATTAGTGTTACAAAGTTGCTTTGCATGCTTCTTTGTACACAATTTTACCACATTTATGTGTGCATACCTATGTGTTAATTTTAAGTCTATGCCACCCATCTATGAACACGTGCACTTGGATTGACTTCTCGGTCGGACCTAAGGGCCTTTCCAACCCATGGTAATTATTTCTCACCTTTGGTCGACCTCCGGTTATTTTTACACGTTCATACTTGGTCGACTTATCTCGAGTTAACTTGGTCAGACCTCGAACCCAAGGCATAAGATGAGAACTAAACATGCTTTTGACATTATTACTTGATACTAATGCCTTAAACAGTCTCATAAATCTAAGAGTTGCATTATGCAATTAACGCTCGTCACTTACTTCTTGTCCTATTTTTTTATACAATGGTCAGACCTATGGTAATTAAATGGGATTGCAAGATGGATCTTAGTCTTATTAGTAATTAATTGGGTAGTTAATTCTTTTAAGAATGTAATTATTGAAAATACTAATTATTTGAACTTTTCAATTGTAGATGACTACTTCAATCGGAAACAGTTCGGTACTCATGAGTTTCTTTGAGAAACAAAAACTCTTTGGACCTAATTTCATTGATTGGTATCGCCACCATCGCATTATACTATCAGCTGAAGATAATGAAGCTTATCTAGAGCATCCCATACCTGCAGCACTTGTTGCTACTCCTGGCCACCCTGTCCTACCTGAGGCTCTTGCAGCTCACATGCCTTCATGCTCATGACCATGGAGTTAAAGATCCAACAAAATCTAACTCATCTTGGTGCTTATGACATGCTTCAGGAGTTGAAGTCTATGTTCTCCCAACAAGCAGAACAAGAGCTTCTACAAACTGCACGTGCATTCCATGCTTGCAAGCAGGAAGAGGGTCAATCGGTTAGCTCATATGTTCTCAAGATGAAGAGCTACATTGACAGTTTGGAACGTCTTGGTCACCCAGATACTCTGTGCTATGGAGTCAGTATGATCTTAATTGGTCTTTCTAAAGAGTACATATCGTTTGTGCAGAACTTTAATATGCACAGCATGGGGGAGACTATAAATGAACTGCATACTATGCTTAAGCAACATGAGCAGATGTTGCCAAAGAAAGATGCTGCACCTGCACTCCATTATGTGTGTGGTGGTAAGGTCCAGAAAAACCAAATGAAGGATAAATCGTTTAAGGCTGCTAAGGGGAATCGTGGGAATGGAAATAGCAAGTTTGGTTATGCTCCCGAGTATAAGCCAACAATGCTTCTTCCTCTAAATCAAACCCAAGATTCCTCCACCACCCAAGAAGGATAATCCAAAGAAAGGACGCCACATCACTAGTGTGGTGAGGACAGACATGGAGAAGGAATTGTCCCTAGTATCTCACCGAGTTAATGAAAAGAAGAAAGCAGTCTCTTGCGCCTAGTTCTTCGTGTATTTTCACTATAGAACTCTACTCTTTCCTAAATCATCCTTAGTATATGACCTTCGGCCGTGGTACTCACATCTATAATAATACTCGTGGTCTAAAGGGCGAGGAAGTGAAGCCGGGAGCTTTAAGTCCAGATGCGCCAATGGTCAACGGGCGAAGTTGAAGCTATTGGAAGTTATCATTTATCACTTCCTAGTGGATTAGTTATTGTTTTAAAAGATTGTCATTATGCTCCCTCTTTTACTAGGGGGATTATTTCAGTTTCTCGTTTGTATGACGATGGTTTTATTAACCGCTTTGAATCGAATAACAATATTTCAGTCGTGATGGTGTTTTTGAAATTGAAATGTCTTGTTTGAATACAAATGAAAGTTCTATGTTTGCTGTAAGCAATAAAAGAGCCAATTCAAACTTGGACTCTGCTCTCTTGTGGCATGGTCGTCTTGGACACATTAGCAAGAAACGCATGGAGAAGTTGCAACATGATGGACTTCTCAACTCATCTGACATTAAGTCTCTTGAAAAGTGTGTTACTTGTATGTCTGGGTAAGATGGCTAGAAAACCTTATTCACATCAAGGGAAAGGGCTAAAGATTTACTTGGACTTATACACTCAGATGTATGTGGCCCATTTAGAATCACATCTAGACAAGGAGCAAATTACTTCGTGACTTTCACCGACGACTATAGTCGGTATGGTTATGTTTACTTGTCAAACATAAACATGAAGTGTTTGAAACATTCAAAGTGTTTCAAAAGGAAGTAGAAAATCAACTCGGGAAGACCATAAAATCACTACGCTCGATCGTGGAGGTGAATATATGAGTCAAGAGTTTTGGATCATCTTAAGGAACATGGGATTATTGCCCATCGAACTCCTCCTTATACTCCACAACACAATGGTGTATCCGAGAGAGAAATCGAACTCGCTTGACATGGTGCGTTCTATGATGAAACAAACTACTCTTCCAAAGTCCTTTGGGATTATGCCTTGAGTCTGCTGCACGATTCTCAATATGGTTCCAACTAAGAAGATTCGTAAGACATCATATGGTATGGCATGGGCAGCCCTAAAATGTCTTACTTAAAAGTGCGGGGTTGTGAGGCACTTGCTAAGCGTGATACACTTACCAAACCCGACAAACTTGAACCTAGAGCTATTAAGTGTATCTTCGAGGATACCCTAAGGAAACTATAGGATATTCTTTCTATCTTCTATCCGAGAACAAAGTTTTGTTCTTTGGAAATGCCGAGTTCTTTGAGAGTAATCTTATGGATCTTAAAACAAGTGGGAGTATGGATGATCTTGAATTACTTCAAGAATAAGATACAAATCCTTCTTTAGACACTAGCATTCATCACGATGAGGATGATCAAGAAATTGAAGAACCTCAAAGTGACATTGTTCCCATTCGAAGTCCAATAGGACACGCCGTGCTCGACCGTATGTGTTTATACATTGACGCCGAGGAACATGAGTTTGGGATCTTGGTGAACCCAATAACTATAAAGCTGCATTGCTTTGGATCCCGAATCCAAGAAATGGCTTGATGCAATGAATGTGGAAATGCAATCCATGAAAGACAATGATGTTTGGGTCTTAGTTGAGCTTCCTCGAATCGCAAGACGGTTGGCACAAGTGTCTCTTCAAGAAGAAGACCGACATGGATGGTAAAGTATACACCTTTAAAGCTCATCTCATAGCAAAGTGGCTTCACCAAACCTACGGATTGATTATGAAGAAACCTTTTCTCCTGTGAAAGACATTAGAGCTATAAGGATTCTCATAGCCATACCGCATACTATGACTTTGAGATATGGCAAATGGACGTCAAAACCGCCTTCCTCAATGGACATCTTTACGAAGAGGTCTATATGGAGCAACCTGAGGGTTTTGTTGATCCAAAATATCCTAAACGTGTATGCAATCTCAAGTGTTCCATTTATGGACTTAAGCAAGCATTAAGGCAATGGAATAAACGTTTTGATGATGAGATAAAGAAATTTGGGTTTTCTCAAAATCAAGATGAGCCATGTGTATATTAGAAAGCTAGTGGGAGTTATGTTACTTTCCTAATTATATATGTTGATGACATATTTATTATCGGAAACAATATTCCAATGTTACAAGATGTAAAATCCTATCTTGGAAGATGTTTCGCCATGAAAGATTTAGGAGAAGCTGCATATATTCTTGTAATCAAGATCTATCGAGACAGATCTAGACGATTAATTGGTTTGAGTCAAAGTGCTTACATTGATAAAATCTTGAAGAGATTTTGTATGGATAACTCAAACATGGCGCGATCCCAATGCAAGAAAAGACTAAATTGAGTAAGTCACAAGGTGTTGAAACACCTGCTCAGAAAGAGCGCATGCAAATAATTCCTTATGCTTCAGCTATAGGTTCTATTATGTATGTTGTGAGATGTACTCGTCCTGATGTTGCGTTCGCGCAGAATGTGACAAGTCGATTTCAACAAAATCGGGTGAACTTCATCGACTGTTGTAAAAATATTCTTGAGTATTTACGCAATACTAAGGATATGTTTCGATCTATGGAGGAAAGATGTACAAGAGCTCGTGGTTTCTTACACCGATGTCGGATATCCGGCGGATCTTGACGACTTAAAATCTCGAATCGATATGTATTTGTTCTTAATGGAGGTGCCGTTGATTGGAAAAGCACTAAGCAAAGTATTTTTGCTACTTCATCTACGAGTGAGTATATTGTTGCTTGTGATGCATCAAAAGAGGTCAGATGGATTCAGAATTCATTTTCGGGTTAAACATTGTTCCCACAATTGAAGAACCCATAAATACGTATTGTGATAATCTGGAGCCATTACTATAGCTAATGAAAGCGGAATCACTAAAGGTGCTAGACATTATCGCGCTAAAGTTCATTATCTTCGAGAGACCATTGAAGTGGGCGATGTGAAGATATTAAAGGTTCACGAGATGATAATCTAGTCGATCCATTTCTGAAAGCTTGGATTTCCTAAGCATTCTAAATTGACTAGAGAAATAGGTTTGGTACCGCTAGTAGTCTCATGTAAACTGTGTGTTAATTAGTATTTGGATAATTTGGAGTTGTAAGACAGCTTATTATTTTTCGATTAATAAAGATACGAGGTATTTGTTATTATATTCATATAATCTGTTATTCCATATTTTCATGTTTAATCCATGAAATGATTTATCATTCTAAATATGTCCATTGTCGGTTAACAATATGGGAATATTGTTATGATAAGGCAAATGTGAGTGTTGGTTATAATTCTAACGAGAATTGGATTGTTCCCTTGAACTCATATGTATTCACTAGAGATGCATATTGATTCCCAACTTTCAAACATTTACTTTTGGATCCTTGTCATAAGTAAAATATTGAAAATGGTTTGTTATCTTCGTCCTTAGACTTGAGATGCAAGTTAGTTTTGTTATGTGTGGATATCACTTTTGTAAGTATACGCAAAACGCTATCCGAACAAGGTAGTTATAAAGCTATATTTTGGAGTGATGTGGCAAGATCCACAACACTTGTAGTCAATAAAGGATTTGTTACTCCACTTGATATGTGCGAAAGATACCATGGCGCTCTCCATTTAATCGATAAGCTGTTCGGCCGGACCCAAAGGGTAATACAAGATAATTCTTGATTACATTTGGTAAATCTGAATTAAAATCTATAACGAGATTCTAAATGGCTAAACTATATGGAATGATTTGAGATCCATAATCCATGGTGATAACGCTCAAATTGTGCATGTTTTTAGTAGCGTTATCCGTGCTTTTATGTGTGTTATTTGGCTATAATCATATGGTTTTGTTACTTAATCGTACAAAAGTGTGTTTGCTAGTTCATTTGTAGCCAAGTACAGGAAAGTGGAGAAAAAGACGGAAAAAGAAGTAAAACACGAAGATTTCTCCATATACGAAGAATTCCCGATAAAAGCAAGTCTTGTGGAGTGTACTCGAGAAGATAAAGTCATCAAGTTAGTGGTCCAAAGTCTCAAGACTAAAGTTCAAGAAGGGAAACGAGAAAGAAATGAAGAAAAGAAGCTTAATCGAAGACATATTGGAAGACTCGTTGTTCCCGACACACCTTCACCATTTTGGCCATAACTTTTGCATACGGACTTCGTTTGACCCCTCGTTCGCGGCCACGGAAAGCTAAGAGAAATATCTACAACTTTGCCGTTTATGACTTTTTGTGATTTTGCTCCAACCGATCGGTCACAACCCGTAACCGATCCGGTTGGAGACTAGTCAGCAAGACCAACCGAAACGGTTGGAGCCCAACCGAATCGGTTGGGAAGCCCTGGACAGCCATTTCTGCACTACTAAGACTCCAAACTTGTTCCAAACGATTCTAGTCCCTTCCTACATGTCTTCTAGTCCCTTCCAAGCTCCTTGGTGACCAAGAAATGCATTTATAACCCCAAGGGTTTGAGAGTAGTATAAATAGAGGCATTTGCAACCTCATTTCAAGCACCACAACTTGAGAGATCTTCTCACACCTCTCCTACCACCACCACTCCTCTCAGGTGTGAAATTCAAGCCTCCACCCTTGGGACTAATTTCCACCTGAGAGCAAACCATAACTCGAGAGAACACACCCACTCTCAATACCTTCACCAAAGGTGTGAAATTCAAGCCTCCACCCCAGGACTAATTTCCACCAACTATCCTATCCCAACTTGTGTGAAATTCAAGCCTCCACCCTTAAGGACGAATTTCCACCAACTTATCTTCCCAAAAGACCACAAACCTTTGCCAAATTCGTGTAGTGTGCTCGAGGGTTGTCAAGGCGTTTGGACATCATTTTTCGGCTTGGTAGAACTATTGTAGTTGATCGAGGCTCAAGGTTGCTATAATCCTTCATCTATGCCTATTGTAATCCACACTTTGGGTAAACCTTGTTACTTTTCTATTTAAAGATGTTTATTATTGATATGATTATTGAGATTTTGTGTTTGATTGGAATAATGATGAATGTCTTGATACTTGCTTGTTCTTATATTGCTTTTCTTGTTGGTTTGATATGTGACAATCATAACCATCAACTTGTTACTTGTTCTTATAATGCTTTTCTTGTTGGTTTGATCCGTGACAATCATAACCATCAACTTGTTACTTGCTTAAACAAACAAACGACACATGTAGTGCAACCAAGTCTCTTGGGACGACCTTGATTTACCATATACTATACTACAACTTGACTAGGGTATACTTGCCCGAATGTGTTCCTAGTTAACCGGTAATTCTTGTTTACAAATTTAAAACCTCGTGGAAGCACATCAAGTTTTTGGCGCCGCTGCCGGAGATTTGGTTTTTGTTCTTTGGTGTTTGTTTGTTTGCTTGTTTGTTCGAATGATAAATTGCTCTTGCCCATGAATATGATTGTTTCTTTGCTCTTGTTTGATTGCTCTTGATGTTTGCTTGAATGCTTGTCTTTCATTTTCTAAAAAATCTCTAATTTCTCATAATTGCTCAAATGATCTTTGCATCAAAATCAAGTTTTTGATGTTGGGATTTCGTTTCTTGTGTTCTAAAATGCTCATTTCAATGATTGCTTTCAAAATGTGCTCGAAATCGTTTGCGAAAAAACTTCCAAAACCACCCAGATCACTCCAACCGAATCGGTTGGCACTCCAACCGGATCGGTTGGAAGCCTCGTACTTAATAAAACCACTACAACCGATCGATCACTATCCGTAACCGGATCCGGTTGTGAGTTCTACCAAAAAAAAAAAAAAAAAAAATATATTCTTGTTTCGTGTGTTTTGTGTTTTTTATATTATGTTATCTCTTGCATGTTTGTGTTTTTTTTTGTTTGTGTTATTATTGTCTATATTAGTTTCGTATTAATTTTGAATAAGACTATCTTGTTTAGATTATCTTGTTTGATTTGTGTTACGTGACTAATTGTGTTTGCTTGCGTCCATGTGATTGTCGTTTTTTTTTGTTTCGTGCTTATTTTTGTTTTAAGTGTTGTTTTATGTTTGTGATAGTTAATGTGTGTTTATGTGTTTTATTTACTTGTGTTTATTTTTGTGTTTGTTACCTTTTGTGTCCTTATTTTATTTTATCAATAAAAGTTTTGAAATAAAACTTGTGTTTAAAAAAATCTTAAAAAAAAAATAAAATAGAAAACCACTACAACCGATCGGTCACTCCCCGTAACCGGTTCGGTTGGAAGGTTGGTCACAGTTTGGTTCATTCCAACCGATCGGTTACACCTCAGAACCGATTAATTTGACTATTCTCACAAAAAAAAAAAATCCGTTTTCAATTTGTTGTTTTTTGTTTTTGTGTTTAGATAAAATAAGTTTAATTGTATTTTTGTTTTTGCAAGAGTATCATTTCTTTTATTTGGTTTTTGCATTTTAATTTTGTTAATTTGGTACATTGTGAATAAATAAGTACATGTGTTTTTAAAAATAAAGTGTTTCGAACTTTGTGGGTATGTTCACTGGAAACCCTCACGAGACTATAACTCGTCCACTCGGGCCACCGAGAGGTTTAAAGGCTTGTTGCATACGCTAAATGCAACCGTGATGCCTACGAAAGTGAGTTTTAGAATTTTACGCGTTTTTGTAGTTTAGTTTATTTTTGCAGATTTAATAAGCTCTTGGAGGAAGGATTGGTTGGATCGTGAACCTTATACTCTTGATTGGATATGTTTGGATGAGAAATAGATTGATCTCACACGCTTATGCTAGTGTTTGCTTAGCACCTTATCATATGGAGTTCGATCATGATATTTGGCCCGGGAAGTTTCGTTTCTCTTAGACTTATTATTTTTATTTTCCCTACTTTACATGCTTTGAAGTTTTCGCAATTGCTTTATTTTGTTTCTTTGTTATTTTTACTTTGTTGGTTTTTTGGTAAATTATTTTAATAAATTGACTTCTTTTAATCCTCGAAGTAAGGCTCACCCATTGTAAACAAACTGTGAGAGGTATAAGGCGGTCTCCCGATTCCCTAAAGAAGTTGGGTTTTAATATGCTTCACTGACACCTTCTCCGCTTCTTTGTGCGTTTCAATGGAGCTACCGAGAACTC
Organism: Chrysanthemum lavandulifolium; assembly: GCA_022545495.1. Classification (NCBI taxonomy): domain Eukaryota; kingdom Viridiplantae; phylum Streptophyta; class Magnoliopsida; order Asterales; family Asteraceae; genus Chrysanthemum; species Chrysanthemum lavandulifolium. Next base: position 280,432,660 of record CM040241.1, read on the forward strand.
GTGGGACAAGAATAAGTCATGTTGGTTTAAAAAAAAAAAAAAATTAGAAAAAAAGAAAAAAAAAAAAAAGTCGTAACTAGATTTAAGTTATTTTTCTTTTGTGTGCTTAAACTTAAGTGGGGAAATATTATTGTGAAAAGCTTAAACCGCTTTTAAATTCCAAATTTTGGGCCAATTTTAAAATTTTGTGAACTTGTTTGCCACTTGTGATCTAGTTGTTTTCACGCTTATAGGATAATATATTAGAATAATTGGATTAATCCACTGGTGAAATCGGTAATTTTGAAAAACTTGAGATGTGTCCCGATTAATATTGCAATCCATTTTGGGATCGATGACATTTGCTAGCACATTTTATAGCCCTTTACACTAAATTGTGAGGATTTGAGCCTATTTCTTATTAGCATACATCTTTTATGCTTAAATCTTTTGTTACGAGTGTGTCGGTGATTTTATTTATTCTAGAACTTGTACTTGTAAATCATTACTGACATGAAGAAGATCACATTCGTGTGATATAAGTGTATTCGTGTGATAAAGAGGCACCTTAGGAATAAAACCAAATGGCCTTCCGTTTACATCTAATGATACATTAGCTGACCACATCGGTTAGTTAACCACCCACATGGACCCATTTGTTAGCGCTCATCTTTAGCGCTAAATACCCTTAGTTACACCCTTTGAGCCATCCCTTTCTCTTTGTTAAATCCAGAAAAATACAAAAATATTTTACACTTTAAACCTTTAGCCTACCCTTTGTTAAAGTCTAAATGGTGGGTTGCTAGTTGCTTGGTTGTTGGATTGTTTTTGATGATTATGAGTTAGCCGCACTTTGCCATTCGTGTGTGCCATTCCGACAAAGACGAAGAGTGCACCTTCTTATTTGTATTTTTGTGGTGATGCTTATACGAAGTGTGGGGGAGATGTGAAGTAAGAAAAAAAGAAATGAATAAAAAAAGTATGAAAAAAAAAATTGTGAAAAAAGAGAATAAGTCATCGAAAAAAAAATGATGAAAGAAAAAAAAATATCTGATGACAAAGATGAAGTATGTTTGAGATATTGATTAGCCAATGAGCTAAGACGTGATATATATATATATATATATATATATATATATATATATATATATATATATATATATATATATATATATATATATATATATATATGGTGATCGATATGTGAAGAAGTTAGTAACTATAATCATTTTCGGGTTTGCGGATTGTTTGGTGACTAGCAACTTGGGTATTAGACTTGACTTTATTTTTCTTTAACACCAATTTCATAAATATTCTCATGCCTTATCCATACCCCTTAATCATTCCGAATCCTATCATTTCAACCCGAATAAAAACCCTCTTTAGATGTTTACACTTGGTGCTTACGCCACGTCGGTGGAGTTTTGTTTCTTGTACAAGCCTATGGTAATATTTAGATCATGACTGAGCAATATGAATGTACTATTCCTTAATATTATCCATCACTAAATAAATTGAGTGTTGAGTGAATTATACATCCGTTCCTTTTCGTGAGGTTGCTTAGCCATGTTATCAAGCGAGAAAATTCATAGGTTATTGTCAAACATCTCGGTTTTTCACCTCTAAAAGCTTAAAACGATGAATCTTATCTTGTACTTGTACTTGGTAGATTTGCATCACATTTTTCTAATCATATTTCATGCACCATGTGGGTTTTATTTTCTTAATTTCTAGATTTGCTGAGGGCAAGCAAAACCTTAAGTGTGGGGAGTTTGCGCTCATTTTTCGCTTATTTTTATGTTTGTTATTTAAAAAAAAAAAAAAAAAAAAAAGGTAGGAAAACCCATAAATATTTTTAAATTTTTCTTTTCGTTTTGTCATTTAGGTTTGTAGTTTGATTTTTCTTTTCTTAGATTTGCTTGAGGGCAAGCAAAGTTTAAGTGTGGGGGAATTTGATAACGCTCAAATTGTGCATGTTTTTAGTAGCGTTATCCATGCTTTTATGTGTGTTATTTGGCTATAATCATATGGTTTTGTTACTTAATCGTACAAAAGTGTGTTTGCTAGTTCATTTGTAGCCAAGTACAGGAAAGTGGAGAAAAAGACGGAAAAATAAGTAAAACACGAAGATTTCTCCATATACGAAGAATTCCCGATAAAAGCAAGTCTTGTGGAGTGTACTCGAGAAGATAAAGTCATCAAGTTAGTGGTCCAAAGTCTCAAGACTAAAGTTCAAGAAGGGAAACGAGAAAGAAATGAAGTAAAGAAGCTTAATCGAAGACATATTGGAAGACTCGTTGTTCCCGACACACCTTCACCATTTTGGCCATAACTTTTGCATACGGACTCCGTTTGACCCCTCGTTCACGGCCACGGAAAGCTAAGAGAAATATCTACAACTTTGCCGTTTATGACTTTTTGTGATTTTGCTCCAACCGATCGGTCACAACCCGTAACCGATCCGGTTGGAGACTAGTCAGCAAGACCAACCGAAACGGTTGGAGCCCAACCGAATCGGTTGGAAGCCTGACGACCATTTCGCACTACTAAGACTCCAAACTTGTTCCAAACGATTCTAGTCCCTTCCTACATGTCTTCTAGTCCTTCCAAGCTCCTTGGTGACCAAGAAATGCATTTATAACCCCAAGGGTTCGAGAGTAGTATAAATAGAGGCATTTGCAACCTCATTTCAAGCACCACAACTTGAGAGATCTTCTCTCACACCTCTCCTACCACCACTCCTCTCTCAGGTGTGAAATTCAAGCCTCCACCCTTCAGGACGAATTTCCACCTAGAGAGCAAACCATAACGAGAGAACACACCCACTCAATACCTTCACCAAAGGTGTGAAATTCAAGCCTCCACCCTTAAGGACGAATTTCCACCAACTATCCTATCCCAACTTGTGTGAAATTCAAGCCTCCACCCTTAAGGACGAATTTCCACCAACTTATCTTCCCCAAAAGACCACAAACCTCTGCCAAATTCGTGTAGTGTGCTCAAGGTTGTCGAAGGCGTTTGGACATCATTTCCAGCTTGGTAGAACTATTGTAGTTGATTGGAGGCTTGAAGGTTGCTATAATCCTTCATCTTTGCCTATTGTAATTCATACTTTGGGTAAACCTTGTTACTTTTCTATTTAAAGATGTTTGTTATTGATATGATTATTGAGATTTTGTGTTTGATTGGAATAATGATGAATGTCTTGATACTTGCTTGTTCTTATATTGCTTTTCTTGTTGGTTTGATATGTGACAATCATAACCATCAACTTGTTACTTGTTCTTATAATGCTTTTCTTGTTGGTTTGATCCGTGACAATCATAACCATCAACTTGTTACTTGCTTAAACAAACAAACGACACTTGTAGTGCAACCAAGTCTCTTGGGACGACCTTGATTTACCATATACTATACTACAACTTGACTAGGGTATACTTGCCCGAATGTGTTCCTAGTTAACCGGTAATTCTTGTTTACAAATTTAAAACCTCGTGGAAGCACATCACATGGTTTAACGGTATCTATAACTAAGGATGATTACAGCAAGACATTGAATGACCATGCTACTGAGAAAATTTTACGAAACTATTCTCTCAGACACTTTTAGTTAAAAGGCGAGTGAGAGCGTTTGCTAGGCGTTTCCGTCGTTAGTGTTGTGTGCCATTCGACACATCAACTCCCAAGTGGGAGCTGTGGGTTTGTGGAAGTTGAAAACACCACAAAACGACTATTAGTGTGTGAGCCTATGGGGGCACACGCGATAAGCACGAGTATACCTGTTGAACGTTTATAATACTTGAATAAACATACCCGTTATTTGACCCGATCATGAATTCAAACCATGGGCTGTTCTTGGACTTAACATGGGGCGAATTGGGTTTTGCCATGGGCCTTGATAACCCAGTGATTGGGCAGAAAAGATGGGCATGGGTTGTGCTTGGGTTGAACTTGTCGAAAAAGTGATTTGACTCCAACTTGGAGTCGGTTTGTTTGTATATATAAACAAACATACCCAAGCTCAAACATATGCATCTTATTATCCATTCTATATACCCTAACCGATCAAAATAGTTCTCAGCTTAAATTCTATAAGTCGACTGTCCTATAAGTCGATTAAGATTTAACTTGTTTTCTTGATTCCTAAGCTTGTATCGATTCAAGAAGTTTTAGGTGTTTGATTCATTGGTGGTACTTTGTTTCTTGTCTCCTGGTCGACACAACAGCAGCAAAGAAGATTGAAAGTTTTCTGGTCGTGGTTGTAATCTTGGACACAAAAGGTTATCGGATACTAGTTATTCGATATCTGGTAAGAAGCAATAAGCTTCTTTGGTTTGTATTATGTTTCTCGGAGAAAAGGATTTTTGGCAGGAAGCAAGATTGTTTCTTGGAGGGTTTTCTGTTAAGTGATTTATTCAAGGTGTCAAAGTGGTTGACTGATTTTATAGTTAACGTTTTCGACTACCGTTAATCGAACGTATACGTGAATCGGGTTTGTGTGTGATACTCTTCGAGGTATCTATTTTAGATACTTAAGGTTTCGTTAAGGTTTCTTGTTCCGTTACTAGAGATCAATTGCCAAGCAATGTTAGCTTTTCTTTATACCTTTTAATTAATTAATATTGTATTAATTATGTGTTTATTAATTACGTGCTTAACATAATTGCGTTAACTAGATCAAATATCCGATGCGTACTCGTAGAGGTTAATGGTTAACTGGTTCTAAAATCCCAACATGACTAACAACTATAAGTAGGATTTACATGTATACTCTTTCAACGGATACGTACTTGATGTCTAAAAACACATGCATTGATTTTTATGGTCCTTTCTCATATAATTATAGAGACATTAGTTAAAAAATATTTAGAGATATTAGCGATTTTTGTTACTGAAGGTGCCAAAGACTATTAAAAGTAGAGCTAGCAACTTTTAATTAGTACCGAACAACTTTTATTTCATGCTTATATTGGTTTAAATGTTTGTAGATTATTATTCTACGGGAGGTGATACTCACATCATACTTTTTGATTCATGCACTATTAGTTGTGCATTACAGTATTATACAATATTGTAATGCACAACTAGTGCAATACTGTAATGCACAACTAGTGATGCATGAATCAAAAAGTGTGGTGTGAGTATCAATTCCCTTATTCTACAGTTATCTTATACTTGTAAAAATGGAACTAACTTTACAACTCCTTTGTGTAATACACACAATAAAGCTCAAGCAAAAGAAGTTAACACAAAAGGATTGTTGACACAATTATAGTGCTTCAGATCAACCATGCATAACATATCATCCTCAGTGAACTATTTTATTCTGATGTGTAAAACCGCACTTTTAAATGTTTGATCACACAAGATCATCTCATAAGACAAGCATTATTGTGATGCATAACAAGATCCTTACTTTTTTTTGGGTGCAAAAGGGTGAATTATATTATCTTCTAAAACAAATTACAATACAATTCTCATAACTGGACTAGACATGCCTATCCAGTAAATACACACAAAACATCAATACACTACATCCATACACCTTACTAAAATGATCACAATTAAGGGTTTTTCTTCTAACATACAATATCCCACCTCTGCTCCAATCTACTCACAGCAGTACTACACTTAAATGTGAGTCCCATGATCTTTGCTTTCACTATATCCACCATTTCAGCATATAACACCTCACTACTTTTAACTTCATCTCTAAAAATTCTCCTGTTTCTTTCTTGCCATATGCAGTATACACAGGCTGCAAGTACCATTCTATTCACACTGCTGCCAATAAAGTTCCCATTTCTTTCTCTAGACAGGCTTTGCACGATATTACTCAACTTGTCTAACAACATCATAATGTTGGAGCTTATTAATTTAATTATATACATGTGTCTTCCAAATATCCCACATTGATTGGTGACTAAAATGAGAATGAGTATATCAACACAAGTAACTTCTAAAAGCCAACAAGCTAATGTGAATAGACTTTACAATTAAACATTAATATGGTTGTTTGTGTAAAGTTTATTTCAAACTTGTTTTTAGCTTAAAACGAGTGTGAAACCATAGCGACGCAATGTTGGTTTTGTAGACGTGAATTTAAACCGATGAATGACCGGAAATTTTTTGTCTATTTATTTGGTTAGTCCTGAAGGACCTACGTTGCAAAGACAATTCAAACCTTAGGGACTATTTTTCGTGCCTACAAAGGACTTACTTTGCAAGGACACTTAAACCTTAGGGATTATTTTTGCCAAATTGCTATAGATAGCAATTAATGCTACAAACTTTATTTGGTTAGTCCTTGAAGGACCTACTTTGCAAATACAATTCAAACCTTAGGGACTATTTTCGCTACAAAGGACTTACTTTGTAACGACACTTAAACCTTAGGGACTATTTTGCCAAATTGCTATAGATAGTAATTAATTCTCTGGGACTTACTTTGCAACGACACTTAAACCTTAGGGACTATTTTTGCCAAATTACTATAGATAACAATTAATGCTATGCGACTTACTGCAACGACATCGATAATTCGTTTTCGTACAGATATTTTCCGAAGAAATACAAAGGAATGTATTTCCCGGGTCGTTCTCCCAACGAGGGATGAATGGAGTAAACAACTCACGTCTCAAATATCGGGATTCGAATAAGAAAATGGGCATAAGATGATATAATCTAAACTACGGGGTAAGAAAATCATAAAGGAACTAAAATCTACGGGAAAACCTAAGAACTATGGCAAACTACGCAATTCTACGCTAAAACGCAAAAACGGAAATATAACGAAACGCGATTAAAAAGCAAAAACGTCTAATCTAAATCCTAAAAATAATCTAAAATTACTTTTACTCTAAAAATGTAATAAGAAAACTATTTTAAAATTAAAACTATTTTTTTGGATTTTTCTTGATTTATTAAAAATTAAAAACTAATTTAAACTATTTAAATCTAATTAAAATTCTAAAAATTATAAAAATCAAAGAGAAAATAAGGAAAAATCTTTTTAAGCTTTTATATTTTTCTTAAACTATTAAAATTGAAAAATTATTTTTGAACTTTTTCTCAATTATTTTCAATAAAAGCTAATTAAAAAGTGATTAAAATCTATTTAAAATGAGAAAAATAGCAAATGAAGACCAAAAATTATGAAAACTTCAGGAAAATTCTAAAATTATAATATGAATCTGAGAAAAATGAAAAATCACTAGCTTATGTGTGAAAAATGGGAGCTGCTATGAAATTGTTTTAGAAAATAAGCTTCAAAATTAAGCAAATAAGCTAGATAACTAACCAAACAGTAACAAAAGCTAAAGTTTACCAAAATAAGCTACAAAAAACTAATTCTAACTAATCCTACCAAGTAACAAGCTCAGAACCTATGAATAAGCAAACTGCTTATACAAGCCAAACAGTGGTTTACCCCCACTGTTCCAGCTTATGCAACAGCTCAACTGATAAGCTCAACTAAAAACCACTTATGCAATCTTACAAAGTACCTGGCTATCTATAATTTTACCAAATTCCAGACCTTAACTCTTTGATTTGAAGCTTGTGTAACAGTTACAAAAAGCCTGTATCACACTCAGTTAATACTGAGTGTGAACAGGGGAAATGGTGGCTAATAAATGAGCTTATATGAAGCTTAAACTGACCAAATCAGATTTCACCAAAAGCTATTATCAAAACAAGACCAGCTAGACTATTAGATCCCAAAATTTCAAGTTCTAAAACTCAGTTATGAATTAGAAAATCATTCACAAAGTTTTGTGAAAAACTGCTTTTACAACTTTTTTGACAGAATTGACTTTTGAAGATCACTAAACAATTTTGACCAAACTGACTTTTGATCCAATCTAGTGAACAGATAATGATGTATTAAGTCTACTAATTATAACCAGAAGCTAGATCTAACACTATTGAACCAAAATGCAACTAAAACTGCCTACTGATTTCAACAGATACCAATACTAGAGCAGATGCAACTTACTTTGACTTTCTGAGCTAAAATTCTATATCAAGGACTGCAAATAACTCTCAATTCACTACATAAACATGAAGCAACTATTCTTAACAAATTAACTACTCTTAGCACAGAAATATCAGCTTATCCAAACACTCTTTATACCACTGTTATAAGAAGCAATCCACAGATATAACAGCTATGCCAAACACTAGTTTATCCTACTGATTAAGCATTAATAAGCAGATATAGAGCAACTCAAGCTAAACAATTATCACATACCAATCAAACAGTAACCAATAACACTTAGAACAGATTCAAAACATAGATCAAAGATCAGAAATAGCTTATGACTTACAAGCTGTCCTCAGCCACTATGGCTTGCTAATTTGCAGATCTAGAACCACTATCCTATACAAACCCCTAACCTAATCAATACCAGCTTAATCTCAACCCAATCCAGCAACATAACCAATACCAAACCAGATCCAAATCAATCCAAACCAGCAAACCAAACAGCTACTGTAGCTTCTGCAGTATTTTGAGATTTTGAGTGATTTTGAGATTTTAAACTAAATAAGCTCACACAAAGCTATAAACAAGCTTGAATGAACTTAAGAAACAATAAATCAGTACTGATTCAATTACCACACTGATCTAAAGCATTTTTTTATTTTTCAAATGATTTTGTGATTTTTTGTATTTTGAGTTTTGAGAAATTAAGCTAAAACAAAACTGTAATAAGCATTAAAATAAGATGATAAGCAAATTTAAATCATGAAAACTTAAATCAAACAACTGAATATGAAATTCAAATTTTCATTAATAAGGTAAATTCAATACAATACGAATTACAAAAATATTTGAAAAGAAATTTAACCACTACAAATAATCTAGAGAGAATGAAAAATTACAGAAAAGAGATAAGAAGAGAGATGCTAAATGTGAACGATTAGAGGACTATTTATAGCAAGAGCTTTGAGCTTGAGAAGCTTCTGGAATCCACCTCTTTGTGTTAGTTTGAGCTCAGGAGAACCATTAGATCATATCCCACCTCTCATCTCTTCATCATAGCCTTTGGATCATAGTTGATGACATTGCACATCCAATGAGAGAGCGCCACATGGTCATTTGCACACGGATTGATGAGATGTCAGTCCTAGGTGTCAGATATGTCAGTGGAAAGTACACTATTACCCTTAATTGCTGTAATTTTGAGTAATTACTTGGGCGGGGATTTTAGGGTTCTTTGTTCCTGGGTAAATTGGGTAAAAGGGGGGCGGGAAAGAGTTTACGGGTTTTTTTAATGGTTTTGACCTGGTTTAAAAAGGTTTGACCGGTTTGGTTCTCGGGTCAAGGTAAAACCGGGTATAAGCAGTAATGTGATTGGGCTCGGATCTTTTTTTGTTTTTGGGCCGAATGTATATTAATGTTTGGACTTGGTTATTAGGTGACATAAGTATTAGTTTAGGGACCAATTGTGTACAATCCGAATTTTCCAAGGATCAAAGGTGTAAATCTGGAAATCTCATAAGGACCAATCTTGTAAAGCTCTAAAAATCCAAGGGTGAGATTTGTACTTTTCTGATTCTTCAGGGACCAATTCTGACAATAGCTCAAACTTGAAGGACTAAATTTGACTTTTCTTCAAACTTTGCTCAAACTTCCAAAAATCATCTTCTGAGAATATTATCTTCCAAAATATGCAATCCCGATCTTTCAGCTCAGCTAAAACTCTCTCGATCTCTCGTGCTCGGATTTACATCTGATTTAGAACCTTTTTGCGTGTTTTTGCATATCCGCACTGCACATACACAAACTCAAGAAAACACAAATATAAGCAATAAACGGCTTTTCCTTGGTTGTTTTGGGTCGGTTTTGATAGTGAAAAGATATGTGAATAAGCACATATCAAAATACCCAGACGAGACCATCTGCGGTGTCCTCACGCAATGCAATCAACTCACGCTCTAAAACCAAGGATCTCAATCTCTTTCTACTAAACCTATGAAGAAGTAGCAAAGATTCCTCAAAGAGATTAAGAAACCCTAATTCGAAAACGCCTGCTTACCTTTTAATATTCATATATATATAACGATTAAGCACATCGATTATGAATGACGGTTTGTTGAACTTTCATGTCGATCAATAACTCAAACATTTTTTTTAAACGACATGTTAGGATCACGGAGTAGAAAACACAACACAGCGTGAAGTGACCATACGGATAGAATACATCGTCCCTGATTTTTCACAAGCTCCCAAACTAAGCGTAAAACCAAAATCATTGTTACAAATGACTCTAGATGCTAACACTACCCATGGAAGTTACTTGTGTACTTACTTTTCGTTCCCATTTTCCTATTTCCTCTATATTTTTTTATTTTTGTGAGAAATGAATTTCTTCAAATTCTCGTTTCGATAAGAATTATTCCGATAAAGATACAAAGCTAAGTCGATAATTAGTTATCCGCCTCTCTCAAGAACCATTGTCGTAAAAATGAGGTCCACATCAAGGAATTTTATTCACTACTATTTTTTTTTTTTTGCTTTTCAACATTTTTCATTTTTTTTTTTTTTTTTTTTTTTTTTTTTTATATTTTGCACTTATACTTTTCTTTGTATGAGTGTGAACCACGGAGCTTCACGGGGTAATTCCAAGACTATAGGCTTCATGAGATGAGAATCCCGGCTGGTTAGGCTAAGACCTCATTCAATCCCGGCTAAAGATCCAAGGGTCCGATCTCGACACCGCAGCTCACAACTTAACTTATTACTTTTCACATATCACATATTGCTCAATTATTTATCACGGATCCTTGATGTGTACCCAATTTTTCAAACAAAGATTCTTTTAAGAAGATAAAGAACTAACCATCGCCAAAAACTCAACATCTCTAATTATTATGACAGATATGGGGTGAAACAATTTTGTGGGAACAAAAGCCATAAGTACCTTGATGGGCTCTAAAGAGAACCAACTACTCCACGCTTAGCATCTAAACTCATAAGTAACTCTATCATTTCTCGATCTCGCAAATTTAAAATCCCAAATAATGAGATCCGCAGATGCTTAGCCGATAATTTTAGATTATCTATGGTTAAGGGAACAAGCTAGGGCTCAACACGCCCGGTCAGTCGTAATTCTATTCCTACTCTCACCAAATGGAAAGTCAATCAAGGTGTCAAAACATATGTTAACTTAGCAAATGTTTCGTCTTATGAAATCAAGTTATGCATATTTAAAGTCACTCAGGGAAACTTGCAAATTCTTGGCCTTGTGAGCTAGAATTCGCATTTTATAGCTTCTAATCTAAGAGACTAGCAAAACTATTCAATCAAAAAGACTTAACAAAAGCTTACAAAAATTTTTAAATTTTGCTCATTTTTGCACAATTTTTTTCAATTTTAAGGAAAACGGGTTACGAGAGAAACACGACACAAATAAGCAAGTGTGGTCAAATCAAATCAAGATTACCCTACCCCAGACTAGAACGGAACATTGTCCTCAATGTTTAAAGCAAGGGTATCACGAAAATCTAAAAGCCGTTTATTAAGTATGCTAAAAGATAAACGTTAGTCGATAAGATTAGGATATCGGATTTCCATCAAGATCGATCATGAGACTCGAGTGGAGAAATGACAAACTTGAGCACGAGAGTCTTCATATCGGAACATCCTAAACACATCATCACAAACAACCAAACACGAAATCAAGAGGCGGACCCTTCACGCCACTTTATTAGAAAAGAGAAAGAAGATAGATGGATAAGCATGGGGTGCCTCCCACGGCGCCATCGTTTTTGATCACCGAGTCGCTAGCCCTGACTCGCCCCAATTCATTTGTCCTTGGGGAAGAAAGTGGTAGAGATACCGGGGTCAACGGTGTCCTCATTCCCGAAGGAATGAGCCCAGGTGGGTTGGTGGTGAAGAAAGTGTCGGCTCAAGCACAAATGGTATATCATGAAAGAATGATCCATCATCCGGTGGTTTAGCGGGTGGACGAAAGGATGATGGATAGAAATGAGAAAACTCCAAAGAAGTCGGGAGCTCACGGTAAAGGATAAGAGGTGAAAGCTCAATACTGAAGGCATCCATCGGAGGATCCTTATCTCGAAAAACGGTTTTAGCATAAAGCTCATCTATGTCAAATATCCCGGGTTTAAAAATTTTGTCTTCACATAAAGGCTCAACGGGATAAGTGATGATGGACTCATGAGAGAGAGGAGAGTCGAGCAACCATCAAGAAACATCATATCCCCTGGATCATTCATAACAACATCCTCAATACCCGTGGTATTGGGTCATCAATAGGTAAGTCGATTTCTTCCATATTAGAATCACGTGGCGGTTTATCAAGAATATCGCCTTCAACCATCTCAAAATCAATCTCCATAATAACCTCGATGTCGGATTCAATACTTTCTTCAACATCACATGACGGGAGAGAAAGGTCGAATACGAGAGATGGGACAAGTGGTGTGCTCGAGAGCTAGCAATATCCACCACTTCGTTGTGGTCTCGAATCGGACTCAAAATCTTGGTCAAAAGAGGATTAACTTCGCAAAGGTGTAGTCGTCCTTGAATTCAAAGAGTGGATTTGAGAAAATCCGGAAGTAACCTCGGAGATGTCAAGAGAATCACATAAAAGCGAATCACAATCACTATCGATATATCCTGACTCACTTGGGATTGGGTCAAGGCTCTCAACACAAGACGATTCCGCTTCCGAATAGTGCTAAGAGGCTCGCCCCCATTATGAGAGAGTCAACGGATCAACAATGTTTGAAGAAATAGAATCATCGACCTCTTCCATAAGAACGTCACTTCTCTCAACCGGCGTGAGTGAAGGGAAGAGTCGAAATGAAAGGCTTAGAAATAAGAGAGGATAAGAATCCGGAGGTGGGACAAGTGGTGTGCTCTTAGAGCTAGCAAGTTCCACCACTCGTTGTGGTCTCCGGTTCTTCTGCTTAGAAATCATTTTAAGCTCATAAGTTCGTTCCGTTTTGTTGTAACTCGACGAACTCAGAACGGTGAATCGTGAAAGATAAGGATCGATTCTAGAATTCTTCGGATTAGAGTCGAGAGTACAACGGAATCACCTCGGTTCGTAAACATGTTCCATCTCCTCACCGAGAGGATTCTTTATACTTATCATTCATTTCGATATTTTTGACAAGGCTTGAAGTCTTTCAAGTTCGTGATTTAAAGCATTTAGTTCAAAAATCGATCCGTGACCCTCGGTGGGTTCTTCGGTAGCTCGGAATGGTGTGATCGTCTTCCATAACTTGAACGGGTTACGCATTAATACTTTGTCGAGCTTGCCATTGATCGAAGAAAGTTTGAAACATATTCTTAAGTTCGATTCTTTGTTTCTCAAACATGTCGTGAATCCAGAAGAATCGTTTTCGACACCCTCGGTGGGTTCTTCAATTTTGGAATCATAATCCTCAATTGGCACGGGTTCTTCATAATTAGGATGTATCTCGGCATACACCGTAAACAACGAAAATCGCTCGACGAGTCTACCATATCTCCACAGCCATAACAATAATATGGATCGACGAAGATATCTCGGTGTGGAGGGTAGTCGGAAAAATTTTGAAGGTTAGTGAAAGCATTGGGGCACATATGATTATAACAACGATAATCATATCCCAAACGAGAATTACAACATCGATGTAAATAGTCAAGGAGTCCATAAGAATCAAATATAAGAGGATAAGAGGAAAGAATTATCGAATCGAGGGCAAAGAAGAATATTTTGGGTTTTAGAAAACATATTTTGAAAAGGAAAATCTTTTGGGTTTTATAAAATGGATATGTACAAATATCAACAACTTCACGAGGAAGGATCTTCAAATGCACACGATACGAGACGGAATACGAAAACTCGCTACAAGCCCTCCCAGCGGCGCCATTTTTGATAATTCGTTTCGACAGATATTTTCCAAGAAATACAAAGGAATGTATTTCCGGTCGCTCTCCCAACGAGGATGAATGGAGTAAACAACTCACGCCTCAAATATCGGATTTGAATAAGAAAATGGGCATAAGATGATATAATCTAAACTACGGGGTAAGAAAATCATAAAGGAACTAAAATCTACGGGAAAACCTAAGAACTATGGCAAACTACGCAATTCTACGCTAAAACGCAAAAACGGAAATATAACGAAACGCGATTAAAAAGCAAAAACGTCTAATCTAAATCCTAAAAATAATCTAAAATTACTTTTACTCTAAAAATGTAATAAGAAAACTATTTTAAAATTAAAACTATTTTTTTGGATTTTTCTTGATTTATTAAAAATTAAAACTAATTTAAACTATTTAAATCTAATTAAAATTCTAAAATTATAAAATCAAAGAGAAAAATAAGGAAAAATCTTTTTAAGCTTTTTATATTTTTCTTAAACTATTAAAATTGAAAAATTATTTTTTTGAACTTTTTCTCAATTATTTTCAATAAAAGCTAATTAAAAAGTGATTAAAATCTATTTAAAATGAGAAAAATAGCAAATGAAGACCAAAAATTATGAAAACTTCAGGAAAATTCTAAAATTATAATATGAATCTGAGAAAAATGAAAAATCACTAGCTTATGTGTGAAAATGGGAGTCGCTATGAAATTGTTTTAGAAAATAAGCTTCAAAATTAAGCAAATAAGCTAGATAACTAACCAAACAAGAATAAAAGCTAAAGTTTACCAAAATAAGCTACAAAAACTAATTCTAACTAATCCTACCAAGTAACAAGCTCAGAACCTATGAATAAGCAAGCTGCTTATACAAGCCAAACAGATGGTTTACCCCCATCTGTTCCAACTTATGCAACACTCAACTGATAAGCTCAACTAAAACCACTTATGCAATCTTACAAAGTACGGCTATCTATAATTTTACCAAATTCCAGACCTTAACTCTTTGATTTGAAGCTTGTGTAATGATTACAAAAAGCACAGATCACACTCGATTAATCTTGAGTGTGAGCAGGAAATAGTGGCTAATAAATGAGCTTATATGAAGCTTAAACCGACCAAATCAGATTTCACCAAAAGCTATTATCAAAACAAGACCAGCTAGACTATTAGATCCCAAAATTTCAAGTTCTAAAACTCGCTTATGAATTAGAAAATCATTCACAAAGTTTTGTGAAAACCGCTTACAACTTTTTCGACAGAATCGACTTTTGAAGATCACTAAACAATTTTGACCAAACCGACTTTTGATCCAATCTAGTGAATGATAATGATGTATTAAGTCTACTAATTATAACCGAAGCTAGATCTAACACTATTGAACCAAAATGCAACTAAAGCGCCTCGATTTCAACAGATACCAATACTAGAGCGGATGCAACTTACTTTGACTTTCTCGAGCTAAAATTCTATATCAAGGACTGCAAATAACTCTCAATTCACTACATAAACATGAAGCAACTATTCTTAACAAATTAACTACTCTTAGCACGTAAATATCACTTATCCAAACACTCTTTATACCATCGTTATAAGAAGCAATCCACGATATAATAAATATGCCAAACACTAGTTTATCCTATCGATTAAGCATTAATAAGCAGATATAGAGCAACTCAAGCTAAACAATTATCACATACCAATCAAACAAGAACTAATAACACTTAGAACAGATTCAAAACATAGATCAAAGATCGAAATAGCTTATGACTTACAAGTCGTCCTCACCACTATGGCTTGCTAATTTGCGATCTAGAACCACTATCCTATACAAACCCCTAACCTAATCAATACCAAATTAATCTCAACCCAATCCAAAGAACATAACCAATACCAAACGGATCCAAATCAATCCAAACCAAAGAAACCAAACAACATCAGTAACCTGCGCAGATTTTGAGATTTTGAGTGATTTTGAGATTTTAAACTAAATAAGCTCACACAAAGCTATAAACAAGCTTGAATGAACTTAAGAAACAATAAATCAATCTTGATTCAATTACCACACCGATCTAAAGCATTTTTTATTTTTCAAATGATTTTGTGATTTTTTGTATTTTTGAGTTTTGAGAAATTAAGCTAAAACAAAACCGTAATAAGCATTAAAATAAGATGATAAGCAAATTTAAATCATGAAAACTTAAATCAAACAACTGAATATGAAATTCAAATTTTCATTAATAAGGTAAATCAAATACAATACTGAATTACAAAAATATTTGAAAAGAAATTTAACCACTACAAATAATCTAGAGAATGAAAAATTACAGAAAAGAGATAAGAAGAGATGCTAAATGTGAACGATTAGAGGACTATTTATAGCAAGAGCTTTGAGCTTGAGAAGCTTCCGAATCCACCTCTTTGTGTTAGTTTGAGCTCGGAGAACCATTAGATCATATCCCACCTCTCATCTCTTCATCATAGCCTTTGGATCATAGTTGATGACATTGCACATCCAACGGAGAGCGCCACATGGTCATTTGCACACGGATTGATGAGATGTCGGTCCTAGGTGTCGATATGTCGTTGGAAAGTACACTATTACCCTTAATTGCTGTAATTTTGAGTAATTACTTGGGCGGGATTTTAGGTTCTTTGTTCCCGGTAAATTGGGTAAAAGGGGGGAAAGAGTTTACGGTTTTTAATGGTTTTGACTGGTTTAAAAGGTTTGACGGTTTGGTTCTCGGGTCAAGGTAAAACCGGTATAATGAGAATGTGATTGGGCTCGGATCTTTTTTGTTTTGGGCGAATGTATATTAATGTTTGGACTTGGTTATTAGGTGACATAAGTATTAGTTTAGGGACCAATTGTGTACAATCCGAATTTTCCAAGGATCAAAGGTGTAAATCTGGAAATCTCATAAGGACCAATCTTGTAAAGCTCTAAAAATCCAAGGGTGAGATTTGTACTTTTCTGATTCTTCAGGGACCAATTCTGACAATAGCTCAAACTTGAAGGACTAAATTTGACTTTTCTTCAAACTTTGCTCAAACTTCCAAAAATCATCTTCTGAGAATATTATCTTCCAAAATATGCAATCCCGATCTTTCAGCTCAGCTAAAACTCTCTCGATCTCTCGTGCTCGGATTTACATCGATTTAGAACCTTTTGCGTGTTTTGCATATCCGACTGCACATACACAAACTCAAGAAAACACAAATATAAGCAATAAACGGCTTTTCCTTGGTTGTTTTGGGTCAGTTTTGATAGTGAAAAGATATGTGAATAAGCACATATCAGACACCTAAACCTTAGAGGCTATTTTTGCCAAATTACTAAAGATAGCAATTAATGTTGCAAGTAGTGTGTCTTGCTCTATAGTATATAGAGTAATTATTGAAAACAGATTAGTGTTATCTTTATTCTTTATTGTTATGAGGCTTGAAACTTGTTCCAAAACTTTTTTTAGCTCAAAATTGTTAAAAACAAACTAATGTATTAATGTTGTGAAGCTCGAAATATGTCTTGACCTTAAGCTCATGAAATCTGTCATCTTTTTAGCTCAAAATTGTTAAAAACAAATTAATGTTCTCATTGATGTTGTGAGGCTTGAAATTTGTCTTGAGCTTAAGCTTGTGAAATCTGTCATGAGTCAAGCTCGAGCATTAAGATATCTTTCAAACTCCCATTCTTGCTTAAGATTGTTAAAAAAAATATAATGTTTCTTTTTAATCTTATAAAGCTCGAAACCTCTAGATAAAAATTTAAGGTTTGAAACGAGTTAAAGCTCAAGCTTTATAATTATAAACGAGCTGAAAGCAAGCTTTAACACGCTCGAGCTGAACACAAACATCCTTTTTAGCTTAAAATTATTGGAAACAAATGAATGTTTACTTTAGTATTGCAAGGCTCGAAACTTGTTGAATTTATTGTCTGTAGGATTAGCTGAAAGTGCATACTTTGAAATGCCTTCAATATATCATTATTAGCGTTGTTTTTTTTTCTTTTGAACGGCGACATTTCATTAAAAAGAAAACTGGCAAAAAGCTAGCAATTACATGAGAGATTTTAACCAATCAGTACAACTATAAAGCATGCGACCTTTAGACTTAAGCAAAAAAAAGAGTACAAATGAATATTATCAAAGATCTCTTCCTCATAAAGTGAGAGCTAAAGGTGACATTATTACAAAACCGCTAAATCCACCATGAAGACGTCGCGATGATGACATACGTACGATGAATCTTCTCTCTAGAAACGTGTTAAGAGCTCAACCAATCTCTCCAATAGATATGAGATACGAATAAACGCATGGAGGCGTCACACCAAGTACAAATGTGGGTTCCGTAGATCTAGCGGTCATCATATTGATTGTGACAAGAAGGTGGCATGCTATAAGTTATTATTCATTTATAGCCAACTTTGCTCTTCATTCATGCCCCATGTTAACCAAACAAAGAATGCTGAAATTAGCCCATAGCGTACTAGGACATATGGTCGTATGTTAGACAACAATTTATATGTACTCAGACATGGTAAAAGACTTTCTTTTACATAAAGGTTAGCATGATTACCTCAGAGAGTCGGTATATACTTTGAAATGCCATCAGTATACAAGCTACGTTATTAGCATTTACATATATTCAAACGTTATATCGTGTCATAAAAATTACTCACTCATATCCAACCATTACAAAGCTCATGTTAAATTGATAAGTGTAAAATCTAGGCCCAGCCCAGTTTAAAAATATCATAATGAATCTATTTAAATTTGATTGACTGTATTTGTAAAGGAGATGATTTGCACACATGTAATTTTGATTTGGACACTCCAATGTATAATCGGATAAAACAACATATGTAAATAGTATTACTATTTAATGCACGGATTGAAGTGTCCGTATTAGAAAGTTGAGTGCGCAAATCATTTCCCAATCAGTGACATCACAAATTCGGAAAATATACCAACAATGAAAGAATAATCCATGACACTTCTTTTAACTAAAACAACTTATATATCATGCCTATTTCGGTATGTCTTCTTCATCAAATTTTTAGGTTTTGAATTATACCTATTAACCTATAGAGATGGAACTTTACGACTCTTTGTGTAATACACACAATAAAGCACTAGCAACATGAAACTAATGACACAATTTAGTGAACCGAACCTACGTATAGTATAACACGTTAACACGTATAAGATCAACAATCAACTGTGTGACTAACAACTATATGTATGATTTACATGTATACTCTTTCAACGACTTGGTGTCTAAGAACACAATTTTGAAATGAATTTTTACACGACATCAACTCATAAACATACTTTGTCGCGATACATAGTTACCAATAGTCTTTGTTAACAAGTTCTTGAATATTGCAACATCATATTCTTGCAATTTTAATCTTAATTAAAAGATTTGTACATGTTTTGCAAATTGTCTCACATTGGTTAGTGACTTAAATAAATGTAGGCTTATCAATGTAAGTACTCTCAACATCTAATAAGAATTTGAGGTATATCATTGTACATGTTTAGATGTGCGTAGCTGCTCAAGGGTGTTTCTCGTATTCTTTCTATAGCAAAAACATGCCTTTTTTTTTTTTTTTTTCAATATTCATTTTTCACATGCTCAAATTTACATACCATCGACTGTCGAACTCTTGAGACGAGTTAGTATTTTGTGTCATAAGTAACTCAAGAGGCATCCACGCGTTGCAAAGTGCAAGTCTTTGTAAATAAAATTTTCGATGAATAATGTATTTTAATTTATTATGTTTTTTAACAATAAATTTAGAATTTCAGATAGCCAGCTCGTCCGGGCTCGAACCCGCTGGCCCATGTCCGCTTCGGCTCGAGCCCGTTTAGTCCGCGCTGCTCGTGCCTGCCCATTTGGCCCGCTGCTCGTTCGGACTTGAATATTTGTATAATGTGCTTTATTATTTTGTAGTAGTGAAATTTAATGCATGAATTGTGTTTTATTTGGTTGTACAATTGTTTGATAATTTGTATTTCTTATGTAAAAGGTGTTTTAATAACTGTATTAATTGTATTTATTGACCAGTTAAATAATTAACTACATTAAACATCATTAATGTGATGTTTTATTGTATACTATGCTTCTTTTCTTATACGTCTGAAAATTATGTGCATTAAATTATTGTACACTATGTTTTTTTTTCTTGTAAGTAGTAGTCAATATTGTCTAATAACATTGACCACTTTAATAGCATTAATGTTGTAAATCTGAAATTTACATCATGCTTATTTGTTGTACACTATGCTTATTTTGTTGTAAATCTGATAATTAGTTGCAGCTATTGTACATTGTGTTTAAATGGTTGTAATTTTTGGAGAAATTGTGTTTTTAATAGCATTAATGTTGTTTGATAGAATCTTGGTTTTAAAATGACACCACGCTTTACTTTGTTGTAATTCTGAAAATTAGATGCATTACAGTGTTGTAAATCATGCTTAATTTTTTGTAAGTTTTAAAATTAAGAGTGAGATGTCTTCGTGCATTATAAATAGTATAAATTATCTCACATTGGTTGGTGACTTGATGGATTTATTAATGTGAGCGCTCTTCAGTTGTTCAAAGTTTGCAGTATAATACTTTAAGAAAAATGATTATTGTACATACTAATCATGCCTACAAATGAACCTAATAATTTGATTGGTTGATTTAAAAAATTGATTGGTGGGAATTTAGAAAGAGAAAGTACTTAATGCAATTATACAAGTGATTTATGCATTAGGTATATATTTAGGCTTGTGTTGTAGGTTTAAATAGCATAACTCATACTTTAAAAAAGGTTGTTATGTCTATAAATTGAAGACAAATAGATTGTTAAATTGCAGGCTTTCCTTGGTTGTTACTAATTAATTTTCAGATTTAGAAATCCACCTACTATAAATGTAAAGATATACTCTGTAGTACATATTCATGAATGTGAAAAGAAAAAAAAAAATGCAAGATGATATATTAAACCTTAAAAAGGGGTACAAAAGAACGATTATTGTTGTAGTGTGGCCAACTAACCGCGCACTAACTAGATGCGGTCCAGTTAACCGTGCTTTTACAAAAGCTGAGGACGATTCAATTCAATTGATCGGGATAGTGGCTTGTAAATCATTACTCGTCAAGTCGGTCTTATTTCAAGCCAATATTAACGAAACAAAAAATGTTGGGTTTGCCCATATTGGGCCACATGATCGTAAGTTAAACAATTCACAATGTGTTAAACACTCCTAATTACGGAAAGATGGACATGATCATTTCTAAGTTTTTTGCATCTATCACAAATTAAACTCCGAACCTCACATATTTTGTGATAATAATCACACGCTTTTTAACACTAGTCGACCCTGATTGGTCATAACACTTAATTTCTTCTTTTATACTTTAAGGCATAAAGGAGACGTTAAGTAATCTAAACAATAACATTTAGTATCCACAACAATTTGGTTGATCGATTACAAGCATAGTTAACATTCTTTTATGTCCCCTATATTTATGGATAGATGTTATAAAGTTACTTAACCGAATAGTTTAAATTTAGAATCACATTATACCACAAACTAATACAAGTAGCAAATTGATTAAACAAAGTCGTACAAGTAAATGATAAATTAGGGTTAATAACAATGTGATTTTACATACTTGAGAGAATGTTGTATATTACAAGTCACTAGTCCATTAGAAAACTCCAACATAAAATGTAAATACACACTTTATATAAATAAATAAATAAAAGAAAGAAAAAGAGAGTCATACTTGCTTGTTTATTTCATTTTAAAAACACGAGATTTGTTCCAGTTGTATCAGTCGCTGATATCGGGTTTTTTTTGTCATTAGTCAAGAGTTTTACTAGTATGCCAATCTTTCTTATTACACAAGACCACCTTATAAAACATACTTTGTAGTTTGTACCAATCTTTCTTAATAAGTCTTCTTGAATGTGCAACATCATATTGTTGGAACTTATTGATATAAATGAAAAAATTTGTGTTTTGCAAATTGTCCCACATTGCTTGGTGACTGAAATCAAATTATGGTTATTAATGCTAGCATTTTTAAAATATTGAAGTGGAGAAGAAATTATTTAAAGTATATAGTAATTTTAAGTGGTTTCTTAATCTACTTTTTGTTTTTATACTAGTTCGATGATAGATATACTTCATGTACACTAGGTTTCACCTAACGCACCCAGAAACTAGGTTTTAATGCTCGTCGAACTAACAATATCTTAATTGGGAATACATTGAGTTACTCAACCTAATGTACAGACTTATAATGATGAAACTTTACAAACTCTTTCAAACATTATACTACTAGTCTATGTTAGTAACAACTACACAAATAGCATTCACATTTAAACCATTGGGATCTGATGTTTGAAAACGCACTTTTTAAAACACAGATCACCTCAAGACACAAATATTACTGTGATGCTTACCTGGATCCTTACTTAACAGTTACTTGAATGATACCACATCATAATGTCGGAACTTATTAACATAATTATAATACGTATATGTGTATACATGTGTCTTGCATGGTTGCATATCCCACATTGATTGGTGACTAAAATTAAAAAAGGTATATTAAAACAAGTAACTTTTAAATATTAAGAAAGTTCGAATTTTTCTTTACACTTAAATATTAAGATTTGTAAAACATTATATATAAGTGGAAAGTTACTTTCAAACTTTCTTTTTAGCTTAATTATTTTTGTCTTTATTATTATGATGCTCAAACTTGTTCCAAAACTATATAATAAACTTAAAAGTGTTAAAATCAAATTAATGTCCTCTTTGATGTTATGAGGCTCGAAACTTTTTTTTTTTTTTTTTTTTTTTTTTTTTAGAAAGGCAATGTGATCCGACCCCCAGTTATACCATCCATAATGGCAGCCGTGACTCGAACCACCTAGGAGCTTCCGAGACAATGACGCTCCTAGAACTCACGCCGCACGAAGAGGAAACCTGTGTTTTTCATTACCCTTGCGAGGTTCGAACCAAGGAAAACCCTCCCAAGCTCCACAAGGAGTTCGGTGGCCAACCGGCTAGGCCGGTGGTTAAGGCTCGAAACTTGTCTTGAGCATAAGTTTGCGAAATTTGTCACGAGTCGAGCGCAAGCTTTAAGATTTCTTTCAAACTCACTTTTTCCCTTAAAATGCTCCATAACAAATTAATGTATTTTCATAATATCATGAGGCTCGAAACTTGTCACGAGCCGATCTGAGCCCGAGCGTGTAAAAACGTCACGACTCAAGCTCTAGCTAAAAGATAAGGTTTGAAATGAGTTTGAGCTCAAACTTTATGGTTATAAACTAGTCAAGGCTAGATCGACATGCTCGAGCCGAACCCAAAATACTTTTTAACTTAAAATTGTTGAAAGCAAAATTTATGTTTTCTTTAGTATTATAAGGCTCGAAATTGTCACGATCGATCCGAGTATGAGCATGTGAAATTTCTAATAAGTCAAGCTCAAGTTAAAATATAATGTTTGAAACGAGCTCAAGCACATCAAATTTGTAAAACATATTGTACTTTTTTTTTTTTTTTTTTTTTTTTTTTTTTTTTTTAAGTGTGTAATAATATGTTTTGTGTAATAAGTGTGTAATAATATGTTTTGTGTAATAAGTGTGTAATATGTTTTGTGTAATAAGTGTGTATTAATGTTTTGCATGTTAAATATTACCACATTAAATAACTGCAACAACAACAATTATTATTAAATTAAATTAAACGTCAACGTTAACATATTATTTAAATACAACAACATAACACTACATATGAAGATTATTCATCTCGTTTAAAAGATCATGGAGTCTTGCACCCGACTGACAAGCGTGATCCTCAGGATTCCTTGCCAATTCTAACTCCATCTCCAGCGTCTTTATTTTTGTCTTCAACACTTGATCTCATTATCTTTAGCAACGCAGCTTGAGCATCGCGTTGAAGATGAGGCTCGACTTAAGTACCGTCCTTCAAATTCATCTTTTCAATCAAGTATCGACACCCATAGTCATCTGCACCGGCTGTTACATGTTAAGAAAATAATAAGAAATGTATTTTAACAAACAAATTATTTACATAAAACCCTAAGCAAACGTATGATTATTTACCACCGAAAGAGGACATGCATAATTTGGTCGGCCCGAAAGGATTTCGTGGATTTCGTTCTATAATAAATCCTCTATTACATCGACACCGTAAAGGATTTCCTTGGCTCACCCGACAATGTTATTATTAATTTAAATATAAACAATAATCAATCACTATGTTTACAACATAAATCATTAATCAATTATTTACAACATAAATCGGTAATCGTCACTATGTTTATAATTATTTACAACATGAATCATTCACTATGTTTATAATTATTTACAACATGAATCATTAATCATTTACAATGTTTTGAATGTATATATTATTTACTAATTTGGTAGTCGATGCCTATATAATGATTCCCACCGGGATGCAAGATCGGATCCGCGGCCTCCATTGTGGGTGGAGTTGCGGAAGGAGAATCTTCGTCTAGCGCCGAACAATGTAATGACCTACTGCTCCCCACACACGGCTATCACAAGGGGTAAGTTCTTTGTGAGAAGTCCGACCACCGATAAGCGTAAAACACGATTCCAACCCCCGAGATATAAGTGCAACGGGTCATCTAAATACTTCGCAATAACCAACCCGTGTTTGGCATGTCCATGTAGCGATCAAAGCGGTGCATTTCCATTTTCGAACCGCCTATTGTACGCAAGTTCGTTAAAACCATCTTCCCACCACAAACCCATGTAAACTTGCCAATTTAGGTCCATCTGCTGTAATAACATCTCGCCTAACTTGGCGCCACAAATCTTGTTGTTGCCAAACATCATGGGCAACGACCGAAACCCACAATTTCCGCCACCCACCACATTATATATACCGATTATGTATGGATGCCAAAGGACCGAAGCACACCCATCAACATTTCGCTTCAGCATCTCCATCGACAACCTGTGTCTTATCGACAAAGGACTAGGACCCGTGAAAGAACTATGTCGGGTGCTCTTTGTTGAAGTTCGGACTTGTCTTGATCTTGTAGCGGTGCTTCTTCGGTGATTTACGGTTGAACTTCATTCAAGTCCGGACTTGTGTAGCCTTGCCCATTTTGTCCTTTCTTTCGGACGCCCACGGGTATTTTTCGAATAACAGTTCCCGTGTGTCATCGATGCGAGTTGGTATATCGATCTCAACTTCGTTAGCATATTATTCTTGACAAACGATGATGCTTTGGTAAAACATTCTTGAATTGCCGAATGTCATCTCTAAACGGTATCATGATGATGATGATGATGATGATCATCATCATCATCATTCGAAGAGCTATCTTCGTGCGGTGGCCTATTGATATTAGGCCACGGAACATGTAGGGTTCTCCAAAAAATATTAACTTCTTCCAGTAGAATGGGGCGTCCTGAAATCATTAAAAGTAGTATATTATAATGCCGCCCGTAAATCACTGATATTAATGGGGAAAACAACTTGATAGTTATAAATTTACTTACCATGATATACATAGTATTGCATCTCGTGAAAGCATGGCAGTCCGTAAATTGTACGCAACTTATGGCTACAATTGTCTATGGTGATAGCCATGTGGAGTTCTTTGTGCATGAGATTGAAAGCATGGTGAGAAACTTTATACCACAAATCTTGAAATAGTAGAAAATTACAATCATTTATTTTCTCACCGATGCTTCTATTTAAACTCTCTTTATCGAATTTTCTTGCGCAAATATAATCTTATCGATTGCACTCAACAACTGTCTAAATTGGGTGTGTGCCGCCTAAATATAATTTCAACAACGTTGTGAGCCTCAACTCTACACGTTGTTGTCTCGGTCAAGGAGCGATATTCATCGGTGATGTACGAGACAAACATGTGTCCGTAATCTCGCACCATTATCCGGATACTCGGCGATAGTCGAAAAAAAAAATGAATTAATCAAAGGTCATTCGGTGCTTATTAATTGAATAATAATAAAAATATATAATTAACAATTTAGTACGCGCATGGTTGACCAAGCGTTGTTGTAGACGCTCATATTGTTCCTCGAACAAGCGGCGTGTCGAGCTTTAACCAACCTATCCCATCTCCTTTTAATGGATTCATACTCATCTATCCCACCGCATCTGCTTTCTCATAAACTTCATCAAATTTTGCTCTATATGCCATCGATGAGTAATTTGTGAGCGGTAGGAAATTCGCTCTACATGCCCCAACCAACGCTAAATCTCTGCCGGTGACAATAACACGTGGGTAGTATCTTTCGTCTATCACCTCTTTTATGCGTTGCAATACCCAATCAAAATTATGCCCCTTTTCACCGTGTATAAAGTCAGACGCCATTGAAAATGTTTTATTCGTTGGTGTTACTCCTACAATTTCCAACAATGGCAATTTAAACATGGTGGTATTGTACGTGGAGTCCATCAAAGATGATTTCGTGAAACGACGCCATAGAGCATTCAAGTGGGGTGAACAAAATAACTCCTCAAGCTCATTATGCTCATTCACCCTCGGGTAGTATGCATACCCGAATCCACCGGATGCGAGTAAAGGACTTGAATTTGAGTTCTATCACCCACTCGCCTCCGGAACTTATCAAGTGCGTTATATATAGTTCTAACGCTAGACACGTTATCCGGATTACGTCCCTTTATTGTCGAAAGTATATTACGTGGTGGTACGCTATACTCGACAATTCTTTGACCAAACTCAACTCATCATCTTTTAATCGCATTGCATATGGCACACCATGCAACGACTCTAGCAACTCATGATTATGGCTATCACACTTCACCCTCAAAATCCAATTATATTGTGTTGTTCTATATTTTGCAACTAATCGAATGGACAATTGCTTATTTTTGTTTTGGTTTTTCGCTTTCCACTACCGTGATATTCATAAATCCCGCCTTTGTACACTTATAATTAATTTGAACATCCGACCATTTTCGATTTGGTTCTCTTTTAACAATGACAAAACCGAGCCCGAGGCTATATTTTGCACCCACTCAGTTTCTTTGTGAGAACGAAAAGCCTGAAAATACATAACAAATTTTATAAGTGTCACACCTCACGGAGGCGGAAACACGAGTGTAACTAAGGAACATAAGCACAAATTAATAGAACATGCCAACATTAATAATTAAAGAAGGAATACACCATTACAATACGGTTTAGCGTCATCGGCAAATATATTACAAAGTTTAGTTCCCAAAATATTGAGTTCTATTACATAATAATTTGTTGTGACAAGTGAAAACTTCATTATGCAAGACCGGTAGAAAAAGCTTACTAACGATCACCGAAATGCATGAGAGAAAACGGGTCAACTATGAAAATAGTTGGTGAGTAAACACGCTTAGCAAAATAAGAAACTCGCAAGAAATATTCAAAGCTTTCGGTCAACGAAAAAAAAATTGTTCGCAAAGCAAAGGCATTGTAAATCCACTCGGGCCCAAGTCCCGCCCATACAAAACTTGCAACCCGTGTGTTCACAACCCACCGCTAAAAGTAGTATGTCTAATAGCCAAGTATAAGCGGTCATAATAGTTCACAATATAGTACCACGAATATAATAATTGTGGATGCTACCGATAAAACCAAATTAAACTGGGTGCCACTACCCAAAGTTATGTTGGGTGCTCTTCCCAAAGATATACTGGGTGCCTCTTCCCAAAGATATACTGGGTGCCTCTTCCCAAAGATATCTGGTGCCTCTTCCCAAAGATACGCCCGAACACGGGAGACTTTATAGTGATGCTCGAACATGGGAGACTTTATAGTGATGCTCCGAACATGGGAGACTTTATAGTGATGCTCCGAACATGGGAGACTTTAAGACAAGGTCATAACATGTACGGTTCAATAAGTTCCAACAAGTCATAATTTCCTAATAAAGTTCAAGGATTTGATTCTAATTCACAAGTTCTAGTCAAAACAAGTTAATAAAAGTAGTGATCAATTTAGCTCAGGAAAGGTTCATGCATTTCGCCCCAAAATATAGTAAAAACGGTAAAAAGGGGGTTTGTGATTACTCACTTGGTAAACTGAGGCGATGACAAAAGTGAGTACACCGAGGTATAATGTGATGCTTTAACCAGGACCTATTACGAATGATATGATATGTAAAGAGTTGCAATGTAATGTTATGCATGCATTTCAGTATGCTATTTATACCATTTATGAGTTTTGAAAATATTACTTGTCGTCGAAAATACTCTTTTGACGCCTAGACCCTTCAAAATGACTTTACAAGTATTTACGTCAAAATGTCATCCTACAATGGTTTTATAATGATTTATAGTGAAATTATCACTTTTCGTCGCAAAACAATGTCGTCGGAAATTTCTTGAAAGTGACAAAATGACCAAAAACTAGTCGTAAAATGGTGTACGTCGATTGTTAGAAAACGAACTCGACTGTTTTGGAAAGTTTGTATCGAAATCTAGAAGTTTCAGTTCAGGAGTTTTGGTCCAAAAGGTCTCGAACATAAAGATAATAAGGGTTAAAGATGGTGATTTTGTCTAATTGTGGTGTAAAAAGTGAGTTTCGGCCAAGTTTGAACATCCGTAAATAATTTATTACAACTCCGCTATACAAACAGCTAATTGTATTGAAAAATATGCTCGGTGAACTTGATTTTATTAGAAGACAATTCGCTCCAAAAGTTTTGCATCATGGTTAAAACAGCCCTCAACATGGACGTTATACCACCGTAACACTTGTATCGTAGAAATAATATAGTTTTTCGTAAAATAATAGTTACGGCAAGTTTATGAAAGCGTGTATATCTTTGTCGCTTTCAAACCGCGTTTTCACGATAATACGTCCTTAGCTTCGTATCAAAGTATACTAATATATTTTGATAAGTCGAAATAATTTGTGAAGCTTAAGGCTCGTTTTGACTCGGACAAAGTTAAAACAACAATGTGAAATTTCGAAAAGTATATTTTTGTCGTCAAACTTGTAAAATCCATAACTTCTTCGTTATAACTCCGCTTTAATCCGCTCAAGCGCCACGGATTCGCTTTTAAAGTATATTTTCTAAATATCAAGGCCAAAAGTCGTGCCTACTGTCGGTTTTTCCAAAAATTAAAACAAGGACAGAACCTATTTTATAGTTATCGAAAATAGTTTTTCTCGGACAAAACCTATTCTAATCCCTTCAAATCAACTCCACAACTAATCTAATCCTACCATACACCTTCTTAGGGTGTCATGGGTTCCTAATCACCATCAAGACCAATGAATACCAAGGGGATAATTATAGGATGACCATAATATGTATATAACTCTAAAATCAAGTAAAAATGGTATAAATCACATATGTCTTGCATGTTGCTCCAAAAATGAAAAGATATATATATGAAATGAAGAGGAAACATGAAAAATGATAGAAACATGCTTACAAGTGAATATGATGAGGTGCAAGGAACCAAGATTAATCCTAAACACTCTTGGTTTTTATTTCAAAACCTAATAAAGAGTATTATCTAGATTGTGTTTATGCTTGAACTTAAAAATTTTGATGAGCTCTTCTTGCTCCTTAATGGTGACCGAATTTTGGAAGAGGAAGAAAAGAGAGAAAACCTTCTTGACATGGACTTGAATGATTGTGAATGAGTTATGAATGTGAGGTTGAGTAAAGATTTCAATATGTAAGAAAGACTTTTTACAAATCAATTAATGCATTTACCCTCTCCCCCCCCCATGACCGGTTTTGGGGGGGATGAATCTTCAAAAATACATTTTTTTTTCTTTTATATATTGCAAAAATTATTACAAGTGTAAGTAAATGCACATGTAAGGATACTTGTAGGATTTAATATACATTATTGTATTTAAGGTAATTTTAGGTAAAAGAAATTTTTAATAGACCAAAATAGAATGTAATGAGATAATAAAAATTGTAAAAATAAATTCCTTGTAAAATTTGAGTGATAAAATAATTATCGAGTAATTTTTAAGAAAAATGTCGTAATAATATAACTTTAACGATTTATATACCAATTAAATTTAAAACACTAGGTAAAGTCAAAATATAGTTTTTATAAACTAAATGTAAGTTTAAAAATATGTCGGGATCATTTTTGAAAGTAACGGATTAAATGCTCAAAATAATAACTCACGCGATAACGTTTATTTAATATCAAATTTACGCGATTAATGTGAAATGAAATGTCATGAATGGACTAATATGATGAATATTTAATTTAAGAAATGACCGGAATTTGAGAATTGTGACATTCTTCCCATGTCAGCGGAATCACGTCCCCGTGATTCGATTAACGATACTATGGTCCGAACCTCGACAAGAGTTCTAAAAGTTCATGCTCGTACGAACAGTCTAAATGATCATATCAATGCCCATGCGTACAGGTTCCCCATTCAACTAAGTACGTGCCCGTGATTAGATTGGATAGGATAAACTCGCCCAATATCGAACGTAGCCCTCAAAAGACCTTTAGGTAGTCGATTCCAATTTAATCTCACAACTCATCAAACAAGAAATGTCATGAAATTAAACTAAACCGACTTGAATAAACTTGTCTCTTAGCTTGATTTTCGCAACTCATCAAACAAGAGCGCTACTAGATCAAGCTAGGAAACAAGTTGTTAGAAAGATAGGATTCAACATCCTTGAATGAAGTCTTTTGAAAGATTCGTTCGATATTTGATTTGCTTACACAATCAAATCAAATCAACAAAATATATAACAACTAAGGTCGATACCGATAGGTCTCAAATTAATCAATGTCGTGAACGTGGTAAAGATTGGAAGGAAGTTATGCACTAAAAATTATGTCGTACAGAAATAAGGTAGTTGTTCAAAGGAATGTACCCGTTACGCGTTGCGGGCTTCCTCGGTACCCAGATAGAATGCTCGACCACGCGGGAGGAATTTCAATGTTCGATCTTGTGGGCCTTCTATTGCCAACGCCAGTTTGGACGATTACCTCCTTGATTGGGAGTTCTTTTCACTTTGGATGTATTGCGAAGGTGATCTAGACTTCCATACTGTAACATGCTTTTCTCGTCCTTGATTTCCGCCTGTTTGAGCAATTTTTCGCGAAGTGGCCCGTCGTCCACATTTGTCGCACCTTGGCAGCCTCCTAAGTGATGATAATTACATCGAGTACACAAAGGATGTGGACCGCATATCCTTTGCGCTCCCGGTGGTCGCCCATAGTTTCGAGTTCTTCACGCCTCTTGTTTTGGCTTGATTCGGTCTCGGCTTCCCGTGATCCTCCGCCGCTTCGTCCATTTTCGCTTGCTTTTGTTAGTTCTCCGCACCGATCACATCATTTGTCAAGCGATACGCCATACTCACAGTGCTTGCGAGTGGTTGGTTTCGACGGTGACATCCCTCCCATTTCGTATCAATCCCCATATATATCGGTCAATCAACTTCTCCACGGTGGAAACCATGTGAGGAACCATCCTAGTTAACTCGTGGAACCGGATCGTGTACTTGTCGATCTCTACTCCTACCATCAAGTGGTTCCAAAATTCTTCTTCCGCTTCGACTTCATCTTTTCTCGCAGACTCATCGGTTAGTAGTTTCTTGAATGCTTCCCAACATAATGCATTTGCGCCCTCTTCCTCTAGTCTCGTAGTTGGTTATTCCACCAGTCAATGCTCGACCAGTAGTAGACCAACAGAGAACTCAACCTTGTTTCCTTCAAGACATTTCGTGATACTAAGCTTCGACCAACATTCTCGAACCAGTTAGCAATCCAATGGCACCTCGCACCATGAAATTCCATTGGCTTGCATGTCATGAAAGTTTTGTAGTTGCATCCTTGACCAGCGCTTGAAGTACCTTCTCCGTTGTTGGTCTGTCTAGCATCGAGATGTGTTATAATTTGGGTGAGTAGATCCGCTATTCCAAAGCAGCGTTGTTGTCCGGATTGTCATTGTTGTTCGCTGCCGCTTCGTTGGGTTGCGTTGTTGTTACCTCCCGAATGTGTGTTTCTTGCGACCATGATCCCACAGAGGACCAAAACATCGGGTTGAGTAAACGACATTCGAACGAAGTCGATGAGGTGCGAATGGTGGTAATGTGTTATAGTGATCAAACATGACAGAACAGAGACATGCTATGTCTAACAAGTCAAAAGATGGAAAAGAGAAGATATGAACTAGGTACGGTAATGTAGACGTGAACGTAAAACATGCCATGCATACCCACCCGACCAATGCAACTTCAGTGACCGGACTCTAAAGACTCGACTAAACATGATTTAAAATTACCCTTCTTATCATTGATGGTTCTTCATAAATTAGACATAGTTGATCGTGCTATGTATAATTTATGAGTAACGATGCAACGATAGGACTAGTTGACTCGAATGGTGTTCAATGTTTAATAAAATAATATACAAAAAATTTATTCCGGTTATAGTGTGATTTTTATTTTGAAAAATCGGCATTCTCTATAACCTTCGCTCGTACCAATCATCACACCTCACGGAGGCGGAAACACGAGGTGTAACGGAAGGAACATAAGCACAAATTAGTAGAACATGCCAACATTAATAATTAAAAGAAGGAATACACCATTACAATACCGTTTAGTCGTCATCGGCAAATATATTACAAAGTTTAGTTCCCAAAATATTGAGTTCTATTACATAATAATTTGTTGTGACAAGTGAAAACTTCATTATGCAAGACCGGTAGAAAAAGCTTACTAACGATCACCGAAATGCATGAGAGAAAACGGGTCAACTATGAAAATAGTTGGTGAGTAAACACGCTTAGCAAAATAAGAAACTCGCAAGAAATATTCAAAGCTTTGGTCAACGAAAAAAAAAATTGTTCGCAAAGCAAAGGCATTGTAAATCCACTCGGCCCAAGTTCCGCCCATACAAAACTTGCAACCCGTGTGTTCACAACCCATCGCCAAAAGTAGTATGTCTAATAGCCAAGTATAAGCGGTCATAATAGTTCACAATATAGTACCACGAATATAATAATTCAGGATGCTACCGATAAACCAAATTAAACTGGGTGCCACTACCCAAAGTTATGTCAGCGCTCTTCCCAAAGATATCTTGGGTGCCTCTTCCCAAAGATATACTGGTGCCTCTTCCCAAAGATATACTGGTGCCTCTTCCCAAAGATACGCTCCCAACACGGAGACTTTATAGTGATGCTCGAACATGGGAGACTTTATAGTTATGCTCGAACATGGGAGACTTTATAGTGATGCTTCAACATGGGAGACTTTAAGACAAGGTCATAACATGTACGGTTCAATAAGTTCCAACAAGTCATAATTTCCTAATAAAGTTCAAGGATTTGATTCAATTCACAAGTTCTAGTCAAAACAAGTTAATAAAAGTAGTGATCAATTTAGCTCAGGAAAGGTTCATGCATTTCGCCCCAAAATATAGTAAAAACGGTAAAAAGGGGGTTTGTGATTACTCACTTGGTAAACTGAGGCGATGACAAAAGTGAGTACACCGAGGTATAATGTGATGCTTTAACCAGGACCTATTACGAATGATATGATATGTAAAGAGTTGCAATGTAATGTTATGCATGCATTTCGTATGCTATTTATACCATTTGCGAGTTTTGAAAATATTACTTGTCGTCGAAAATACTCTTTGACGCCTAGACCCTTCAAAATGACTTTACAAGTATTTACGCCAAAATGTCATCCTACAATGGTTTTATAATGATTTATAGTGAAATTATCACTTTTCGTCGCAAAACAATGTCGCCGGAAATTTCTTGAAAGTGACAAAATGACTCAAAAACTAGTCGAAATGGTGTACGCCGATTGTTAGAAAACGAACTCGATTGCTTTGGAAAGTTTGTATCGAAATCTAGAAGTTTCATTCAGAGTTTTCGCCCAAAAGGTCTCGAACATAAAGATAATAAGGGTTAAAGATGGTGATTTTGTCTAATTGTGGTGTAAAAGTGAGTTTCGCCAAGTTTGAACATCCGTAAATAATTTATTACAACTCCGCTATACAAACAGCTAATTGTATTGAAAAATATGCTCGGTGAACTTGATTTTATTAGAAGACAATTCATTCCAAAAGTTTTGCATCATGGTTAAAACAGCCCTCAACATGGACGTTATACCACCGTAACACTTGTATCGTAGAAATAATATAGTTTTTCGTAAAATAATAGTTACGGCAAGTTTATGAAAACGTGTATATCTTTGTCGTTTCAAACCGCTTTCACGTATAATACGTCCTTAGCTTCGTATCAAAGTATACTAATATATTTTTGATAAGTCGAAATAATTTGTGAAGCTTAAGGCTCGTTTTGACTCGGACAAAGTTAAAACAACAAGTGAAATTTCGAAAAGTATATTTTTGTCGTCAAACTTGTAAAATCCATAACTTCTTCGTTATAACTCCGCTTTAATCCGCTCAAGCGCCACGGATTCGCTTTTAAAGTATATTTTCTAAATATCAAGGCCAAAAGTCGTGCCTACTGTCGGTTTTTCCAAAAAATTAAAACAAGGACAGAACCTATTTTATAGTTATCGAAAATAGTTTTTCTCGGACAAAACCTATTCTAATCCCTTCAAATCAACTCCACAACTAATCTAATCCTACCATACACCTTCTTAGGGTGTCATGGGTTCCTAATCACCATCAAGACCAATGAATACCAAGGGGATAATTATAGGATGACCATAATATGTATATAACTCTAAAATCAAGTAAAAATGGTATAAATCACATATGTCTTGCATGTTGCTCCAAAAATGAAAAGATATATATATGAAATGAAGAGGAAACATGAAAAATGATAGAAACATGCTTACAAGT
The DNA here is from genome assembly GCA_022545495.1 of Chrysanthemum lavandulifolium. NCBI lineage: Eukaryota > Viridiplantae > Streptophyta > Magnoliopsida > Asterales > Asteraceae > Chrysanthemum > Chrysanthemum lavandulifolium. The sequence continues at coordinate 280,467,404 of CM040241.1, forward strand.
GAATATGATGAGGTGCAAGGAACCAAGGTTAATCCTAAACACTCTTGGTTTTTATTTCAAAACCTAATAAAGAGTATTATCTAGATTGTGTTTATGCTTGAACTTAAAAAATTTGATGAGCTCTTCTTGCTCCTTAATGGTGACCGAATTTTGGAAGAGGAAGAAAAGAGAAAACCTTCTTGACATGGACTTGAATGATTGTGAATGAGTTATGAATGTGAGGTTGAGTAAAGATTTCAATATGTAAGAAAGACTTTTACAAATCAATTAATGATTTATTCTCTCCCCCATGACCGGTTTTGGGGATGAATCTTCAAAATACATTTTTTTTCTTTTATATATTGCAAAATTATTACAAGTGTAAGTAAATGCACATGTAAGGATACTTGTAGGATTTAATATACATTATTGTATTTAAGGTAATTTTAGGTAAAAGAAATTTTAATAGACCAAAATAGAATGTAATGAGATAATAAAATTGTAAAATACATTCCTTGTAAAATTTGAGTGATAAAATAATTATCGAGTAATTTTAAGAAAAGTGTCGTAATAATATAACTTTAACGATTTATATACCAATTAAATTTAAAATACTAGGTAAAGTCAAAATATAGTTTTATAAACTAAATGTAAATTTAAAAATATGTCGGGATCATTTTTGAAAGTAACGGATTAAATGCTCAAAATAATAACTCACGCGATAACGTTTATTTAATATCAAATTTACGCGATTAATGTGAAATGAAATGTCATGAATGGACTAATATGATGAATATTTAATTTAAGAAATGACCGGAATTTGAGAATTGTGACAATAAGACACTTTTTTTTAATTAATACTTTTTTAATACTTTCATAACAAATTTTACCTCTTGTCTGATAAATGGGCAATCCTCTGATACTTCCTCGCGATAACGGAAAGCCTGAAAATACAATTTTTTTTTTCAACAAATACGTTATATTTACATTTTACAACCTTTTTTTTACTTTTCTTTTACAACTTACATTATGTTTCATTTACAACTTAAATATACAAAGTAATCTTTTTTTTTACAAATGACAATTTTTTTTTTACAAATAATACATTTTGTTTACACAAATAAAACATTGATAAAAAAAATTTACAAATAAAACTTATACAAATTTTTTTTACAAATAAAACTTATACCCTTTATTACTAACTCTCCTTTAAATAAAATTAAAAAAAAAAAAAAAAAGAAAAGAGAAAACGCAGATACGCTGCTTTCTCCGACTAACTCACGATGCACATCCTGTCTCACTCTCTCTCTCATTATCATCACACACACACTCAAAAGTTTTCTCACTCTCTCTCTATCTCATCTCTTTATCTAATGATCCATGGTAAGTTCTTGTTTTAATGTGATGTTCATGATGTTTATATCATGTTTGTTTGATGTTTATATTGAGTTAAATAAAAAAAACGCGTTTTTTTTTTATTTACGGTTTGGGTGATTGTGTTCTGTGAGGGTGATTTTGTGATGTTTGTGTGATTCTTGGGTGATATTTGGGGTTAATTAAATGGATCTTTAACAAAAATGAAAACGCTTAATTTTTTTTAGGGTTTGGGTGATTGTGGTCCGTGATGGTGATTTTGTGATGTTTGTGTGATTCTTGGGTGATATTTGGGGTTAATTAAATGGATCTTTAACAAAAATGAAAACGCTTAATTTTTTTTAGGGTTTGGGTGATTGTGGTCTGTGATGGTGATTTTGTGATGTTTGTGTGATTCTTGGGTGATATTTGGGGTTAATTAAATGGATCTTTAACAAAAATGAAACGCCTAATTTTTTTTAGGGTTTGGGTGATTGTGGTCTGTGATGGTGATTTTGTGATGTTTGTGTGATTCTTGGGTGATATTTGGGGTTAATTAAATGGATCTTTAACAAAAAATGAAAACGCCTAATTTTTTTTAGGGTTTGGGTGATTGTGGTCTGTGATGGTGATTTTGTGATGTTTGTGTGATTCTTGGGTGATATTTGGGGTTAATTAAATGGATCTTTAACAAAAATGAAAACGCCTAATTTTTTTTTGGGTTTGGGTGATTGTGGTCCATGATGGTGATTTTGTGATGTTTGTGTGATTCTTGGGTGATATTTGGGGTTAATTAAATGGATCTTTAACAAAAATGAAAACGCTTAATTTTTTTTTAGGGTTTGGGTGATTGTTGTCCTGTGATGGTGATTTTGTGATGTTTGTGTGATTCTTGGGTGATATTTGGGGTTAATTAAATGGATCTTTAACAAAAATGAAAACGCCTATTTTTTTAGGGTTTGGGTGATTGTGGTCTGTGATGGTGATTTTGTGATGTTTGTGTGATTCTTGGGTGATATTTGGGGTTAATTAAATGGATCTTTAAAAGAAAATGAAAACGCCTAATTTTTTTTAGGGTTTGGGTGATTGTGGTCTGTGATGGTGATTTTGTGATGTTTGTGTGATTCTTGGGTGATATTTGGGGTTAATTTAAAAAACCCTATGGTATAAGCAGTTACAAACTGCTTATGTGAGATAGTGATTATGTGATGTTATTGAAACCGCCAGAGTTGCTGGTGCAAAAGGGTAGGTTAACACCTTGATCCGCCACCATTGAGTGGTATGAATACCGCCTGCCTACCCCAATCCACAGGATCCGTGTGGTTTCTTGTGAAGTCGCTTATTGCTTATGATAAAATGTGCTTATGTGCTTATTGAAACCGCCAGAGTTGTGTGGTGCAAAAGGGTAGGTTAACACCTTGATCCGCCACCATTGAGTGGTATGAATACCGCCCGCCTACCCTCCCACGTGCTCTGTGTGGTTTCTTGTCAAACCGCTTATTGCACACAAGGCATTGCACAGGCTCGATTAGAACCGTTCTAACAAGACTTTATGGGTTGGGTTATTTCAACGGTGCCTAGTATTTTATATCAACCTCCCTAGTTTTAGAGGGTTTGAGATGAAAATAACAACCGCTTATACGCTTAATAAGCAGTTTGTTATTTTAAGCTGATTTGAAAACTGTTTTTTTTTTTTAAAAACTGGGATAAGGCAATGATGATATAAGGTAAAAACATGATTTTGGCTTGGCATTTCCGAATGGACGGCAAAAAAATAATTTATTTTGCAACCTTCGATGTTGCAGCCATAAATGATAATATGAAACTTATGATTCAAAATAAAAACATGATTTTGGCTTGGCATTTCGAATGGACGGCAAAAAATAATTCATTTTGCAACCTTCGATGTTGCGACCATAAATGATAATATGAAACTTAATCGAGCCTAATGTTAATAAAATACTAGGCACCGCTCTAATAACTCAACCCTTATTAATGTGTAAAGTTTCATTACCTCCGTGATTGAGACATGCCCAGCAAACTTAGGTATTTGTTGTTTCTTTGTGGTTTGTTACTTGCGGCATGTGTTTCACTTGGCTTGTGTTATAACCCAACCCTATGTACTAGAGGGTTAATCTAAAAGACCGCACCGAAATAACCCAACCCTATCTCAGAATTTGTGTAACCTTCACTTGTTGTAACTTGTTGAACCTGCTTGTGGTAACTTGGGGGTACTTTGAAAATAATTTAGTTTGTGGTGAGAGTAACTTTGTGGTAATTTGTGAATTTGATACTGCCTTGTGGTGATGAGGCTGAGTATAAATTGGGAGGTTTCACTACCTACCACTTTGAGATTGTTCCCTTGTGACTTCCTGCAGTTTGGGAATATTACTGATGCTTTTGGTTTTTGGCTTGTGAACACTTGGGCAATCTAACTTGGTTGTTATCTCGATCCGGCACTTGTGTGCACCGGTTGGGAATCTTACCGCGGTTTGGGAATATTATCGTTGCTTTTGGTATTTGCTTGTGAACACTGGGCAATCTAACTTGGTTGCAATCGGTATTGTGCAACTGACCAGGCACTTGTGTGCACTCGCTGCACTGGACAAAAAAATTTCAAAAAGGCGATGACGATTGGTTTTATAACCGAGCAGTAGCGGCAAAGTGATATTTTGTCACTTTGCGCCTTCATATCCGAGCCTAATGGTTTTCTAAATTGGTGATGATGTTAATCCGAGCCTTTATGTAACTGCTTGTGTGGTAATGCAATCGCTTGTGTGATAATGCAATCTGCTTGTGTGATAATGCAATCTGCTTGTGTGCTTATGCACTTGGACAAAAAAAATGGCGATGACGATTGGTTTTATAACCGACCGGCACGGCAAAGTGATATTTTTATCACTTTGCAGCCGTCATATCTGAGCCTAACACTTTTTATCAATTGCGCAAATGTTTTTCTAAATCGGCGATGATGTTAATCTGAGCCTTTATGCAATCTGCTTGTGTGATAATGCAATCTGCTTGTGTGCTAATGCACTTGGACAAAAAAATAACTTAGGACTTGGACAAACCTTCTTGTGTGCTTATGCACTTGGACAAAAATAATACTTGTGTGATTGTGTGCTTATGCACTTGGACAAAAATAAATATTATGCACTGGTTGTGCTTATGCACTTGGACAAAAAATGAAAAAACAGACTTGTGGACTTGTGTGTGTGCTGCACTTGGACAAAAAATGGAAAAAAAAACAGCAAAAAGACAAAAGTACAATGAGCAAAGAAATGAACAAGAAAAGTACAAAAAGCAGAAAAAAAGACCCTAAACTAGGGAGGGTTCATGGGAGGGGGGTAGAGAGGGTTTTAATAATGTGACCTTTAGAAAAATATGGATTGAGGGCACAGCCCCCCATATCTAACCATATGGCTCCGCCTCTGATGCTTACCTGGATCCTTACTTAACAGTTACTTGAATGATACCACATCATAATGTCGGAACTTATTAACATAATTATAATACGTATATGTGTATACATGTGTCTTGCATAGTTGCATATCCCACATTGATTGGTGACTAAAATTAAAAAAGGTATATTAAAACAAGTAACTTTTATATATTAAGAAAGTTCGAATTTTCTTTACACTTAAATATTAAGATTTGTAAAACATTATATATAAGTGGAAAGTTACTCAAACTTTCTTTTTAGCTTAATTATTTTTGTCTTTATTATTATGATGCTCAAACTTGTTCCAAAACTATATAATAAACTTAAAAGTGTTAAAATCAAATTAATGTCCTCTTTGATGTTATGAGGCTCGAAACTTTTTTTTTTTTTTTTTTTAGAAAGGCAATGTGATCCCACCCCGAGTTATACCATCCATAATGGGCAGGCCCCGTGACTCGAACCACCTAGGAGCTTAGACGGCGACGGCTCCTAGAACTCACGTTTCGCACGAAGAGGAAACCTGTGTTTTTCATCACCCCTTGCGAGGTTCGAACCGGAAAACCCTCCCAAGCTCCACAAGGAGTTCGTGGCCAACCTGGCTAGGCCGGTGGTTAAGGCTCGAAACTTGTCTTGAGCATAAGTTTGCGAAATTTGTCACGAGTCGAGCGCAAGCTTTAAGATTTCTTTCAAACTCACTTTTTCCCTTAAAATGCTCCATAACAAATTAATGTATTTTCATAATATCATGAGGCTCGAAACTTCTCACGAGCCGATCTGAGCCCGAGCGTGTAAAAACGTCACTACTCAAGCTCTAGCTAAAAAGATAAGGTTTGAAATGAGTTTGAGCTCAAACTTTATGGTTATAAACTAGCTGAAGGCGAGATCTGACATGCTCGAGCCGAACCCAAAAATACTTTATAACTTAAAATTGTTGAAAGCAAAAATTTATGTTTTCTTTAGTATTATAAGGCTCGAAATTGTCACGTATCGATCCAAGTATGAGCATGTGAAATTTCTAATAAGTCAAGCTCAAGTTAAAATATAATGTTTGAAACGAGCTCAAGCACATCAAATTTGTAAAACATATTGTTTGGCTGAAAATGCATACTTAGAAATGCCCTTGATATACAACTTTATTAGCATTGTATTTGAGACGTTCTATCATACTCGAAAGTCTTAAGTATATGATTTTAAGTGTCATCAAAATATCAAGTCACTCCTTTACCCAACCCTTTAGAGTGTAAGACTTGCTTTCAAGCCCATCTGGCCATTTTTCATTACAAGCGTTACAAGTGCCTTTTCCACATAAAAAAAGCACGTATGTAAAATGCAAATGGAGCTATTATATTTATACTAGGCGAGTACCCGCGCCTGACGGCAGCGGTTCATAGCAGCAGACAATTAACGATATGTGATGATAGAGTGGTGCGTGGTGTAGTGATCCAGTGGTGGAGGGGTTTTGTGGTGGTGAGTTGTGATAAGAGAATATTAAATATGCCTTTACATATGTGTCTCTCTTTTGACCATTCCACTTTTTCACTTTTCCATTTTTTTCACTTTAACTGTTTTTCCATTTTATGTAGTATAGAAGAACACTTAACTTTATTGTAATTGGTTCAACTTATATTTTATGTTTATTTTGGTATTTTTGTTTGAGCAATTTTCCTTTAACATCTCTTCTTTGTTATACCCATAAAGATGAAACTAGCAAAGGCACAAGAAATTAACATATTAAACTATTGACACAATTTAGTGCACAACACCAAATACGTATCACACGTCAATACCCATAAGATCATCAATCAACATATGACTAACAACTACATGTGAGCTTTGCATATAAACTCTTTTAGCTTGATGTCTAAAAAGACATTTTTTTAATGGTTTATATCAAGAGACCCCCTAAAAAACTGTTAAAATTTGGGGTATTAATCTATGGCAAACATATCATTCCATCAATTGTTAATAGCTTTCAAGTTATGTTCAGTGCAGGGTTATTACAGGGGTTGATCATGGAAAAAAGAATAAAAGATTTAAAGTTCCAAGATGCTTGTTTCTGCTGAAGCTATTCTCATTTCTGCTGATGAGTCATTTATAGCCGTTAGAGAGGTCTTGGTGTAACTTAATCTCCTATTTAATAAGTCCCTTAATCTAGGGTTAGACACACTTGTGTGTGCAGTCATTTCTCACACACTCTTCTCTTCTCTTTGATCATTTCACTGATCTTGTCTATTCTTTGTATTCGTATGATTATTGTCTCATTGACATTAATCTAATCTTGTAACATTTTGGATATTATTGTTGATACAATCTAAGCTGACTATTGAGGCTTAGGTTTGAATAAAAGTTCTTTTGTTTACTTGTTGTTGTTGATACTTTCGTACATGGTATCGAGCTTGAGCTCATAATCATTATTGATTCTACATCCAAGGGTTTCCTTGTGGAAACTTGGGGACATCTCTTCAAAGAACAACTTGGTGGTTTGTGGTTATTGCTATTGGCATAATCTTTGGTTATTACTTATTGTGATTTGTTCTTTCCACGCATATTGCTCTGTAAGTCTAAGTCTAATCTCTTCTTCAAACAAACAGACTTAAGTCTTTGTGGGTGCAAACGGGTAAACTAACATCTTGATCCGCCACCTGAGTGGTGTGAATACCTGCCTCTGGTTTACCCTTCACGAGCTTGGTGGTTGTTGTTTCTTAATTACAAAGTCTTATTTATTTCTTTATCTATCTATCTGTCTGTCTTATTGTTTGTATTATGGCTATTGGTGATGATAATATTGGTGATGGTGGTTCTTCCACTGAGAAAAGTTTATCCTTTGGTGATGCTTTGTATTTACACCCCAATAACACAAATGGTACACCCATTATTACTATCAAACTCACTGGAACTGAAAATTACAAAATATGGAATATGGCCATGACCTTTGCCTTAAGGAACCATAATAAGTTAGGGTTTATTGATGGTACTTGCATAAGAGATGATTCAACCCTAGTCTTGCTAATCAATGGGATACTTGTAACTCTGTTGTGGTTACTTGGATCCTTAACTCTCACCGAACTATTTCTTGGTGCTATATATGCTAAACCGCTTATGAAATGTGGAATGATCTTAAAGATACCTATGATAAGGTTGATGGTTCAATTATCTTTAATCTGCATAAAAATATAAACTCTCTTAGTCAAAGTGGGTCCTCTCTTGCGATTATTATAACAACCTTAACTCTTTATGGAAACAATTTGATTGTATGATTAGCTTGCCTTTTGCACTTGTGAGGTCGCAAAACATTTTGAAAAACACAATCGCCTAATCAAGTTAATGCAATTTCTTATGGGTCTTGATGACTCCTATGTTCCCATCGAAGCAATATTTTAACCGAGATCCTTTGCCTAATGTCAAAGCTGCTTTCTCTGTTGTCTCGGAGAAGAATCTCACGAAATGTTTCATCCGGGAATAGCTCGCTAAACCCAATGCTACGACTTTTCTTTGCAAAAACTTCGATGGTGGAAAATTTTTGATAACAAAAAGGATTTAACAACAACAATTTTAAAATTCTTGTTTTAATCTTGGTAATACTCAAACAACAGAGGACCAAACATGAATCTCAAATGTACTAATCGCAAAAAACCCGATCACACTCGTTGATAGATGTTATGATCGGTTGGTTATCCAACAGATATGTTAAAAGGAATTTTAATTCCAAACCCTTCAGCAGTAACAATGTTTCTGCTGACACTAATCTTTCCACTAATAATGGAGCTAGCAATAGCAACTCTCTTGTCTCTTTGTCTAATGAACAGCTCTCCAGACTTATGAGTCTGCTTAATGACAACAATGTGTCTTCCGCTAATGCCAACGTAGCAGGTAAAAATTTTTCAGGAACCTTCTTTAATGGCAGTGTGAAGTTTAACATCAACTTTGATAAATTCTTTAACAACAACACTAAAACCTTATCCGAAACATAAGTCTTGGTTGGATTGTTGACTCGGTGCAAATCAACACATGACTGCTTTCGCAAAATTTTAATTAATGTTGTTGACATTTCAAATCTTGGTCTAACCGTTGGTCATCACAATGGTACTCAGCCTTAATTACTAAAATTGGTGATTTAAAGGTCAATAATGACCTAACTCTTTTCGATGTTCTAGTTGTTCCCGAGTACAATGTCGGTCTGTCTCATTCATAAGATTGCTAGAGACAATAAAATGTTTGTTGGCTTTAATGAATCTAACTGCTATATCTGATTTACATCAAAAAGGATTGTGGGATTGGTAAACAATGCAATGGGTTATATATGTTTGATATTGATTCCACATGTAAGATTGCTTCTAATAATCGCATTTACATTTGTCATGTTTCTAGAAATCTACGGCATCAAAGACTTGGTCATCCTCCGACCAAGTCCTACATATACTTAAGTCTACACTTAATCTTGATGGAACATCTGAATCTGACCATCTTTGTGATACTTGCAATAAAGCTAAACAAACCAGGGAACCATTTCCTTTAAGTGAACATAAATCAACTAAAATTGGTCAACTTGTTCATCTAGATGTATGGGGACCATATAAAGTCACTAGTAGAGATGGTTACAAATATTTTTTGACCATTGTTGATGACTATTCTAGGGCAGTATGGGTTTATATGCTTAAGGGAAAGGATGATGTTTATGTTTCCATTGTTAACTTTACTCATATGCTATCAAATCAATTTGAACACAATGTTAAGATATTTAGAAGTGATAACGGACGTAATTTTCAATAACAAACTTCAACACTTCTTCCATGAAAAGGGAATTTTACATCAAACCTCTTGTGTTTACACACCTCAACAAAATGGTATTAGAAAGGAAACATAGGCATCTCCTTAATGTAGCTAGATCCCTTATGTTTTGTGGGAATTACCTCTATATCTTTGGCTTCGAATGTGTTCTAACTCCGCTTATGTCATAAACAGTTACCCTCTTACGTGTTGTCCGCAAGTCTCCTTCTTCCTTGTGTATGGGCATGACCTTCACTCTCTCTCCTTAGAGTCTTTGGTGCTTATGCTATGCCACCATTCTCAACATCTCGATAAATTTGGTAGTAGGTCCGAAAAGAGTGTCTTTATTGGCTATTCAAATGAGAAAAAAGGTTACAAACTCTTGAGATTAGAAAAAAGGTTACAAACTGTTTTTTCCATTCAAAATGAAAAATTCTTTGTCAAAACCTTTTGTTGAAACTTATGTGCCTAAAGATTTAAATCACAAAAATTTCTTTGACTCACAAATAAGTCCCAATGATGAAGGGAGAGTGACATCCTATGATGATAGAACTGTGGTAAGTCATCCTACTAGGATTGATGAACCGGTTGCAACATCTATAGATGATAATACACACCCCGAGGGCATCATATCACATGAATCACATCACGCTAATGCATCTTCCGATTCTGCGATACATCACCGATTCTATCGAATAAGAAAGAGGCTTGCCGACCACCATCTTGTTAGAAGGTCAACTAGAGTTTCTAAGTTTCCTAGTAATCTTAATGACTTTATTGTAGAAGGAAAAGTCAAATATGGTGTTGAAAAGGTCGTTAATTACTCTAATCTTAACAAAGAAAATTATCGCTTTGCTTCTAGTCTTAATAAAAGTATTGAACCTACTTATGAAGAAGTTATCCTTGATAGTAATTGGGTTGATGCTATGAACTCGAAATTGAGGCCTTAAATGAAAACCATGCTTGGGATATAAGCGATCTACCTCCTAATAGAACTCCTATTGGTTACAAATGGATATTTAAAATCAAATATAAAGCCAATGGTGAAGTTGATAGATACAAGGCTAGATTAGTTGTTAAAGGCTATAACCAAAGAAGGAATACACTATGATGAAACTTTCTCTCTGTTGTGAAAATGTCTCTTGTTAGATGTCTTATTGCCTTAGTCAGAAAAACAAATGGCCTCTTTTCAACTTGATGTTAATAATGCGTTCTTGTATGGAGACCTTGATGAGGATATCTATATGACCATCCCCAAGGGTTCGTAATGAGAACAATAAAATAAAGTTTGTAAACTTGTCAAGTCTCTATATGGCCTAAAACAAGCTCCCGTGAAATGGAATGAAAACTTGTTAGTGTTTTAAAGGAAAATAACTTTGTTCAATCATCAATGATCACTCTTTGTTCACCAAAACAGAGAATAACAAGTTTATTTCTCTGCTTGTCTATGTGGATGACATTGTCCTTACTGGAAACTGTATTGATGAGATAAACCTATTTAAAGAGTTTTTAAAATCAAAATTTCATATCAAAGACTTAGGAAACTTAAAATATTTTCTTGGTATTGAGGTTTTAAAAACTGGGAATGATATTTGTCTCTCCCAAAGAAAATACTGTCTTGAACTCCTCAAATAATTTGGTCTTCTTGGGTGCAAACCGTGTCCACTCCTATGGAACGCAACTCGTCCTTCCATACATTCCCACTGCTGATGATCCCTTACTTGTCAACATCATGGTTATCGGTTACTTGGGAAACTTATCTATCTCACCCATACAAGACCGACATCTCATACTCGGTTCATTATGCGGCACAATATATGCATTCTCCATTAAAATCTCATCTAGAATGTGCCTCAATGTTCGAGATATCTAAAAGGAGCTCCGGAAAAGGTTTAAGGTACAATTTCAAAGAACTCGAAAATCATCTTGAAGGATATAGTGATGCAGATTGGGCCAAATGCAAGAAAACCGAAAAATCATCACGAGTTATTGTGTTTTCTTTAATGATTGTTTGATCTCACGGAAAAGTAAAAACAAAACACTCTTTCAAAATCTTCCAGTAATTAGAGTATAGATCTATGTCTCTGCTGCTGTGAAATCATTTGGATTCAAAAATCTTAAAGGATCTAAAGTTGATATCAATCTTCCGTTAATCTTTTGTGATAACAAATCGCTTTACAACTTGTCATTAATCCTGTTTTCCATGAAAGATCAAAACACTTTGAAATTGATGTCCACTTCATCGTGGGAAAAAATTGCAAGAGGTGTTATAAGTGCCAAAAGATTGGCTCTTCAAACCAAACTATGCACATACTTACAAAAACCTCCTGCTTTATCAAGCATAAATTCTTGTGTGAAAATTGATATTGTTTGATATGTTTGCCCATCGATTAAGGGGAATGTTAAAATTGGGGTATTAATCTATGGCAAGCATATCATTTCATCAATTGCTAATGGCTTTCAAGTTATGTTCGGTCAAGGGTTATTACGGGGTTGATCATGGACAAAAGAATAAAAGATTTAAAGTTCCAAGATGCTCGTTTCACGAAGCTATTCTCATTTCTGGCGATGAGTCATTTATAGCCGTTAGAGGGTCTTGGTGTAACTTAATCTCCTATTTAATAAGTCCCTTAATCTAGGGTTAGACACACTTGTGTGTGCGGTCATTTCTCACACTCTTCTCTTCTCTTTGATCATTCTAATCTTGTAACATTTTGGATACTATTGTTGATACAATCTAAGCCGACTATTGAGGCTTAGGTTTGAATAAAAGTTCTTCTGTTTACTTGTTGTTGTTGATACTTTCGTACAAAAACATACTTTGTTGTGATACTTAATTTCCAAAATACCAAATTCAATTCTTTCTCAACAAAGTTCCCTGCATGTTGAAACATTATACTAGTAGGGTACTCGCGCGATGCGGCGACGGCGGCTGATACACTGTGACTGTATTTTTCGATGAGCAAATATTGTTCGGTTACTTGTATTTTTCTAACAATAACGGTACAAATGAATGATAATTTAAATATTGTTTTTTAATACCAAAATAATGCTCTTTTTGCTAATAAGGTACGAGACTAAACGACCATATGTGTAACCAAATAATATTCGAATAAAACTTTCATTAATCCAACCATTTTGTCAGCCCAGTAGCATTTCAGTCTGTCTAATAAATCAATCCAATCCAATTCAAATACACGGTTCACAAGCCCACCAAAAGAGATGCCCTGATCCAGTCCAACTCATACCCGGTATAAGAAATAACACTTAAAGCTTTATTCATTTGTTTGTCCTAACCCTAAAACACATGGCTATTGATAGATCCGCCCACCTTGCTTCTTGTTTCACCCGCCTACCATCAAATCTGCCTTATCCCTCCATCAAACCGATCTAAATTAAACACCCAAATCGTCTCATCTCATCTCAGTTTCATCATCACAATCATAGAACAAACTATCATCACATCATACGAACAAAACCCACAAACACCCTTTTCTGTCTTCTGGTTTAGCACGGATGAAGAATAAAAGAGATTGTCTCTTCAAGATCTTTAATTAAAGGGCTTGATAGGTTTATGATGTTGTGATTTTCAGTTTGTTTTTGGTCTTTGAACGAACCAAAAAAAGAGAGTAACACTCTTGTTATTCCTTTTTCTTTGTATTCGAAAAAAAGAAGATAAACTTCTTATAGATCGATGATGATGCTTATCTTTCGTTTTCTTGACTTTCAAAGGTCAACCTTTTAATGGCACGAAAGAAATGGCACTTTCGGAGTTTGGTTATGGGTTAAGGGAGGCGTAGTGGAGGACGGTTTAGAACATGGGTTGGGATAAGTGGTGGGGGTGTAGAATAAGGTGGTGAAGAGGGAGAATGTTAATACGATGGTGAGGAGTGAGAGGAGGAGATGGTGGGGGGTACTGATGGCGGTGAGGGGTGGTTTGTGGAGGAAGGGGTTGAGGAGGATGAACTTTGTGGTGGGTTTCATTGGAGATTATGAGTGTGTGTTTTTTGGATTGTTTTTGATTCGTTTCTTTAATCGAAACACCAACACAAAAATAAAAAGCACTTTTTGATCTTTTGGTTTCGAGTAACCCGCGAAGAACACAAATTATTTTTCGTCTTTCCATGCGTTATGTGATATAAATTCCAGTCACATTTTTGGGGTGTTTGTCTATGAATCAAGGGGTTGCTTGGCTTAATAGCTTGATTATATTGTACATTGTGGTTAAATAATTGTATATTATGGTGAAGGGGTGTTTTTAATATTGTATTAACTGTATATAAAAAATAGTGTTTTGTAATTTGATTTGTGTTTTACATATTTGTAAATTATGTCTTTTGACTTATATTTGCTTAAAATCTATTTTAAGAAGTCTTAAAAATTAAATAGGAAAAAAAAGTGTCTAAATACTTTATAAATAGTATAGATTTGTGTGAATTTATCACCTTAATAGGATTTGTGTGTTTGCAAATTGTCTCACATTGGATGGTTACAAAAACAATAGTATGACTATAAATGAGTGTGATCTTTATTTAACAAATTGTGCGTATATTCATAAGTTCATGACAACTTATTGAGACTTTTTAGGTACCTGATAGTATTTTTTTAGAAAAAACACTTTTTAAAAGTATATTTTGGTAATAATTCAAGATCAGTCATGTTTATTGATTTTGTAAAATAACTCAACACACTATGAAATGCATATAAAAATGCTTGCTTGGTTTTTTTCTTTTTACAATTTCACTTGTCGCTTCCAATTGTTACACGCTATGAAACACGTAAAAATTGGCTACGGTAAATTGATCTCCATACGTATAGCTACGAATTATTTTTAATTCACACTCAAGAGGGAACCAATCAACTTCACCACCTCTAGCACGAACACAGTGCCATGCATTTACCGAAAATGAAGACATAGATCCATCATGCATCCTCCAAACTAAAGTATCAACCTGTTCATGGTCCAATATGGGAGCAGTTACATTATTTAAAGAAGGAAAGGAATCAAACCATGTGTTGGGCCACGTCCAAGAACCATTCTCTACAATATCTCACACAGCTTCTTGCCGATTAAAATCCACAATGCTTATAGCTATATATTGTTATATGTTATATCTCACCTATTTCCTTAATGTGGCAACTGTTGGAATTATATAACATGACAATTATAAATATAAACAATAAACATCAAAGTAAGTGCGGAAGCGTAAAGGATGTATTAACGAATAATTAATTAACATAAAAGAATATGCGTACCTTTTATTGATTCTAGCCGAACAAGAATCAAATCCACAAACTAGCAATTGGGATGAACCCTAATTAAGGTTTGAGTGCTAGTCGACTTAATAAAGTCGAATAGTGTTAATCACCAAAATCCAAAATAGGATTTCTCTACGATCATGTACGCGCGTATTGTTAGCGATTTAATTAGAATGCTAGTTCAAGTCACGAGTAAAGCACAAAAACCAAACAAGGTTTGTCTTTGTATAAAACAAAACGGGTCGAACCCTTATCAATTAATTAGTCGATCTATCACTTTCAAGGAAGAAAGAAAAGTCAAAGTATCATGCATGCATATAGAATTTTCATGCATACACATGGCTGATATACACAGAAAGATTCTCGATGTGATTTACGATACAATATCTAAAAATAAAAGGATAGTGTCGATTGTATTTTTCTTATGCATTCATTCGAATGAAATCAAAAGACCCAAAAGATGTGTATATATATAGCATTAAACCTTGTCTAACAAGTCATTGCAAGCACTTCCTTAAGTTTCAAAACTCGACACTTAACCCCCTCGTTTTTCTTAGTTCGACCATATAAATATTTCGTGACTTAATATAATTAAATCTCATACGCAACGTGCAATCCCATAGGTCTCGAGTTCGATCCTAACTCACGACTACTAATTTATATCCATAAACTAACACTCCCACTTGGATATATCTTAATAGAGTGATCACATCGGTTAGCGTCTAGCAACACTTGATGCCTCTAGCACGACTCGAGTAAGGTCTCTTGGAAAAACCTTTAATGATTTCTCATTATTATTATCCTTTTGTTTCTAATACCATGTTAAATAAAGATATGGAATTAAGTCATTCTTTATTCAACTATTTTGTTTTCGTTATAAGTGATTGAGCAAGATTACCAAATCTTACGAACATATTTAGGGAGAACTTTGGGCGTGGCCACGCAAACATCTTGTCAACCCTACGAGGGCCCAAAGAAGATTAAACTCCAAAATAAATTTGAAGGAACAAATTCTATCTTGACTACGAGAATAACCCATGAACTTTGCAACACTTGTGAAACAACCCTTATGACTACCGGCCACGTATAGCGTTAAGTTGCTCCACGTAGTGCACTACATTCATGACACTTATCTGGTATCTCAAGTCTGAGGATAACTATTCATGATTTACTTAATAACAATATCCATAAAGTAAATTATGTAGTTGGGATAAGTCCTATATTCAATCCATTGAATATCATCTGAAATTGGTATGCATTCTCATCAATATACTTTCAAGTATATTCTACCATATCACTCAGATTTGTCTTAGTTTAATGATACTCCCATATCATTAATTGACAACGGACGATTTAGAATAAATAAATTTATTCACGGATTAAACATGCAAATATAGGATACAATATATTATAAAATCAAACATACCAAGTATTTGATTTATTATAACAATTGTTTAACATCCCTTATCCAAATACCAAATAGATCAATGCATGAAAATTCATGTTGATGAATTATGCCTCAAGTAATGACAATCATACTTGTTGACAAGGCATAAATCAACCAACTTGATCTATCGTAATTTTGAGAATACTTATTTCAAGAATTCAATTAGTGAAGTCCTTGTATGTGTGCATTCAACAATCCACATAATAATTCATAAAGTGTGTGACATCCTCTATCACCAATTTATGACAATTTAAACTTTCAAACATTTTAAAGTTTAAAGTATTCTTATTCTTTTAATGTATAATGCAACTGCGCTCTTAGATAAGCACAACTAGGTCACATGGCCATTAACAAGGATGAAATCCTACCATGACTAGTATTGAGTGTCATCTCAATTAAACCAGCATCATTGTATACAAACAACAATATGCTTATTAAAACTCCGTAAACTTTAATATCTCATTGTGTAATGTTTGATGCTTTCCTAACTTTCAAGTTTAAAGCTGATGACAATTTTCACAACATTTGACATATTGTTCATCTATAGAATCTAGGAGCAATTCCAGGCTGAGGATGTAATTCTTTTAGAATATTCATTACACAAGTTATCTAATAACTTTTAATTAGATATTAATGTTGTCAAATCACTTCTTATTCAAGAATGATACAACAATTTTAATACACTACATGATGTACATGATGAATCTACAGGTCAACCTTAGAATTCATTCACGTTATATCTTGTCAAAAGATATTTATCAATTTCCCAAATGATATATCATGTTTTATTAGAATCATTTATTTTACTGCACATGTTTATTAACAATAAACATATATTTCAAGGTTGTATGTTTTAATTCTTAAATCTTACAAGTGAAGTTTCATTCCAATCTAAGACTTAACATTTAGCTTACAAGGAATGTTGCTTACTATATGTTATACAACATATAAGATTTAAGAAACTTAACATAATACTCCCACTAGCTTTCAGGAATACTTAAAATTTATCTTATTTCAATTATAAATCAAAACTATGATTTAATAACTGAACATAAGAATAATTTCATAGATGCATGCATTTATCCATTCATGAATTATTTGCACTTCGTACACTTTTAAAGATTATATGAATTCAAAAAACCTTTCAATTACTTACCGTCCTCGCTCAAGTAATTTCTCAAGAAAGAGTTTTGATATTCCATTGTCATAGTTCATATTAATGAAAACAAGTATGACAATTATCATCTTTATATATTTAATGTGTCTTAGGAAAGAATGTTCAATCACAATTAATTGCTTAAATATGATTAATAATCTTGTCATAAAACATGCATTAAATATGTGTACAATATTGTCCATATGATTTCTACATAAAATTCAAACCACTAGGGTTTTTATCTCTTTGAAGAAACTCATTTCCATTCTCTAGTCTAACTATTAAGATAAACCAAATTTCCAAAATTGATTATCTTTATGGACAGATCTTTAACATTCATAGTATGAGTAATTTTCCCAATTCAATATTTGGTAATCTATCATAATGATTATCGGGTTTACTATAATCCCGTAACTCATATTTCTCAACATATAAGTCAAATATCCGAGATATCTTTGCGATCTATGAATGAAAATTCCATCATCATGAGGTCTATCATTTACATGTCTAACCTCATCATGATATTTACTAGTGTGTTTTAGAAGATTATATATCTTGTAATTTTATCTTTCAAGATAAAAAACTCCCACTTGCCTTTTGTAATATATAGACTATCTATATATACTTAGCAGTTAAAGCAAAACTACATTGTTCTCTTTTTGAGACATTACAAATATACATTGATAATTCTTGACATTAGTTTGTTAATAACCTATTCATAAGTAGTTTAACAAATTCAGAATCTTCAATTTTAAAACTTAATGTGATTCATCACATTCCATAATGAAATGGTGTTTTATTAATCTTCTAGGTTGGAGTCATATTGAATATATTCAATCCATACTCAATATTCTAACCTTGTTACTTTTTAAGAAAGAAGTTATGGTTATCATGAATCAAACAAATCAAATAGAATTTGATTCTCCTAACTGAACATACCATCAACTTGTGGTATTCATTAGAATTAATATTGTAAGACAATCTAACAATATATAAGATAAACATATTCCTTTTGGCTTACCTATTTACCAACTAAGTCAACTTAATGGTATAATAGACTTTCCAAGCCAATTACATGTTTTATAACACAAGTACCTTTTAACCAAGTCACTTCATATCTATGTTTCAACAAGAAACATAAACTGTTATACTCCCATTTAACGTTATAAATCATTGATCAACTCAATGACTTCTTGTATATGTCTTAATTAAAAAACATAACAAGTTAACGGCTTACTTTATTATAAGTCTTAAAAGACTTTATGTTTATGTCTTTACAATGAATCATAAACATGTTTAACTAAAGTAATTATGAACACAACTCTTGGTTTCAATTATAATTTCAAGTTAATTTATTTTACTTCATAATAATGTAGGACTACATTATTTTTCATTTATGTCATTCCAAAATACATAAATAAACAAATTGAAGTAGGATTAGATTACTTCATTTATGTCATTCTAATAATACATAAATATCTAATTTGAAGTAGTCTTATATATCATTTTGACACAAGTTCTAAATACTTGTCTAATTTAGAAACTGCAAATATGTCCATGCAAGGTCTGACTTCACATAGAGATTTACTTTGTTGTTGCAATCTCGCCAAGTTCTCACATGACGAAATTGCAACACCAAGTGTTTCTTGAATTAGATATGTTCAAGTTATATTAGAACGTTAGTCTCTTTCCTTGCGTCAAGAGAATCCGTTAAATCATATACTTATATGTTGTACCTTGCACACAATATAGATTTCTCCCACTTGTGCATTGAACAACATCATGTATCAGATAAACAACACGACATATGTTTGTTTATGTGACTAATATGATTGTGTCATTGATATTAGCATAACTAGTAGATGTAGAACCACTTCATTGTCTAATAAGGAAACGTACATGACTATCCTTGAAAACATAAGTGTCTACAAGTGGAAAGTAATTATCTTAAGACATTCTAGAGATAATCTGGGTTACTACCAAGATGACAAAGCTTGTAACTCCCACTGAATAAGAGATCATTACATTAATTCCTTATTCAAGAATAAGAACACAACACTCTCACCTGGATTTGACAACATTGTAAGTGTTTCATTAACGTTGAAAGAAAATAGTGTATTATTTACTTCCTACACCTTTGAGAAAGTCCATACATAACAATTACAAATGTACTTAAAAAATGTATTCTACTATGTAGATGATGAATTTATCCATCAATGCTATTAACTTGAAAAATTGGGCATGCAATTTCTTTCTTAATAGTTCTACTATTCCAACAATTGTAAGTAGTACTTTTAAATGGTCAAAGCACAACAACTAGATAAAATATGCTAGTTTGTCTTTTACCAATTATACAAGAATTAGTCTAGCTTCTAATTTAATAACTCGAAATATGCAATTTTCTTAACTATTAAAATTTGCTTATGAGTTATGTATTTAGAATTTAGACAATTCTAATTTGTCCTATCATACCTTTCTTCATTCATGAAAAGGAATAAGATTGAATCTCACTCTTTCGCGTGAAAAGAGGACGAGGTTTATTCTTTTAGTAAAGTTGACTCTACTAAAACCCTTACGGTGTAGATCAATTTTACCAATACAGAATAACCTTCTTTACGGTTTAATGTTGCATTAATACATTTAAAGAATTAGCAAAATTCAATTTTAGTATTTTCGATAATTAAACTTTTCAAGAAAATAAAATACCCAAGGTAATATTCATATAACCATAGAATTTTCTCGAAAACTAGGATCCAAATTATCGTAGTTCCATTACATCAGTTGATCTGCTAGTAACGAAAGCACATAATAAGGTAATCTGTCGAACATTAATTGGCAAACAATTTCCAACTCCTAGATCATTATGGGATTTATATTTTCCAACGCTATTGCAAATATAAACATGTTTCATCCCATCTTATGCCATTGAGTCCAAGATCTCACTTCCTACTCAACTTAAGTGTCTAACTTAAAGAGCGCAAATATGTCCATGTAAGGTCCGACTTTACATAGAGATTTACCTCTCCATCACAATCTCGCCAAATCTTGTCATGACGTAAATTGCAACTTCAAGTGTTCCTTTTAATTAGATGGCATATTCTTAATTTAAAAGGGTACTAGTTTTGAGTTTATGTGGTCAAATCAAATATGTACAAAGATGTCATGCATTCATCTTGTAGCATAATTTTAATAAAAACTTTTATTACCAATTCATAAAGATCAAATTATCAAAGTTTTGATTGAGGTATTGGGTTCACCAATCAAGGAATTTAGTGTTAATTATCATCCATTATACCGTACTTTTGCATAAGTGTAAACACTTAGTGTTTGGATAATTACCACGAAGTGGCGCATGGAATTAAAACTAATTCGCCTTAAGATGAGCTTGTACTTTTATGACTTACTAAGTAGCTCCATTCGAACTTACAGAGGCGAGAGGACCGTAAGCGCAAAAGCATAACCTTAGACATCCTTTCGGTGTGTTGTCGCACTTCTTAAATAACCCTTTATAGTTCATTCTAATGGGTGAGCTGTTCGGTCATTGTACCAAAGTCACCAATCAATTAAACTATTGAAAACTTAACTCTTCCAAAACAAATCAAATTTCACCATTGTTTAGTCCAGTATTATTTTCTATTAAAAATTACCCTTTGCTTAAAAGCTGTCTAACATAATAAACAAACAAGTAATAAATAAAAATAAACAACTAAAAACAATGCACACATAATAAACAATTTATACGTGTAAACAAGTAGTCACATGCAACTTATTCGATAAAACCCTATTAATAATCAATGTCTAGGTTAAATTAATGTATATATTAATTTAGGTTTTACCCAACAATAGAAAGTGAGGGCATTCACTCGAATCGATTGTAAACCCTTAATTAAAATATACCAAATCGCACATAATTGATTCAGTATATATATATATATATATATATATATACCAATATATATATATATATATATATATATATATATATATATATATATATTGGAGTCTTCCCAATTCAAGATTTATCGTAAATAACATGTCTCAACAATTAAACAATTATCAAAGCAACTTATCCATGACTAACATGCATGTATAATCATGGATATCATAACAATTATACAAATAAGTCACAAGATCGCATATAAAATTCCATGACACATAACAAATTATTCATGAATTAATCACGTAATTATGTATTAATTCTAGGTTTTAATAAGGTTAGCAAACAATTTTCAAAACCCTAAAAATTTATGTATGTCGACTATAAAAAATATAAGGGTGCGCCCAATTTATTAAAAAATCGACCAAACAATATAAAACATAAACCCTAGATCAAACATATCAAACATCATACAAGTATTTGTTTTATTACGCGTTTATGTAATTAATTACTCATTAAAACCAATGGCTCGTGATGCCACTGTTGGAATTATATAACATGACAATTATAAATATAAACAATAAACATCAAAGTAAGTGCGGAAGCGTATAGGATGTATTAATGAATAATTAATTAACATAAAAGAATATGTGTACCTTTTATTGATTCTAGCCGAACAAGAATCAAATCCACAAACTAGCAATTGGGATGAACCCTAATTAAGGTTTGAGTGCTAGTCGACTTAATAAAGTCGAATAGTGTTAATCACCAAAATCAAAATAGGATTTCTACGATCATGTACGCGTATTGTTAGCGATTTAATTAGAATGCTAGTTCAAGTCATTTAGTAAAGCACAAAACCAAACAAGGTTTGTCTTTGTATAAAACAAAACGGGTCGAACCCTTATCAATTAATTAGTCGATCTATCACTTTCAACGAAGAAAGAAAAGTCAAAGTATCATGCATGCATATAGAATTTTCATGCATACACATGGCTGATATACAGAAAGATTCTCGATGTGATTTACGATACAATATCTAAAAATAAAAGGATAGTGTCGATTGTATTTTCTTATGCATTCATTCGAATGAAATCAAAAGACCCAAAAGATGTGTATATATATAGCATTAAACCTTGTCTAACAAGTCATTGCAAGCACTTCCTTAAGTTTCAAAACTCGACACTTAACCCCTCATTTTTCTTAGTTCGACCATATAAATATTTCGTGACTTAATATAATTAAATCTCATACGCAACGTGCAATCCCATAGGTCTCGAGTTCGATCCTAACTCACAACTACTAATTTATATCCATAAAACTAATAAAGAACTATTGTTCCGTGATCGTATTCTATACAAATGACTTATGCAAACAATCGTATACCGTAAGTATATGCTCGAAAGTTCAAAATTATAACTTGATCCGAGCATTTATAAGCTCGAGCTCGAACTCGTTAAACATTTTGAGCTCGTTTTCTAGGCTCGCGTTTCAATTGGATGCTTGATGTAACTTGAATGGAACAAGCTCGAGTTACTGAAAAAAGTTCAATTTAGTTACATCCCTATTTATATACCCTAGCCTTACTAAGGGAGTGTTCTTTTAAGATTAATTTTTATGCTAATGAGCTTATTCAATTCTTCTTAATTCATATACTTTTTTTTCGATTTATTTTTATTTGCGGAACTTATTATGGCTTAAATGGAGTGAAGCAAGTGTATAAGCTGAGGAATAACTTTAAACAAACCCCGAGACTAAGATAATATCTCGTTAACACATCGCACTACAACAATCGGATGGACGGCGAGGAAGCTTACTCCGGGACACAAAGTCCCAAGAAAGTCGCTAACCGACAAAATTGGATCCGACGTGGCACATGGATCCATGACCGTTGTTAAAAATTCAATCGGTAGTTTCAAGGGACTTGTCCCCGCTAAAGTGGGTGAGCTTTTAATCAAAGTTTGACCGGATAGTCAAAATTCAAGACATTTTCCCGGGGACAACTCCCGCAGAAAGTTGGTTTTACGCTCACCAACTTTGACCAAAGTCCAAAACATGCTAATTATGCGCGAAAATTCCGTCGAAGTCTTTCCTGGACTTGTCCCCTCAAAAGTTATATTTAAAATATGCTTACCCTTTATTGCAACTATTTAAAACGGCATATGTATAGTTCCTTTGTCCGTCGTTACAAAATAATACTGGTAAAAGGGAACAAATCAAGGTCGTTAAACATGATACGTATACCGTAGCACCTATAGTCGGGTCGTTAAACATGATACGTATACCATAACACCTGTAGTCGGTCGTTAAACATGACACGTATATCATAGCACCTATAGTCGGTCGTTAAACATGATACGATACCGTAGCACCTATAGTCGGTCGTTAGACATGATACGATACCATAACACCTATAGTCGGTCGTTATACATGATACGTATACCGTAGCACCTATAGTCGTCGTTAAACATGATACGTATACCATAGCACCTATAGTCGGTCGTTAGACTTGATACGAATACCATAACACCTATAGTCGGTCGTTAGACAGGATACGTATACCATAGCACCTATAGTCGGTCGTTAGACATGATACGTATACCATAACACCTATAGTCGGTCGTTATACATGATACGTATACCGTAGCACCTATAGTCGTCGTTAAACATGGTACGTATACCATAGCACCTATAGTCGGTCGTTTAACATGATACGTATACCAATAGCACATATACTCGCTCGTTTAACAATAATACGTATACCAATAGCACATATACTCACCGTTTAACATGATACGATACCAATAGCACATATACTCGGTCGTTTAACATCATACGATACCAATAGCACATATACCGCGTTTAACATGATACGATACCATAGCACCGATACTCGGTCGCTTAACATGATACGATACCAATAGCACAAATACCGCTCGTTTAACATGATACGATACCATAGCACCGATACTCGGTCGTTTAACATGATACGTATACTATAGCACCTATACTCGGTCGCTTAACATGATACGTATACCAATAGCACATATACTCGGTCGCTTAACATGATACGATACCAATAGCACATACTCGCCGCTTAACATGATACGTATACCATAGCACCGATACTCGGTCGCTTAACATGATCACGATACTATAGCACCTATACTCGGTCGTTTAACATGATACGATACCAATAGCACATATACCGGTCGCTTAACATGATACGTATACCAATAGCACATATACTCGCTCGTTTAATATGATACGATACCATAGCACCGATACTCGGTCGCTTAACATGATACGATACCAATAGCACATATACTCGCTCGCTTAACATGATACGTATATCATAGCACCGATACCGGTCGTTTGCCATGATACGATACTATAGCACCTATACTCGGTCGCTTAACATGATACGTATACCAATAACACATATACTCGGTCGTTTAACATGATACGATACCAATAGCACATATACTCGCTCGCTTAACATGATACGATACCATAGCACCGATACTCGTCGCTTAACATGATACGTATACCAATAGCACATATACTCGGTAGTTTAACAATAATACGTATACCAATAGCACATATACTCGACCGTTTAACATGATGCGATACCAATAGCACATATACTGCTGTTTAACATGATACGATACCATAGCACCGATAGTCGGTCGCTTAACATGATACATTATACTATAGCACATATACTCGCTTAACATGATACGTATACCATAGCACATATACTCGGTCGTTTAATATCATAGAAAATTTTATGTTAAATTTAAATTGATTTGTTATTAATTTAGTTATTAAAATAATAATAAAGGTTTTTTTTTTTTTTTTTTTTTTTTTTTGCTTTTAAGCCTTTGCTTGGGACATGTCTCCGGTTAAACGTTCATGAAATTTTATTTTTCCTCCCATCTTTTTACTTTATCCCGCCATAACCTTCCCGAGACTTGTCCCGCAAAAAGTCAAGCAAAGACAAACATATTTTTCCGGGACACGCCCCGAGAAAAGTTTTCAAAAATTGACCTCAATTATTAACTTAGATCTGTTTCATAAATGAGATAAAAACCAAACACACACAGTGCCGCCGCCCACCGCACCTCCTTCATCACCTCCATCACCGCACCACCCTCCACCACCGCACCACCTCCATCATTTCGCACCACCTCCACCACCGCCGCTGATATTCATTTTTCACAAATGAGATGGAAGTTAATCTCATCTGTTTCACAAATGAGATGAAAAAAAAACCCACCAAGAACGGTTTGAACATTGCCTTATTTTGTTGGTAATATTTTGTTAGGCGTGATATTACTCCATATGTGTCTTTTTTTTCGCTTGGCAATATTACTCCATATATGTCTTTTTTTTCTTTTTTTCGGTTGGTAATATTTTGTTAGGACCGTTTTTGTGTTGCTAGTTTGGTTAAGCTTTGTGACTCCTAGTTAGAGATGGCAAAAATTGTGACGATGGAGACCCGATCCCCAAACCCGATTTGATCGGGGAATCCCGAGTCGACCGGGATGGGATGGGACGGGAATCCTCGATTAATGAAGCGGGATGGACGGGATGGTCATAACATAAATCCCGAACCCGAACCCGACCCCGAACTTTTTATGTACAAATAAGTATAAATTATATGTATATTAATACTAAATGTACTTGTGTATATAAATGCCGATGAGTATTGACAATTATTATAGTTGAAAGAATTTGTATGTATATGTGACATTTATTGGATCAAAATCATCAAATATTTTAAAATGTTATACATATTATCCAACCAATATTTTGTCCGAATACACTCATTCGATGCACTTTATTTATATTTTATAAATGATGTTTCAATATATACAACTATGTTAAATTTAAATGACATTTTAATTAATCCAGCTATGCACAATGTACGCTTTTTAAGACATTTTATAGGCAAATGCTATATAATTTCAATTAGTTATGTATTTTTTATGCTTAATTCATAAGGGCCGAAAATCCCCGAATCCTCGTAGGATCCCGATCTCGTTGGGGATGGGGATTGGGATGAAACGATTCCCGATGGGGATGGGGCGGGATGGGGATTGGGTGAGAATGGGGATGGGATGGTAACACGATCCCGATATTCCCCGCCTGTCATCCCTACTCCTAGTTTGGTTTTCGCATTCATAGAAGTAGGTCACGAGATGGAAGTTAGTTGCTAGTTTGGTTAAGCTTTGTGTAACTACATGTATAAAAAGTAAAAGTGAAAAGTTGTGCTGCTAGTTTGGTTAAGCTTTGTATTGCTAGTTTGGTTTCGCATTCATAAGTAAAGGTCTTGAGATGGAAGTTCGTTGCTAGTTTGGTTAAGCTTTGTGTAACTACATGTATAAAAAGTAAAAGTGAAAAGTTGTGCTGCTAGTTTGGTTAAGCTTTGTATTGCTAGTTTCGCTTTTAGTTGCATATTTTTCTTATATAATAAGTAAATAAAGTTTAATAACACCTCTAATTCACTTTTATTTGCTTGCACGCGATATAAGTAGTAATTTCGCCGAACTTGCACGGGTAAAAGAGTACATGAATTCTAGTGTTTTGTTAACGCTCAATAATATAGTTTTAATATGCTTTGCTTTTTACTTTTAGGAATATAATGTCTCTTGTCACCGAGTGCAAACCGCGACCACAAATGAGACCAAAAGGTAAGATATGTCGTTGCGTATTTTAAATAGTTTGGGTTTTAGGTAATGAGAACTATCCAAGCATCGGATATCAAAAAGACCCTTTAAACCATTAGGGTTGAATTGGTCATTTTAACAAGGCCTCGGCGGGATTGGGTATGTTGTTGTTGTAGGGTAGGAGAGTAGATGGTGGATTTGGGACCTAAACCAAGATCTTGGCAAGGTGTTAGTCCACCCCTTTCATGTGCAATAGCACTTTAACTATGTTAATGAGATCATGTTGTTTCATCGCTCGTGATACAAAAGATTTGATCATGTTTGCTTAAGACTTTTGAACACTTGTTCAGGGTTGAGGGTTCTTTGAAAACAAATGAATGATGTTAGTGTGTCAGTTAAGTGCTATTACACCATTTCGATAACATTTCATTCATTATATTATTGTGGATATAGAGTTTGAATTTCTTAAACAACATTGTTTGATCATAATGGATTTTTAACTTGCACTCGTCGAAAACTAGACATCAATGGCGACTCTATGCTCGAGGTAGTATAATCACCATTGTATTATATTTATCAAACAACAAAAATGAACTTAGCGGCGGTGACACGTGGCTTCTCGATGGTTCTGGCGAGAGGCACACGGTTTTGGTCCACAAGATACGAAAAGTGTCTGCCGTATCTTGTTATGGTTTGTTATGGTTACCGATGATGAGGTTGAATCTTGAAGGGTAAAAGGTGGTGCAAAAGGGTTTAGCTTGGTTTGAGAGTGTTTTTATTGTGTGTTTTAGTGTGTGTTTTTGGTGAGAAACTCCATGAGTTTGTGTGAGAGAGAGGTTAGAGATGATAAGAAGAGGTATGAAATGGTGTGTAATGATAGAGATATAATGGTGGCGAGAGATATGAAAGGGTTTTTGAGGGTGCCTCATTAACTCCACTTCACCGCCATCACTATCATTACAAACCCTTTCATCTATCTTTTATAATCTCCCACCCCTCTCTCTCTCACACACACATGGAGTTTCTAACCAAAAACACACACTAAAAACACGCATACGCTTATGAACTCTCAGCGTGGCTAAACCATTTTGCACCACCTTTTACCCTTCAATATTCAACTCTCATCATCGTGTAACCATTACAAACCATAACAAGAAACGGGTTGTACACTTTCCTGTATCTTGTGGACCAAGAAACCGTGTACCTCCTCGCCAGAACCATCGTGAGAAGCCACTGTCACCGCCGCTAAGTTCATTTTTGTTGTTTGATAAATATAATACAATGGCGGATTATACTACCTCGAGCATAGAGTTGCCATTGATGTCTAGTTCTTTTTCCGACGTGCAAGTTAAAAATCCATTATGATCAAACAATGTTGTTTAAGAAATTCAAACTCTATATCCACAATAATATAATGAACGAAATGTTGTCGGAAATGGTGTAATAGCACTTTAACTAGACACACTAACATCATTCCTTTGTTTTCGGGAACCTTCAACTATATACAACTGCTCAAATAGTCGACGCAAACACGATCAAATCTTTTGTATCACAAGCGCATCAACACAACATGATCTCATTAACCTAGTTAAAGTGTTATTACACATGAACGGGTAGACCCCAACACCGCCAAGATCTTGGTTTAGGTCCCCAATCCACCATCCTACCCTAATTGTTAAAATGACCAATTCAACCCTAATGGTTTAAAGAGTCTTTTGATACCCGATGCTTGGATAGTTCTCATTACCTAAAACCCTAAGCTATTTAAAATACGCAGGTTAAGCTTTGGACAAACCGAAAAAGCAAAAGATATCGGAAGTCAACTCGACAAAACCACCTGGCGAACACGAGTTCGAGCCTTATGTGTTAGGATATGTTTGTAGAGAATAACATGTTTATGATTCCGTTAAATGGATTATACGTATAGTTTTGGACCATTTATGATAGGTAGCTTATGTATAGTTTTGGACCATTGGCGATTTTAGGTTATTGATTGTGTTGTAGCTAATTTGGACCATTTGGTTATATATGATATTATGTTTAGCGATTTTGTGTTGTTGTAGCATAAAATAGGTTGAAAATGGTTCTTACATTGTAGATTTATTCCGAGAAATTCGGAAAAAATCTGAATTACCCATTTTGCAAAGATTTTCCGCAAAATGGGTCAAGGTCTTCACCGTCCCCAAAAGAGACATATATTTTAGGTAGTTTCCATTTCCCGAGGACATGTCACCGGACAAGAGGTTACGTGAGATAAACTTCGCTTGTCATTTTCCTCGAACGTGTCCCTAAGCAAAACAACGTGCCACGCCGACATGTTTGACCGGTGACAATCGGTCAAGGGACCCACAACTCCCAGTGAAAGTTGTGAACAGTCCCGTAAAGGTATCCCGAGAAGGCATTGCGGGGTTTTCGTGAGGACATGTCCCGGAAATGGTATAACAGGGACATGTCCCCGCCTAAAAAATCAAACGTCGCTGAAGCGCGAATATTGTAGTGTTGGTTGTTGGGTTGGTCATATCAAATTAGGCCCAGGCTCATTTCATAAATACTGAGTCTTCATTTAAATTTTGTTGTTTAAGCGTAATCACTAACGCCACAATTTTATAGTTACATGGAAAACAAATTAATAATAACAAAAAAAAAACTACAAGTAAAGGCTAAAGTTAAGGTTAAAAAAAAAGTGACTATATAGCCACTTGTTCATTAAAACAACATTTACATAATAATACAAATACAATCTTCAATCTTTTATAGTGCATCTAACTTCTTTTAATTGGTAACACTTTTATTTTTGTATTTTTGTTTGTTCATTACTAATTATTATATTGGTAGAGTATTGAAATATACCCATTAACTATGATGGAGCTTTACAACTTTTTGTGCATATCATAAACTTTTTGTATTTTTGTTTCTTCATTACTGATTATATAACATGTCAACGCCTATAAGTTAATCATCTACACGACCAACAATTATAGATAGGATTTATATATAAACTTGAAACTCTTGACGCAACTATATATAACATATCAACACCTATAAGATCATCAATCATCTACACGACCAACAATTATAGATAGGATTTATATATAAACTCTTGCAACTTGATGTCAAACAACGCAACTTATGAATGGTTGACTACACGAGATCTTAATAACACACACTTTTTTGTGATACATAATTACCAATATTCTTTTTAACAAGTTTCTTGAATGTTACAACGTTATGGTGGTGGGAGCTTATACAAGATTTGTGCCAAGCAAGTTCTCCCACATCGGTTATAAGCATAGATGAAAATAGGTATATTAATGCAAGGATTATTCAATTCCTTTATTCAGTTATGTAGCAATTCCTTAAAAAGCATTAGCGACTCTATAAATTAAGGGTTTATTACATAACTAGAATTTTTGTCACTCGTATGAGTCACGAGTCACCTTGGTTGTACGCGAGGGGCATTTCATCCTCATATATGTAAGTTAACCAAAAACATTTTAAGTGCGTGTAGTTAAGCGGAAACACCTTTATTTTCCGTAAAATGTTTTGTATAAAAATGTGGTTGATCTATTATAAGCGTAGTTAGCATTCTTATTGTACTCTATATATTACGAGGCTACATAAACCCGTGCGTTTCACCGATTGGATAAGGGTTGAATGTATACGTTTTTTTTACGTAATATTGTATGCAAGTAGTTACATGTAAGATATATTGCAATTGATGTTATCATAAGATTTGTAATCGTAGGTCGGTGGTAAATTCTTGTTGCGTAATGTTGTTGTAACCTTGTCGGGTAATGTTTATGTGGGTTTCGTTATGCAAATTTGCATGGTTCGCAAATTAATAACCACCGCATTCATTGTCATTAAAGTTGCTTCTTGAGTTCTACTATAGATGACAACATAATAATGATGACTAATTTTTATTTTGTACATAATAATATATCTTACATATTCATATTAATACATAATAATCTATCTTAAAACTTTTTGAACACCGATTGGGTAAGGTTGAATGTATACGTGTTTTTACGTAGTATTATATGCAAGTAGTTACATGTAAGGTATTGCAATTGATGTTATCATAAGTTTTATATTTAAAGTAGTTTATTTAATATTTTAATATAAATTATGTATATATTCGTTATTTTGCATATTTATTTGTCACTTTTGTTATATTTTTGCTCTTATAAATTGCGCGATTTTATGCGTTTATGGTTTGTGTAATAAGCACGTGAAGATGATGTATTCTCAAAACCAAAATCATGACAAATAAAAGAATATAAATTGTATCACTTTGGCATTCCAAAAGTATTACTTTTTAGATTATTGATTAGAAGCACAAAAACTAATTTGCATTATCATCCTCTTACTTTAACAATCCCAAGTTCTCATCCGTTTGTTCACATATACTACACAAAGATCACATATTGAATTCAAAACCTCATACAAATAATGCATTATTATCGCAATATATTTTCCTCTTTTTAAGGTCCTTGACATTTCAAGAAACACAGTTCTAGTAAACTTCAAGAAAAGATAAAAAAAAAATTGAATTTGCAAATGATTCAAGTTATCAAAATGTATTTGATAGATTAGGTACTTTATCTTTCAATTTTTACCCATATTGTTATATACGTTATCTGATAATCTAAATTATTTATAAATGCTATTATGTGGTTACGATCTCTTCTTTTGTCAATTTCTTTTTCAAATAGATGAAAATTTGAAAGTGGTGATAAAATTCATTGAATAAGTCTCATACCAAGCTCAAGTCTTTTTTCTTTGAGCAAAACACAAAGCTCAAGTTAACCACTGATTATGTTGTCTTGTTTCTTTATTCAACAACTTCAATCGCAAATGCTTAAAACCTTTAATGGGATTTTGTTTTATTTTTCTTATACAAAGCTCAAGTTAAACATTGAATATTGTGTGTTACTTTCTATTCAATAACTTCGGTCAGTAAAATTTAAATGAGCTTTTTATGTGATCTTTTTCTTATTGCAAGGAGTGAGAATTTTGGATATGCAGTTTTTTTATGGTCTTATGAAAGCTTAGCGTATCATTTGATCTTTTGTATTAAACAGTTGATTACAAATAGATCCTAAAATATATGCAACTAACAAAGAGTAGCATGACAATCATCTTATCATATATATCGGCTTCAATTCATCAAAGACATAATGTAACTTGTGCATACATATAACTATATAAGTATTAAGGAAGATGGTACATAAGTTAAGATAGATTGATTAACACACAATATGAATTACTAAGATATAAGTTGTTCAATCATAAGCTGGTTAGAGATTCAGGTGATTCGAAGACGACATTCTCGAAATCCTTAAGTTGTGAGTCGACTTTTTGTTCCACCTCTTTCTTTTTCTTTCTTTGTTCTTTTGTTGCTTCTTCAAGCTCTTCTTTTATCTTTTCCACTTGCATGCACAAACACCCGTATATGTTAGTCCTAATTAATCAATCAATCTAGGTAGTTGTTAACTCATAAATATTTTATAGTACCGAAATGTGTATGATATTATTTTACAACTTTGGTTAAAAGTGGACATATGCGCATGCATACATAGATTAAAGGTTTAAAACAATACAAAGAGTAAATTACATAAATGGTCACTATGGTTTGTCCATTTTTTCACATTTAGTCACTGAACTTTTTTTTTGACATATTTAGTCACTGAAGTTTCAAATCGTTACAGATTTAGTCCATTTCGTTACATAAATGGTCACTGAAGTTTCAAACCACAATGACCATTTATGTAACGAAATTCAAACCTTAATGACTGGATCTGTAACGATTTGAAACCTTAATGACTGACCTTGTCAAAAAAAAAGTTCAGTGACTAAATGTGAAAAAATAGACAAACCACAGTGACCATTTATGTGATTTACTCCAATACAAATGAAGAGACAAATTTAACTATGAAAAAAAAAACAATAATAGTCCAATAATGAAGATAAAGAATATATGAGTCACATACAAACACAACATAATACACGTATTATTGAGCCATCATTTTCACCATCATGCAGTAATATTTGTACCAAACATAGCATCTTTTGCTCTTTCATTTTCCTGATCTTTGGATATCCTGAAAAGCTTCCATCTTCCCTGTGTGAACGAATGATTTTAATTAGGAAATTTTAACTCTTTATTAAAGAGGCATTGCAACTTTCTTTTTTTTTTGTTTGGCAAATAACCCAAAATCGATACTGTAAACTGTGATAAAAAAATTCGCCTTTAAGACTTCAACAAATCGCTTAGAATCTGGAGTCTTTACTGTATGACTTATTTTGGGTGAGGGACTTTACTATTTTAGCTACAATTTTTAATGAGCCAAGAATAATGACACTTTATAAGCAAATTCATTTCTCTGGTAATATAATTATTTCTTCGTAGTTTTATATCCATAATAGTTGTTATAACAGCTTATTTTAGTCACTGATAATCGACAAACGGTGTGCTTAAAATATATAATACTATACCCACAAAACTACTTAATCAGCTGTATAAAAATCCGTAAGTAGATAAGCAGTTGTATTTTCAGCGAAGCAAAAAACATGTAGATAGATGGCAATCACATGAACATATCATATAAAGATTTAAATTTGTTTCAGTTTTGGACTATGCTTTACTGTAATGGCAAGGAAATGAATTACACAAAGCCCGTTATTAACTTATTAGCACTATCCCTAAAACTCCTTCCTAGAACATCAATTTGAGAAGCTTATGCACCAAGAAGTAAACGCTTAGTTATCAACCGCCAACGGGATGATTCACTCTGTAATTTGACAAAAGGCTATGTCAATGCATGTCATATTATTATCGACATCATAAATAGACCAAAGCACCAGTTAAAATTAAAAAATAAAAATAAAAATAAAAATAAATAAATAAATAAGAAACTCTACCAGTTTCCGATACTTGAGACCATAGAACATTTCAAGATAGCGCTTGATCTCAAGGCGATCAAGCTTTGAAACGTGCTTCCAGAATCCATACACATTAGCAAGTGTCAACAATCTCTCTGAGTATATATTTGCCACGTGTATCTGTTGTTTTAACGTAAGCAACAAACAGGTTAAACTTTAGCTATTATATTTCATTTTTAGGTGAAATTCATCGAAAAAGTACTTACTTCTCTTGAATACATTGCAGACCGTGCATGCATGCATGGGTTTGCCATGCAAAAAGAAATCAAAATTTATATGCATGCATGGATACATAAGGTTAAATAATTACCAGCTTTAACAGATAATGAACGCCAAATGCTTTTTCTTCTCCATAGTGCGGAAAGTTTAAGAAATGCTTGTGTTATTTATAGACTCTTAAGATGAATATGAAGTGTTGCAACAACTAAATGCATTGTTTCTTTGTATACCTCAAAGTAATGATCACAATGTAACTTCATGCCTCTTCAGATACCTCCGATTAATGACGACTTCATTGAATTTTACATATTTCAATACTCAAATTCAATCATATGGCTTTACACGGATTGTACCAGACAAATTGTTGTACACATTCACTTTGCACATTAAATTAAGGGGTTCAACTTTATACTAAGATAGATGGATAGATTTAATGTAGTGACTTAACTGAATAGCTTGAATATAAAATCATTTATATTCTGACAATTCAATATACTGGAAAATAAATAATACCGGTCATTAGTCACTGTAATTAAACGAAAACAATACGACACATTAATACAAGTAGCAAATTAATAATGAAAGTCCTTTGAGTTTATGATAACTTATGATTAAAACAAAGTTATTTTGCATACCAAAGCGAGTGTTGAATGGTACAAGCTAGCCACCTCTATACTACTATATAAACATTTAAGTTGTCATACCCATAAAAAATTAAGATAAGGAATCTAATCATCGAAGTTGACATGTCACTACTCTAACCAAAAATAACAAAAACGAGGAGTTTCTAACAAACTAAAATAAAGATTTCTAATAATAAATGACACACGTCACTTCTTAACTAATTAATCACTTTTATTTTTAAATTTAAATATCTTTAATTGCTTAA